>JANHMN010000015.1:61610753-61630755 GCA_030674055.1 Rhabdomys pumilio
GAGAGAGAGAGAGAGAGAGAGAGAGAGAGAGAGAGAGAGAGAGAGAGTCAGAGAGAGTGAGACAGATATACACCTTAACACAGATAGAAATAATAAAAGGGCAATTACATGAAAAATATCAGATGTATTGGATACTGAATTGGTGTACTTTTTCCTGGAGAAAACTATTTCTAGCTCTCTCAACTATTCTGTCTCCTATAGTTCTTTGCCTCAGGTTTAAGTACATGTACATACAAGTGACATCATATGGACTGGACAGGTTTTTCACTTATTTATGTATTCGTGTTACCTCTCTGTCTCTGTCTCTATGTCTATGTCTCTGTCTCTGTCTCTCCGTATGTGTGTGTGTATGAGTTTGTGTGTATAACAAAAATGAAAGAAAAAGGAAGCAATTAACTTAAAAGAGAGCATGTGTGCAGGTATTCAGGAGGAGAATTTGGTGGGAAGAAAGGAAAGGGGGAAATAATGTAATCACATTATAACTGTTAAACATAAAAAAGAATATTGGATGTAGTAAACAGCATTATTTTCCTGTAATACAAGATGATCGTTGCTGTCAAGTATAATTTTTTACTATTTGGGCCATCATGTGCAGCTGGATCTGTCTTATTTACTTTCATATGCTTCTGGTACCACTAACTATTGTTTTTACATTTTAAAGAAACCTAAACTTCTTGAGCGTGCACATCCATAATGAAAGGGCACACGGACTGGGCTGCCATGGAAATCCAAATGTCAGATGGAATTAAAAGACACTTGAGAGCAAACCAATTTTTATATCATATATCTCCTCTTTCAGAGATTAAAGTATGAGTGATAGGAAATGGGGTGAGAAAGTTGAACATCTTAGTGTACACGGGGACACAAAGTTCGAAACTTTCAGACTCAGTTAAGCTTATCACAAATTGTGGTGAAGGTAATGTAGTAACCCACCTCTAATCCATCATACTCAGGAGGCCATTATCACAAGTTTGAGTCTAGACAACAAGAACATGTCTTTTCAAAAATCCAGTTAAAAAAATGGCTGAAAAGACTATAGAGATGGTTCAGTGGTTAAGAGTACTGGACCTGGGGTTTATTCCCAGTACCTACATAGTAGCTCACAACCGTCTGTACCTCTCATCACAACGAATCCAGCACCCTTTTCTGACCTGGTCTACATTCATATATTCAGCCAATCACTCAGACATATGAGATAAAATGGTTTTAGAAGTAGCTGTTTAAATCACTGAGGATGCAGCTCAGAGGATGTCCATGCATAGTGTCATGAGACTTAGGGCTCAGTCCTTAGTGCTGCAGTTAAAAAGGAAGTTATGGAAATATTTGAAACAGCGCCCTTCAGGTTTCTTGATAGGCTTGTTTCCATGTTCAGTAATATGAAATGGCACTCTAGCTTGATGGAGTAGAATCAGCGGTCTTCATTTTCACACACAGCTGCCATGAGCTAGCTAATACTCATCTATTCCCTAGACCAACAGTCTTTCTCTTCTTCATAGCATGGGTGCTTGGCATTTCCAGGGCTTGTCTGACATCCTAGCCCTCTCTGAGTTCATTTAGTCCACAAATGTCTCTGTTATTTGCTTTCAAGATTTTTCAGTATTGTAACCTGTGCCAGATTCGATTTCCTCCAAAGCAACATAGCATAAGGGTTTTTTTCAATGTTATATTGAAATAGAATTATATCACTTCCCTCCTCTTTTTGTTTCCTTCAGCCCCTCGTAGATACTCTCCCTCTAACCCCTCTCATGTCCACCCTTATGTGGTGATAAAATCTTTGATTATTATTGTCACATGTGTGCACATATATATGTATGTGCATATATGTGAGTATGTATGTGTGTGCGTGTATTTATATATGTATGTATTTATGTATATCAGTGTATGTATGCATGTGTTTGTATATATATATATATGTATTTATGTATATATGCATGTCTGTATATATGTGTATATGTATGTGTGTATATATCTGTATGTGGGTATATGTATGTATATATGTGTGTGTTTATGTATATGAATATAGGTATGTATTATGTATGTGTATTACATGTGTGTATAAATGCAAGTGTGTGTATGTGTGCATTTGTATATGTATGCATGTGTAAATGTGTGCACGTATGTATGTGTATATATATGTATATGTATGAGTGTATGTGTGTGTTTCTGTAAGTAAGGGTAGGTATAGGTATATGTGTGTATGTATATGTATTTTATGTATGTATGTGTGTATGCTTGTATTTGTGCATGTATATATCTGTGTATATATATGCATACACATACATATGTGTGTCTATGTGCATATGTATGTATACGCATGTGTGCATGTATGTATGTATGTGTATATCTGTGTATATATATATATGCATACACATATGTATGTGTGTCTATGTGCTTATGTATGTGTATGCATGTTTGTATGTGTTTGTGTATGTATGTGTTTGTGGATGTATGAATGTTTGTATGTATGTACTCAGGGTTCTTTTTGGCCTTTGTCTACTCATAAATACCTTGCCTAGGTTCAACTTTAAAATGTTATGTCAGGTGAAGTTGAATAATTGTGATAAAAATGTTATTCATTAGAATTTTTCTTTAAGTTGTACTTTTACATTTTCCTCACTACAATTTACATCCTTAGGAACCTTGTCAAAAGCCCTCCTAGAAAGTAAAGTCAGAAATACATACTTTCCCTTCTCCAGTCAAATCATCCGTAGTTTTCATTCCAAGATGGCTGCCCTGAGGTGGTTGTCTTTCTGTCTCTAGGTTTGCTTATCAGGTTCAAAGTGTGTTCAATTACAGAACTCCTCTCTGATCTGATTGACACTTCCATTTTTCTCTTAAAACATTTAGCTTTTGATGATATATTTTGTTAAGAGTTGTAAGACACAGTATTGTTTTAATAAGGATTGTAATCATGTATGAAGCTATTTTTCAAGTGTCAAGAAAACAGTGACCAGTGTGAGGGTTCAGGTTGTGCTATGGGAACTTAAAAATGACTATCTGTGATTATTCAACTCAAGAAACTTGCTATTTGTTAAGCAGAAAATAAATAAGGAGCCATAGTCCTTGATTTGAAGTAGAATCTGTACTAAATTATATGGAAAAGCACCTTGCATCTATAAGCATGCTCAGAGGCATTTTCTTAGCAAAGACAGTTTAAGCTTACTCTGAAAGGAGAGAAAAGGAGAGACAGAGAGAGAGAGACAGAGAGAGAGACAGAAAGAGAGAGACAGACAGAGAGACAGACAGAGAGACAGAGAGAGACAGACAGAGAGACAGAGAGAGACAGACAGAGAGACAGATAGAGAGAGAGAGAGAGAGAGGGAGAGAGAGAGAGAGAGAGAGAGAGAGAGAGAGAGAGAGAGAGAGAGAATATGGTTGTCTTCAGGGACACACTTAACCAAGGTTCTTCCTCAGAGGTTGGGCATGAGGTGTTCTATACTGGTGGACACCGAGAAACAATGTCAAGAATAAAGAAAGTAAACTTACTTGGAGCCAGACTATCAGTGGCCTTGACACCCTAAAAAAAGGCTGTGTTTGAGACAATTAATTCTCTTATTTGTGCAAAGATGAGTTAGGCCAGCATGGAAGCCATTCTTCACCATGACGCAATAATCCAAGTGATACTAGGGGCCTAACCTACAGGCAATTAGAAACCATGGCAGACTTTTAAAGTCTCTACTGAGGAATAATTAATAAACAAGTTTGTACATGGACCACAATGAGGAAGGGGAGAGAGAAGATTCTGTTGATCTGGGTGCTGGATGCTGGTTGAGAATAGCTATGCTCTTAAAGAAAGCCTGGTGGGTAAGAAGAGAAGAACTGTCCGGAGAGAACCCAGAGCCTGTGTTCAATGTCAAAGCAAAGGGTAAGGTATAGAAGCAAAGCAAAGACTTACAAGGACAAGTGGAATTTCACAACAGAGGTTTGCTATGAGCAACTGTGTAGTCAGGTATAGTCCTAGGAGCAATATAGTTCACAAGGAAACATATAGCCAGTGAGAACAGTCAAGGAGGTTAAGGAACACGCCCATAATTGGAAACTCTCAGACACTCCCTGAAGACTGCAAAAAAAGGGGGATTTAATCACCATTTCAGAGTAAATGAGGATGTCGGGGCAGGTGCTAGAGAGTGGTTAATTTTCCAGCTAGCATAGAAAGCTTGCTGAACAAATAGAAGATAAATGTAAGCAGTGACTTCTCTGTATTTCTGTTTTGTTTTGTTTCTAAGTGATCACACAGCAACCCCAATCCATTTTTCTTACCTGTAGCCATCACAAAGCTGTGGAGAAGATCCTGAGGTGATAACGTAGACGGGGACACTTATCCAAAACTATGCTATTCTGAATGTTATGGCCATCAAAGAGATCAGGTCAAAACATGGGGTTTCTCTGACAAGCTGAAAAATAATCAGTATGCGACTCAGAAATGGGTTCTGTGGGAAGTTGCCACTTGGTCTCCTGCTAGTCATGATAACCACTTTGGGATGGTTATTTTTATTATTTCCCAGACTTTTATGGTTTCTGTGGGTGAGTTAGAGATCATTTGGGTTACAGAGGAGATAAGGCAGAATAAACTTGCTTAAATCACCTTTAATTCCACAAGGCAGCTGACAGCTGACATCTTTTTTTTTTACCTACCTGGAAAGAATCCCAGGAGTATTAACCCATTCCTGCAATAGTTTAAGATCTCTGCCTCTCTCTTCCCACTTTGTAGGTTGGAAAATTAATAATGTGTAGGCAGACCTGATGGTGTTATATTTTGGTAACGTGCATTCTGATGTGGCAGGGACGGCACTTTCCTGTTAAGTCTATCTCTTCATGAAGGGAATCTCAGACCTGTTAAGTACCTGCCCCAGACTCAACCTACACCTCTCCCACATACAAATCTCCTGACTCCCAGAGTGAAGACTCTAATGTCCAGAAAGCTGATCTGGAGCCAGTGAGACATGATTGTCTGCCACAGATACTTGTGTAGACCAAATCATTAATGTTTAGGCATGGGAAAGCAGCTAGCTGCCTTTCCCATCCTGTTGAAGGATGACAGTGTGTCTTTTCTTGATAAGATTGTGGCCACAGTGGCCTTTCGTTTGGAAGGTGGATAGACGTTGTTCTGTCTACAGGCTACAGGGATGTCTGGCTTCTCCGTTCTGTCTGTATCTGAGTCTGTCTCCCTGCTCTTCTCACAGACTGTTTTAAACTTAACTACACCGAACATTTTGTATATATTTGCCTGACAATAAATGGGTCTGGGGCCATGGATGGTTCAAGGGTAGGAAATGCATCTTTATTAGAACAGAAATGAAAAGCTATTCCCTATGTTTACCAAACATTTAATGAATCCAGTTTTAGTACAGACATAGTTTTAAGAGTTTTTATTTGTATAAAAATGATGAAAATTTAAAACTGATGTTAACAAATCCTACAAGAACTACTTCCATATTTTCCTACTCATATATGTCTTCTTTATGATATTGTAAACCTTAAAAATTGTTCCCATCTCCTGGGCTCAAATCATTTTTGTGTGTAGTAACTTTTAAGCTTAATACACTAAACCCAAATGAAGCAACAGCCACCCACATGCTCTGTGAGAAAAAAAAAAAAAAAAGCAAATCCTATATACATGTGTATATACATGTGTAGAAAGTATACAATCCCAGTTCAGAAAATATTCACAATTTTATTTTTGAGATGTTAAACTTTGAGTAGGAGTTTATAGGTAAATTCTAGCTATAGCTTTGTAATTATAGATCTTTGTATAATGTTTCTCAGAATGTATATTTTTCATTACTGGCCTGAGGCAGGCTTGTTTATGATTTTTGGTTACAATTATAGTAGTAGGTTTTGTGGAACCTAAAAACCATTACATCTACAGTTAGTAGAATCTATTCTTCAACGAAATCACTGTTGCCTCTCCCATCTGTTGGTCTCTGTGGCACCACGATCTGTTACAATAAATTAATAGTGGGGAGAAGGTGACAGCAGATAGCTGAAGCTCATTGGCCAGCCCTTGCTAAATCTATGAGCTTCATATTCAGTGATAGACTCTGTCTCTCAAAACAAAGGGTGGCTATCTGAAGTCAACCTTTGGCCATCACACACATGTATGAGTGGACACACGATGCAGTGAGCACCAACCCTCACACATGCACACAGCCACACAACCGTGTGTGCACGTGTGTGTGTGTGTTTCATAAATATCCATGCATACAAATACCTCTCTCTCTCTCTCCTCTACCTCTTTTTCCCACTCTCCCTCCTTTGCCTCTTTTTGAAAAACTCATTTTGCTTATATTAATCACCTTGTCTTTGCCCAACATGATTTCATATACCTTTTGATTACTGGCCATGTTCAACTGTTCTTTTAAAAGACAAAAAACACCACCTCTTCTGGGACACCTTCTGGTCCTCTTGTCAATAAATAAAATGCACTTTGGACATTTTTTCAGAGATGCATACTTTTCTTTGTCTCTGAAGCTTCATAGACAACGATTACAGAAAATATTAACATTAAATTTTATAGCCATTATCTACCATCTAATATCCCTTCTTCCTCTTCAAAGATGATGCTCCTTTTCCTGTTTTCTGATCTCTGCTTCTTGTGTTGTTTTTTGAAATCACTAAAAATGATGAATGAGGACATTCTTTTTTTCTATGATTTGATCTGCATACATTTTCTTTCTACTATCTACACTGTTGATGCAGTGCGCTGGTGGTTAAAATGAGCTGGCCAATCACAGATGCAGTGCTAACATCTTCCCTTTTTAGTTCATTAAGAGGGCAGAATCTCAATTAACTAATGTACTTGCAGTTCATATTCCCATTTCTGTTACTGTAACTACATTTAAAAGAATATGTCTTCGTTAGTCATGCATAGAGCTATTGGTACCTCTTCACAGTATTCATCGGCTCTTTCATACTCTCATCCTATCAGTAAAGAGGAACCTGAGACCACTACCTTCACCCTAGCCAGTGTCCTCCAAGTACCTTCTCTGTTCGTGGTGTTGGCCTTTGATAAACCAAGTGCAGTCTCTCCTTCGATTTCTTTCCCCCATTCCAAATTATTACAATGTTGAATGGAGTATTAAAAATTGCTGGTTTTAATTTATTGCTTGAAATGTCGTTTGCTCTTTACAACTTATCTTTTGCTGATTTGTTGATTTATTTAGTGATTTACTTTTTTATTAAATTATTTTATTTATTTACATTCCAAATGCTGTCCCCCTTCCAAGTCCCCCCTCTTGGAATTCTTCAACCCATCCCCTCTCCCCTTTGCCTCTGAGAGGGTGCTCCCCTCCCCTCCCCTCACACACTCATCCACCCCCACCTCACTGCCCCCCAGCATCTCCCTTTCTTGGGGCAGCAAGTCTCTACTGGATTAGGTGCATCCTCTCCCACTAAGGCCAGACAAGAAAGTTCTGGGCTGCGAATGTCCTAAGGGGCCATGGACAAGCCCATATATGCTCTTTGGTTGGTAGCTTAGTCTCTGGGAGCTCCCAGAGGTCCGGTTTAGTTGATACTGTTGTTCTTCCCATGGGGTTGCCATCCCCTTCTGCTCCTTCAATCCTTCTGCTAACTTTTCCGTAGGGGTCCCCAACCTCAGCCCAATGGTTAGATGTAAGTATTTGCATCTGTCTCAGTCAGCTGCTGGTAGAGCCTCTCAGAGGACAGCCATGCCAGGCTCCTATTTGCAAGCACAACATGGCATCAGAAATAGTGTCAGAGTATGGTACCTGTACATGGGATGGATCCCAAGTTGCTACTCATTTTGGAAATGTTTGACTTTACCGAGTGAGGGAAAGAAACCAGAGTAAAGAGGATATAAATGGCCTACAGGACTTCTACACTAGACCTAAAGTGACAAGTGACAAAATCTGCAAAGATAGCTCAGTTGGGAAGATGCTGATTTTGAGAGCTAGCTTGGGCCTCTCCTCACCAACTTCTTCCCCGGCTTTCTTTGTTCTGTCTCTCTTTGCATTGATCTTGCTCTCCCTTTTTTTCCTCTTTGCTTCCTCTTGCATTTCTCTTGTTTTTACTTTCTGATGAGACAGCTGTCATATATCACAGGTTGACCAAATACACTTCAGAATGACTTTGGACTTTCACAGGCTGCCTGCATCATATTCCCCAGATGCTCTCTCTGTATCTTAGAGGGACTCAGTCTGAAAATATATGTAGAACTGGAGATTTGTATTAAGGCAGATTCCCCAGAGAACAAGCTCAAAGTAGAAACACAGTCCATTTATCCTGGTGCTCAGCTCTCCAAGTCCCCAGTTCACCAATGTGCACGCATCTCAAGGTGCCTAAGATGAAATGACCAACACATAGGCACTAAGACATGAGTGAGGATATATTTGAAACATTTACCTCGTAGGGATATTGTGGTAAAAGAAGCAGAAACTACACATTCTTTTATGTGCAAAATGGTAATTCTTGTCTCTTCCTCTACCCTTTCTTTTATCCTGAAATGATTTCCAAAAATAAGTGCAATTGAACTTTCTTAGTTATTTGAAAACAAGAGTGAACCCTCAACATACTTCCCAAGCGTTGTTTTTTTTTTGTTCCCCCCGCCCCCGAATACCAATGACAGAAGCCTCCTCTGGGACCATATACAAATTCCAGGGGTTGCCCGTAGCACACATCATCATTACTGGCTTTTGCTCTTATATGCCTCTGGTCTATAGACGCTCAGTTGAATTGTCCCTGTAAACTGGAGCTGCACCAGGTTCTGACTTGGAGTTGATGTTCCAGAAATGTTTGCCAAATGAACAAACGAGATAAAGGACCCCATGACGCCACCTTGATGCAGTTTTCATGGGCTCTACCATAAGGAATGACTAGGCTTTCTTTCATGTAAAATTAAATATGTTTGTATTAAAATCAGCTTCCTGTGATCGTAACCAAGATATGTTCTAAAACTGCTGCAAATAGAGCAGGGCAAACACCAAGATGCTTTGGGGATCTAAATACTTGTGAAGTTTTTTATTTTTTCTGTTATGAAATGTTTTAAAGAACTCCAAGCAAATTTAAAAGGGGGATCTACTGGATTTTGGTTAAGTGCTAACAAAAAGAGAGAGAGAGAAAGAGAGAAAGAAAGGTTCCTTAATTCCCTATCCAAATACTTCAAGCTTAAATTTACTGGCAGCTATTTCAGAGGAAGATGGTGACTCTAAAATCCTTAGTTTGTTAAAGAGAAGATGTTTTTGTCTTCAAATGTTTAGGGGGGATTAAAGGGAATTTATGGCTTGGGGGGAAGTAATAAATGTGGTAACAATGCAATGTCTAAACTGTCCTGAGTTTTTGGAATTACTGACTATGAAAACAGCGTTTAGAGGTTGTATCTAAAGGAATTACTTTCCCATCACGCTTGAGACGCCTGCCTGGATCAGTGGGTCTTCTACTGTTTAAGAAAGGTTGAATCAATTACACAGGAGATAAATTCTGTCATTAGTTCATTTGTTACAGAGCCCAAGAAACATATTCAAGAACTGAGTTTTTTCTTTTAAGAAATTTAATCAACATAAGGTACATTTTTCTTAATGTTCAAATTCTTCTGATACACCTCATGTTTAAATAATTTTATTTTTAAGGAAATATCACAAGAAATATCAATGAATCTGGTAGATCATGTTCTTTCTTGCTCTGCCCTGTTTTTCTATTAATGGAATCCTACCTTGAAGCTTTATTTCTATTTCTTTAATGAAGTCAGTTGTGATTTGCTATCATATATAAAAACTTGTGAAGAAATGTTTTAGCGTAGTACTCTTCGGCCTTGGAATGACTTCTCTGTAATAATAATGTAATACTTTTGTGTTCTGTTTTTTTATTATTTAAGGATATCCCAAGGTTAGGAGTAATAGGACATTGCCAGCATTCAATAGTGAGATCAGTTAATGCAGAATTAATCTTTAAGCAGCACTTAAGTGATGCCTCTGATGGACACAGTGAGTTTTCTTTGGAGCATATATTCATAAAAAAACTTGACATGTTAAAAGTTCTGCTGGCAATGGTAGCACATTCTTGAAACCCCAGCTCTTAGGAGGTGGCAGCAGGATTTCAGATTCCAGGACAACCTGGGTTCTTTGTAAGACCCTATCTCCTAAACCATTGGGGGAAAGGGGTGGTCACTGTGCAATTTATCTATCTATCTATCTATCTATCTATCTATCTATCTATCTATCTACCTTATCAATTAAATGATAATTGTTGGAACATGGTCAGAAGAATGACCCATTGTGAGCAGTGCCTCAGGGAACTGCAAAAGAGGCTCCCAGGAAAAAAAGTAGAGGACATTTTATCTCAAGTATATTTTATTCCCTGGATTGTTCTTGAATGTGATTTTGTGCCTCCTGTGACAAACCTTTCCCTTTAATTCATAAGACAAGTTTGGTGCTGTTGGATGTCATTGTTGGATGTCAAATGATAGCTACAGGACTCAGTCTGGTCGGTGTACCATGAATCTGTGTATGGTTTCTGCCTTCCTTTCACAGAGCCTCTCTTATAGTTCCCCAAGGCACTGTTTGCCATGGGTCATTCTTTTGACTGTCTTCCAACAGATAATTGCTTCCATACTTGATGAAGTTTAATTGTTGGAACTGTCCACAAATTTTATTCCAAAATGTCTTTTTATATCTAGGTGAGTTTGGTATAGAGAAAATGAACCCGAAGTCATTTCAAGTCTTCATGTGAATTCTTACATGATCATCCTTAATTATGAAAATACTTCAGAGTTATACAGTAGTTGATCCCTCTTGTATTTATTTAGTATATTCCTTTTCAGGACCTGCAACCTCACATGAGTGAACTGCTCTCTCTCTCTAACAAGTTCTATTTCTAAAATCAAATATCGGAGGCATTCTTGTGTGTCTTATTTCTCAGTAATTCAAATGTTTAATGAGTTGCTCTTTACGGCCTTTCTTTAAAGTAGGTTTCTGTGGTCCCCATGGGCTTCTGTTTAAACAAGTTGTCTTCTTACCCACTTAGAGTCAAAGAAGCTGAGGAAGTGTGCAGGCAGAAGAAAGGAAAATCACTCTATAAAGTAAAACCGAGACATGACTCTGGGATTGTAAGTATTGATATTCTTGTTTTCAGCTGGTGAATGTCTTTGTAATATACACAAAGTTATATAATAATGTTTCAGTCATATTTATCTTGTGTATGGATAAATAATGAGTTTCTAAATTCCAACAGTTTCTTTTCATCTTGTCTTCAATCTGGACTTTGTAGTTGAGTCAGTTTCAATGTTGAGTATTTGAAACTTGGGAATTAAGACATATGTGAGAGCCTGTGTCCACCTCTTGGGGCAGGAGGATAGCCTGGACTTCCTCATTATACATGAGTCACAAGCCACTGACGCATTTTAACCCAGAGTAACTAATAGGAGATTTGTACATGAAACTCAATGGGAAATGACATGCTCTCAAGTAGTCAATCTGTCTAGAAGGATGGTCTAGGAATCCTCCTCTGCCAAGTCCTTCATTACAAAACAAAACAAAACAAAACAAAACAAACAAAATAACTGCCAACTTGCTTATATTCCCTTAGAAAGAAATGTTGATTATAAAGGCAAATTTTCTGGTACTGTACACATTTTGTTAAAGGTTTTGAAGGTGTCATAATCTCCTATTGCCAGGGTAAGTAAGTAGCACTGGTTTAGATGAAAATTTAGGATGCCAAATAAAAGCATTTTAAGACTTGTTTTATTTTTAATTAACCATTGGATCTGTCATGTGGATGCAGATACCCGAGGAGGTGGGAAGAAGGCTTTGGCTCCTTTGGAGCTGATGTGTCAAGGGTTATGAATGACTTCTCATAAGTTCTGGGAACTGAACTCTGCATGACTTAATTGCTGAGCCATCTCTCTAGCCATCTCTCTAGCCCTAACTGAAGCACCTTGAATTGGATTTAGTGTAACATAGTCTAAATCAAGTAGACAGTTCAGATAACTCAAAATGCCTTAGGGTTAAGTAGCCTTGTTTAGAAAATATCTCTATCTTCAGATAAAAGTTATCTTCTCATTGGCTTTTCTGTATCAAAATTAGTCTTATCTGCTGGTAAATTTGCCTTATGCTGCTTTCTGATCAAAGGTTAGTAGAGCCATATTGAATAAGAGGAATGATTATTAGCTAACTGTGATCATGCTGCTATGAGATAGAAGACAATTAAAACATTTCAACCAGGAAATCAATCCACTGGTTTTGATTCTGTATTCATGCCTCTGCACGGGGGTTCTGGAACAACAGGGCTATGCTGTCCACCCTTCACATATGTTACAAGTTAAACTTTAAAAACTGATTTTCTCAAAAGTATTTGCTAATCTGTTTCAATGAAAATTTGAAATAAAATTAAAGATGAATCAGATATAATGCATGTAAAGTTTTCTGAATGAATTGATCTTTTTCACATTTATCCAGAGAATTTAATAGAAATAAAAATCTTATTTGGGCTGCTCTAAACTCCCTCTGTTTTTATTTTTAGTCTCATCTGACATATCTATGTATATGTGATTGTTTGTTGCTTGTTTGATTTTTAGAAAGCAAAGATAAGCATGAAAACGTGAGCTGTGACCTGCAGAAGGAAACAAGTTATTGAAACAACCTCCATAACATCCACCTGACCTAAGGAGGGACGGAAGCTGCATCCTCCTGATCATTTTCCTCAGAACCTCTCGCATAATCTTCCTGTTTTCTAGACAGTATATTGATTGTTGAAATTTATCGTATGTTCTGTTAAAATTGCAAAAGCCCTAGACCTGCAGAGAACCAGACATTTTGTTTCTGTACACACTGTGGCGGACCTAAGTGGCACGTCTGAGAGGCACTATCTGCATTATATTCTGAACATGCTGAACCTTAACATGTGGTCTTCTTTTGTGAGATTCTTGTTGCAACAAAAGTGTTTTCCTTTTTACTGACAACCAGAACTCCACATTACCTGTGGGTAAATGTTCCTAGTGAATTCTTCATATCTACTTGACTTCTGCTTATACAGTGTCTATTTGAGAAGTAAAGACCACCTGTATGTCACGATCCATGCCTCTCCCATGCTTAAGTTGCTCTCTATAATAGTTCCCTTGAGACCCTATGAAAAACTGGTCTGTAGCAGAGATAAATGAAATCATGAGATGTCTCTCTATGTCTAACACTTCTCTCTCTCTCTCTCTCTCTCTCTCTCTCTCTCTCTCTCCCTCCCTCCCTCCCTCCTCAATCCCTCCCTTTCTCCCCCCCTCTCTCTCTCACACACACACACACAACTCTTCTCTCTCTTACACACCCACATAGTTTCTCACTCACACACAGATACACGTGCACACACATTCTTTCTAACACATGCACAAGCTTCCCTTAATATTTTCAAGAAATTTGAATAAGTGAAGCTCATGAAATTGTTAAATTTATTTTTTGACAACCACTTATTGTAAAAAATAGAAAAAAATAGATGAATCAGATCTATCTAGACCATGTTAAGTAAAATACCTATCTGCCTGTTTTGACATGATTGCGTTGTGATCATGTGTTACACAGGTGATTTACCACTATGATGTGAGGATGTGTTTGTTTCTCATCTAAAGTGTCCTAGGGAGGGATTTTACTCACTCTACTGTCAGGAAAAAATTGGTAAGTTCCCTATTCTTTCTGAACATATTTCAGTCAGATCATAATTGATTAAGAGGGTTTTATATAACATTAATAGTTGTTCTTTTCAATTGCTGCTAATAATATCCATTGAGTTATGGTTTTAGAAAAGTGGGAAAATTGATTGCTATTGCAAACCAGTCATGGACAGCAACTTAAAAATAATGTTATAAATCATAGCTAGACTTGTATTTATGTAAAGTATGATCTCTTGCCTTTTACTTTGTATTTTAAGTGCAAAGAAACAGTAGTGTTTTATTTTCTTCTGTTGTTGTTTTTTCGCTTTCCCGTCCCATGGTCTTTCCCATGTGTATATTACTACTGTTCAATGAATTAATAGGGCATTTAACAAAGATCGCTATGTGCAATACTGTATTTAGTGTTTCTATTTCAATTTTTTAGGATGTTAATTTATATGAAAATAAAATGGATAATAAAATATTTCTGTGTTGACTGTGTACATGTCATATATATGTTTTATAAAAATGTTAAGTATATATATTTATACTATATATATGTACTTAAATATATTATATATATATACTTAAAAATAAAGACTTTTTTTGTGTTTAACTTTTATAGGGAATAGGAGTGGGAAATAAGTGAGCTAAACATCAATCATTTCAAGGTTCTGGAACTTAAATCTATCATGCTACCTGAGTCAGAAATACTGATAAAATATTATTAACTCTTCACCCAGCTGTTTTCTTTCCAGTAAACATTCTACTTTCCTAATATCCATTTCCAATGTAATACTATATCATAAAATTTATTATATACAAGACCAGATTCAGTTTGTCATCCTCTCCCTCCAAATTTTATTCTCCTGAGTTATCTGTCTCAGGAAACAGAGCCTCCATCCTCAGGAACAGGAATCATTCTTTATATCTCATTCTCCCTTGTGTCGCCATTGACTCAACTACCAACACTATTAGTTGTGCCTGGTATGAGGATGTTCTCATTTTCCTCCTAGAGCATGAAAGTCTTAGTTCAAAACTGATATGAATTACTTTGACAGTTGTATTAGTTTTGCTTTGTTTGTTTACCTTGATAGAAATACCCGAGCAAAGCAACTTGTAGAAGTGGTTGCTTTAGTGGTTCACAGTTCAAAAGGATACTGTCATGGCTAGCAGAAGCATAAGGTCTTCGATCACAGTGCTTTCACATTCACGAATCAAAAGACGGAGACAAAGAAGGAGGGGAGGGGAGTGCTATTCTCAGCTCATTTTCTCCTTTTTATTCAGTCTAGAACCTCAGTCAAGGGAATAATGTCGCTCATATTTAGGGTAGGTATTTCTGCCCTGGTAAGCCCCATCTAAGACATGCTCAGAGGTTTGTCTTCTAGGTCATCTCAGAACCTGTCAAGTTTGCACTCAATATTAACATTGCAATGTCTTTCAATTGCTGTCATAGTTAAAGATTTGTTCCATACAAGTTCTTGTCTATACATCCAACCTACATTTTTGTTCAAAATTACCAAGCTGATAATCTACATTTCCTACTGAAAGAGTCTTAGTAATTAGATACATCAAAGGATGTGATCTCAATTTATCCAAAATCTTGACTGTGACTGAGAGAGCAATCAGATTCTTGGTTTTGCCTTGGATTATAACTCTCTGCTCAGCCCATCTGAATTCCAGCCTCCTGTCAGACTAAACCACTTTCAGTCTTTCTAACCTCCCATGATTGGCATAAGTCCCCCAAAAGTTCAAATATTGGGATCTCTATCCCTAACCCATCAGTGTTGGGGGAGCCTAAGAGGTGTGTTCAGGTTAAGATGTCATTATGATGTTCAGAATTGATGTCATTTCTGTTAAAGTAGGTTCTCATTGAGAAAACAAACAAACACCACTCTATTTCGTGCTGTATTGCCTTGTGATACATTCTGCAGTGGTCAGATGCAGCAGAAATACCCTTACCAGATGCATTCTGATGATCATGGACTCCCCAAGCTCTAGAATCCTATTGATATTAACTTCTCTTTCTTATATAGTATGTACTCTATGTTATTTTGTTATAGCAACAAAAAATGAAGTAACCTATTTACTACAAATCCTTTTACGTGTTGTTACTCACCTTGAGCCAGCGTCCTCTTGTATCTAGTTTACTAGTAATCATATCTGAAATTAGTAATCACTCCAGAGCATCCCTTGACACTGGTCTTTCTGGCTTCTAGAAAGTTACAGAAATATAATAAGTATTTATTAAAGAAATGCAAACTGTTAGCTGGGCCACAAACTTCAGGACACAAACAAGTGAAAGACTGAAATAAGTCTATTGTTAGGATGGAGTTACAGTAGAGACTGAGGATGACATTAGTATATTAGTCAGAGTTATTGAGAGAGGAAGAGCTTATAGAATAAATACAATCGTTTTTAAATCCATAAGACCAAATGTTTCAGCTGGCCATATATATATATATATCAGTGCAATATACATATATACAATATACACCAATATACATATATACACTCTAATGCCAGTGAAGGAATGGTCTTGCCAGCTAGAGCAGGAGCAAGAACAAGCAGCTAAGGAAATAAAAATTCCTTCTTCCAAATCCTTTCTACAGGCTTCCACCAGAAGATGTGGCCCAGATTAAAAGTGGATCTTCCCACCTCAAAAGATCTGGATTAAAAGTTTACCTTCCCACTTCAAAATAACCAAGTAAAAGTCATTCTTTCCACATCAAATGTTTTAGTTAAGAAAATGTCCCCAACAGGTGTACTCAGTCACTTGGATTTTGCTTAATTCCAAGACATATTCAAAGTGACAACCAAGAATACCCATCATATGTCCACCCCTTGTCAACTTGACACACAATAATATCTGCTTATGTCATGCTTACTTTGCAAATGCACACAATAGTGAGATTATGCCTAACATGACATAGATATCCTTTGTTCAACCACAAATGCAAGACAAATTTTAGAATAGATGACAGTGTAAAAAGGAGGGGCCCAAAGCTGATTCCTTATGATTAAAGCAGTTAAGTAGGTACTGATGTGGAAGAATTTTCTATAGTTTAAAAAACACAACTCAGGACAGGAGAGAGCGCTCAGTGGATAAGAGCACTGGCTGCTCTTCCAGAGGTCTTGTGTTCAATTCCCAGCAAGCACATAGTGGCTCACAACCATCTGTAATTAGATCTGTACCCACCTGGAACACAGGTGTACAGGCAGATAGAGCACTCCTACACTAAATACATACATACATACATACATACATACATACATACATACATATTTCATAAAACAAAAGTGCACAACTCTTGAGTTTAAAGTTTTGAAATTCTAAATAATCCTTAAAAGACTAAACATGTTTCAAAAAGTATAGATCTGGAGAGTGGAGAGGAAGGGACAGGGATAGTCTATAAACAAAGGAATTGCTGTACAAGGTAACAGGAGATGGTTATGTCCCATTGGAGCAGTAAGACCGAGCCAAAGCCCAGGACCACTGATGCGGGGGTCTCTGGAAGTGACTACCTTGGAGGCCGTACACTATTGCTGATATTGCATGTATGACAGCAGGATAAGGCAGACCAAACTGGACAATATCTATCCACAGTGCTCTCATCACAAAGGAACTAAGTGACACCAAGAAAGGCTAGATGTGGATTCAGAATGATATCAATAACTATATATTTTTTTTTTCAAAAAAGGAAGAAGCAATATCTTTAGACTCTCTCAGACAAGCCTGTAAGTCACAGCCCCTAAGCCTACAAGGAAACGTGTTGGTAAGGGAGAATAGACTTAGTTCTGCTGAAGAAATGGAACAAGAAATAGTTATGTTAATTCCCATGATGGAATGTAAAGTAGCTAATCAATTGGATAGAAGAGCAACATTTCCGTGAGCTGAATGAATTCTAGGGGGACAGGAGTGAAGAGACAGCAGGTGTGCGGGACGGTGTGCTGAGCCATTCCTCAGGATTAGAACTCATGAAAAGGCAGTGCTGGTGGTGCTCACGAGTCATTAGAAGACACAGGAGAGGTGGAACTCGAGGACCCCATAAGAAGGAAGCTTCAGGAAATATAGATAAGGGCTTCAAGAAACAGTGGCTGAGAGTTTCCCAGGATCAAGGAATGGCATGCTCTTTTGTTGAGAATGCAACAAGGGTCAGGCCAAATAAATACCAATAAATTTGACATAAAGAGGTCAAACTGAATCAGATCCTCTAGGAAGAAAGAATACATCACTTACAACACAGGGACAGTTAACCTAAAAGCAAGAAATCAAATAGTTTAGAGCTAACTTGAAAACAGCAAATCAAGACTGGTTAGGAGTAAGTATCTGTTTCTGTCTCAGTCAGCTTGTTGGGCCTCTCAGAGGGCAGCCATGCTAGGCTCCTGTCTGTAAGTACACCATAGCATCAGTAAGAGCAGTTGGTGAAAGCGATAAGTGTTTTCAGAATTTGAAAACCAAGAGTTTACTGTCCCAAAACCTCACAGGCAGGTCTGCTAAAGGGCATGTACCAGTGAGGAAACCAGAGGGCATGGATGTCAGAGGTCATGGAGGGCCCAGGAGCTCGAGCAGTAAATTAACTCCAGACTCTAAACAATAACAAGTCATTTTTGTGTTTTAAAAAGATTAATAACAAGATGACTAAGAAATTTTAAGAAACTAATTCAGACATGCTTAAAAAGCTTGCCTTATTCTCTCGGTGTAATTCTTTGAGTGCTGGGCTGTTAATATGTACCAGAAACTGCTCTTACTGATGCTATGGTGTACTTACAGACAGGAGCCTAGCATGGCTGCCCTCTGAGAGGCCCAACAAGCTGACTGAGACGGAAACAGATACTTACTCCTAACCAATAGTCTGAAATCAGAGAGCCCTGAGGTTGAATTAAGGAAAGGCTAGAAGAAGTTGAGGAGGAGGATGACCCTATAGGAAGACTGGCAGTCTCAATAAACCTGAACCCCAAAATCCTTCACTGAGCCACCAACCAGGCAGCATACACTTGCTGGTCCAAGGCCCCAACATGTATACAGCAGAGGACTGCCTGGTCTGACCTCAGTGAGAGAAGATGTGCCTAACCTTGAGAGACTTGAGGCCCTAGGGAATAGGGAAGCCTGGCAGGGTGTGGGGTGTGAGATGTGGGGACATCCTCTTGGAGATGGGGGAGGAGGAATGGGATGAGGAACTTTCGGAGGGCAGGATGGGAAGGGGATAATGAGTAGACTGTAAAGATTAAAGATAACAAAAACAACAAAAAAGTGTCTTATAGTCATAGAACCTACATTCAGGGTTGGAGGAGAAGAAACAAAAACTGGGTGTAAAATAATACCAGGAACAATGCTACCTAACAGGGGCTTAACATCCTTTAGTATTCTTACACCTGGAAAACTTCCTTGAACCAACACTATTCCCAGACAAACACATGCATGCTACATGAGCTTTGAAATGAGAACAGAGAACAGACAGGAATGTTGAATGTGTTTAAGATTTTTTGTGCACATTTGTAAGTATGTATAGTGTTTAGGGGATATTCACCACAAAAATAGAAATTCTAGAAAGAGGAAGGCAAAGCTTACGAAACTGAAGGCCAGAAAGTTTATTTATTTTTTTTAATCTTTTTATTAGATATTTTATTTATTTACATTTCAAACGTTATCCCCTTGACCATTGGTCAAGACCAGTCGGGGACTGAGGGCCTCAGAGCTTGGGGCTCCCATCTCTACCCAAAAGTGGAAGAGATTCCACCAACTCCGTTGTGGCAAATCTTGAAAGCCATCTTTCTTATCTTTCTCCTCCGCTCAGATCTCAGCATTTTCTCCACACTGAAGCCTCAAGATCATCAAATTTATTAAGGACCTGCTGGATACTGATTGTCTGAGTGTGAATTTGCAAATAAGGTGAGGGATGGGACCTATCAAGAAAAAGCTGTCAAAAGTTTGTCTATTTCAGGTTAAACAGTGATCCTTATAGATCATTACCTGATGCTTCCTACATTCATGGATGTGGCTATACATTTCATTCAACAAGGAGTGTTCATTCATTTTTTCCCTCTGGCCTTGAGTTTGGGGCTGGGGTTTTTCTCCTGTCAGAGCCCTGCCTCAGGTGGGTAACAAGGTTCAAAAAGTCAAGGGTTCCTACCCCTATCGATGAAACCTGGAACCCTACAAAACAAGATACTCAGGAAGCTCAGATATACATACGACCCATGAGACCCTTCTCCAAGATTATATGCTGCAAACAATTGCTGAGGATTAGGGTACTTTTCAGTAGAGCTATGTGCACACTGGAAGAGAGCTCCAAAATACCAGTTTTCTTATTCATCATCCATACTGGAATAGGCTTTTCAGTGATGCAGCTACATAAGGGTCACCCATTCTCTCTCTCTCTCTCTCTCTCTCTCTCTCTCTCTCTCTCTCTCTCT
>JANHMN010000015.1:61630765-61666106 GCA_030674055.1 Rhabdomys pumilio
CTCTCTCTCTCTCTCTCTCTCTCTCTCTCTCTCTCTCTCTCTCTCTCACACACACACACATACACACACACACACACACAAATGTATATATATATATATATATATATATATGTATATGTGTACATGTATGTGTACATGTATATGTATATATAACCATGCCCTAAATAAACTCATCTGTTTACCATGGTAGACAGGAATAGAATAGTTTCTCAGTTCTGTTATCAGTATTTAATCAAAGAAGAACCACATTTGTGTTTAAGAAAAGCCACACCACATGGGCAAATGAGAGGAGCTTACAGAGATGTTAAGCAATCCAGTGGAAGAAGCCTTGGGGATGACACGTCCTGAGGCTGCTGTGTCAGAGAGCTGGGATTGAGCATTAAGTTGCACAATGGGTATTTCTCAGCATAAAAACAGTGTCTGGATTTGGCTCCATGAAAAATGTCACAGGGATGGTGATAATCTGCTGGGATGATTCTATAATCCAGATTTATGAAACAGAAATACAGAGACTTCCATTCTATGTAATGGAGAAAAGGATTTAGTTTTAGAAAATTAAGCATGGTTCCAAAGCAAGAAAATACATTTAAAATTTGAGGAAATAAAACAATCAAAAAAAAAAATAAAACCAAACCAAACCAAACAAACTAAAAAATTCGTATAAAGGTGTTGAGGTTTGGTCCATTGCTATGTATTATAATACTAAATACTGACCCCCCCCCCCCAAGATATGGTTGCTTCCAGAACAAGGAGATCCTCAATTTCCTTAATTTAAAACTACTGGTTGAGTAAATATGCCTACAGACTATAGTTGGGCAGAAGAGAGGTAGGCAAGGCTTCTATTCCCAAGCATGCAGTCTGAAGCAGAAATCACGAGGGAGGAAGAGAGGTGAAGACGCTATAGAGGGATAAATTCTGAGAACATGGTCATGAAGTTTGGCCAATTGAAGTAAGAGCAGCCTAAGCAGAATGTGGCAGCTCTATATCACAGAGTTCATGACAGGGAAGTAGACAAAATAGCATAGAGGTTGATATCTGCCCAGCTCTAGTGCTGTTGAGACTATTATAGATATTAAAAAGTGTGTCCTTTATTGGGAAAAGAATGATCACAGATGAGATAGAAACCCCAGTTAATTTTTACTACAATAAGAAGGTCTGGGCAATAAGCTTGTGCTGTTGTAACTAGACATCATTGGACAGGAGAATAGAAAACTCCCAAAATATACTATCCAGACATTAATTCCTAGCATGCATATATATATATATATATATATATATATATATATATATATGTATGTATGTGTGTGTGTGTGTGTGTGTGTGTGTGTGTGTGTGTGTATGTATATGATGTATAAGTATATGTATATGTATATGTATGTGTATGTATATATATATATATATATATATATATATATATATATATGATATATTTGTAAGAATGAAGGTGCAATCCCTTCCCAGTTTACAGGTCAGACTTGGAATGCATTAGCTGAAGGCATAACAGATTCTGAGCAAAGATCCTAAATACCAGGGCAACTCCATTTATTATCTCCACACACCTTAATCTAGGAACACTGGACCACTATTTAAGTAAATGTGTTTTAGAGCAAAAGGAGACTACTTAATGCTTTTGAGGATTTTTTTTTTCACTCCTAGATTGTAATTGACACTAATTCCTAAAACCTGAATGAACCACCATGACTGTCCATTAATGTTGAAGCAATAGAGGGTATTCTAACCACAGCTAACGACTGGTTCTTGGTGGGCCATTGCTTAGAGAGGTATTCCTTAGAGAAAACTACTGATCCATTGTCTCCTCTCTGAATACAAAATTAGAAAGCATACCCTTAGAGGTCTGAAGAAACCTCACGTTGATTCTTTGACCTTAGGTAAGAATTCTTACTGTAGACAGTAACAAGCCTAACTGCTCCTATCCCCAGAAAAATAAAAGGGGGGGGGAGTGGTACAGAGGGGAAAATGGAGTGCTGAAATATTTTAATATTGCCCTGACTCCTATGTAGCTCTACTTATTTTATAGGTTGGTTCTTGCAACAATAATGGCAAGAAATTATAGTCCAACACTAGAATTGGTCTCTGCCAGAGTAGCGACTGGGATTTTTGCTCTATCTTTGAGCAAGAGAACAAGACAAAATCTCCTTTCCTATGAGATGGACACCTAGTTTGTTTATTCTATTGTCTCTAGGACATTTACATTGTTATAACTCTTGTCAGAATATAGTCTGAGGGACCTGGATTTTGTGGACATTCTGTACTAAACACTAATGTCACTAATGTCATGTGACAGGGCTTGGTAAGAAATATGGGTCAATTTTGCTTCTGCAGGAAATCTTCATTAGCACTTACACAATATACCGTAGAGGCTGGATAATTAGTCTTATAAAAACTCTGGACACCTGTGCTACAACACAGGATAAAGTGGATATACTTTTCCTCTTCCACCCAGTAAATTCTCTTGACCCCACAGAAATAGAACAAATTATAAGAGAGCCTTCCATGGTTTAGGAATGAAGATGGATGGGTTAGAGGCATCTCAGGATTCAAAGAATGATACACCAGTGTTGGGAGTTGGAGGGGCAGGTTTTGTTTAGTTATGTTTTACCACATATTCTATATTGGAAACTCCAGAAATCACCAGAAGCTATTAGGTTTCACTTAGTTCATCTTTGGTCCCATGGCTGAGATGCCTACTGTGTTTGAGAAGCTGTAGCCATGGAGCTGGTAGGGAAGGGCTTAGGAAAGATCCAGAGGATATCCAGAGGGTCAGCAAGCTTTGGTTACATCACTTATGATCTGGTCTGATCGTCATCTCCCATGCAAACCATAGTCAATGGTGATAGATCAATCATTAAGTTAGCTTTCTAGAAATACTATCACTCTGAGTTGCTCGGTCAGCAGCAGCTCATCATTTTCCTCAACTTTACAACCTAGAAATCAGTCAGCCACGGTAGAAGCTTGAAATGCCACCGATCAAAGTGGAATATTCTTGTTTAATTAACTAAGATGAAGTCTTGTCATGTTAAATTTAAATCATCAAAAGTCCAACACGTATGCGATTTTATCAAGGTTTTTATTTCTCTTATTGATCGCTGCATGTCTTAAATGGCAGATAACTCAGTTTGCAGGAAAATGACAACACTGTGAGGCTGAGATGTGTTTAAATTAAAAATGTTGAAACCCGTGGAAAGTAAACATAGAATGAAAGAAAACAACACAGTCTCTGGCTTCTGTAAGACACGAGTGTGGTGCACTGGCTAAGGAGTGAAGAGGACATTGACGGTGGACTTCTCTTTGCATCTGTCTCTCAAAGCTTCCTCATTCAATATTTCTTATTCCAAGAATACTCTGTGTACATTCTGTATTCAGCTGGTGGGTATCTCAATAAAGGCCTGAAGTTCCTATAGACTGGAGGTGAGAGCCATCTTCACTAATTCTGCTTGTTTGGTGGCTGTTTCTGATTCTCCTAGAAGGTTCCAGTCCCCCAAAGAACATTTGTAATATGGGCCAAGGGTGAACTCCCAGAGGCTGGATAAATGCACTCTGAGTGCACCACAATTCTTTGCTACCCAAAACACAAGTGCAGAATTCAGCTTTTATGGGCACATGATGCCAGGATCATGTAGAATCCTAGAGTATCTTTATTTGTTCTATAACTTAATAGTATACCTATAAAATAATTACATTATACTTATAGCTTTTCTTCATTTATAAACAAGACACAATTTAAATACAATTTGAGCTATATGAAGGTAAACTTTATACATACAATAAGCCAAGAAGTAGCCTCAGACCACAGCATATCATATAGCCTTCATGGGTACACCCACAATTAGAAACAAAAATGAATGCTCACGTAAATACTTTGTGGGTTCCTAGCTTACCTTTTCCCATTAGTGTGTGAGTCCCATTAATAGAATGACATGGGCTGGCTTTGCAGCTGGGTGTGAGAATCTCCTCCTCACCCTCTGGCTACATGTCACTATCCCCCATTAAAGACACTCATATCTTCTTCACAGCTATTCTGCTGCATGTTCTGCTCTGGCTCTAGCTTGAGATTTCCTGCTAAAAGTGAAAACTGCAGTTCTGAGCTCAGTCACTCTCTTCACTTTTTGCCTTTATCCCCGGGGGTTTCCAGCCCTCTGCAATTTTTCCATTTCTCTTTGTTTCTCTCTCCTGATTCCAGGCTGGGCACTCTCATTTCTGAAGCTAATATCCCCTTCAAAACCATACAGCTTATACTCTTGGTTACTGTGTGGCAGAATTAACTAAAGTAGAAAACTTACATTGCAATACAGGCAAAAGAGTCCATGGCACACCCTCCCCAGCTCATCCCAGCCCTCCTTCTCCAAGTAGCAGACTGGAGAGCCAGCATCACTGGTGACTGTCCAGAAGCCTGAGTCTCAGAGCAGCTCATGGAGGGTCTCTCTCACATACTAGGAAACCCATTTTTGGCAAGAGCATGGACTCAGAAATTATCAACCAGAGGATTTTTTTTAGCACATTCTGATTCCCACCAATGACTTCTCATTCACATTTGTCAGATGATTCTATACCTGCCATTCACAGGGAGGCCTCCCTAGGACAATTGCACAAAGAGATTGAACTTGAGTGTAGTTTTGAAGGAAAATAAATTATTTTAAAGTCCTCATGTCAAAAGACCACACTACATAGACTTCAACGACTCATCAGCAAAACTGAAGATGATCGAAATGTTTGTTGGTGCTTTTAGGAGTCTATTCTTTGTAAAGAAAGCTATCTTCTGAGTGAAGGTTCCCTACATTACTACCTCTATATTTGCTCTATATTTCTGTCTGTGTCACAAAATCTCTCAATACCATATATTCTTACATATCTTTTACTAGAAAATATTTTCTTGCTTAGTGTAATGGCAGTGGAAACAGTACCAAGTCTCATCTCACATGTTCCTGTCAAGCTGTTCAACTTCCTAGTGACTCCTCTATCCCCACCGTCTGTCTCCATCTGATTTCTACACTAGGCCGCAATGCTTTAGTGTCTCCTGTGATGACATATTAAAAGTAAAATCATGACGTGTCCCTCCTCCCTGCTCAATCTGGGGGAAAAAAGTGTGTGTGTGTGTGGGGGGGGGCAGTGAATTGCTGACCTGGCAGTTTTTTCTCTGTAAAATACTTTTCCCTATTGAGAATGGTGCTGCAAAGCTGGAGTCCAAACACGTGACTTGATATATGAATATGCTGATAATACTTTTAACTGTTTTTAACATGATAGGTCAATTATAAAACTGACATTAATACAGAGACCTTGTGAGTGACATCATAGCAGCGGGAATAGTGTGTGCACCAGAGTTTATCTTGAGCTACAGATGGGGGCTGTGAGAAGAAAGAAGGAGGTGGTGTTCAGAGGTCTGGAGAGTCTTGCTTCCTCAGTTCCTGGGGAAGTCCATTTCCTGATCCACTTAGTTTGGCTTGTCCTAGTGACTACCAGGTTTGTTCCGGAACCCCTTGCAGGTGAGCATCTCCTTGTTAGATGCTGCACACATCGGCATCGCAGCAACAACAGAGGAGGGCAGCTCCCAGGTCAGAAGAACGAATGCCCACACTACAGAGTTCTGGTGACCAACAAAAGTTTGCGACAGAAGAGTCATGCATCCTTCACCAGGGGAAGGGTCAAGCTGGAGTGTAGGATGTGACCAGGAAAAGACTGGCTTTTCCACATGGTGGAATCGTCAATCCCGGATGACAGTGCATCTCCTGAAAAGTCCTGTCGAGTTTTTGAGAGTGGAGTTTTCCAACATCTTCTGTGTCCGATCCACAAAGTGGATATAGAGACACAGGTGGAGCCTGGGGTAGATCTGGGACAGTCAACAAAGCTTCACATGTGGTCCTCACTTGTGACAAGGACACTGTTAGCCCTAAGAGATGCAGTTGCTGCTGTCTGGGACACTGGGCAGAGTGTGAGTGAGCTCAACAGAAGTGGCGGTGGGTGGTGCAACCCAGGGGTAAGGGTGCTCAAGGCTGAGCTGCATCCTGCCCTGAGTTCACTGCTTGTCGGAGTCACTCAGGTTCACCGACATGCACCGGCAGTGCTTCACCTTTTGGATTTTCTTGATTCGGAAAGGTGGGTCGAGACCGGGGCATTCCAGCTCCACGATGACAGAAGTGACACGCTGGGGCTTGCAAAACGCGCAGGATTGGAAGGAGTCCTCCTCTTTCTTCACGTGTCGCGGGATATAGAAGGAGTTGCACTGGCCATAGCAGAAGCGGTTGAGGATGGTGCGGCTGCGGCAACCCTCCTCGCTCACGGTCTGCCGCAGCGGCTGTGTCTTGCACCAGTCACTCTTGAGGTACTTGCGCTCTGTGACCACCAGGGCCTCCTGGCTGGAGGCCAGCACCTCCTTGATCTGGTGATGCCATCTCTCTGAGTTGTTGCTGCTACCATCCTTGTAAGGTGAGGGGATGGCGCCCGCAGGACGGTTCTTCCGTGTTTCAGCTACCTTTACCAGCACGGCCACCAGGAGCAAGGTCAGCGAGAGCTTCCAGAACATCCTGTGACGAGAAAAGAGCCGGTCAGGAAGGGTTATCTGGTCAATATCCATCTTTTTCTCTTTGTGTTTATGGCTGGATACCCAGAAACGAAATAGTACAAGGGAACGCAGCTCTGGCCACACTACACAGTACCCTAGAACCAGTTTTACAGTAATAAAAGGTCAGGCTGTGATTTGAATGAGCAGTGTCCCTCATAGCTCATGCTGTTTAAGCATTTAGTTCCCAGTTGGTGAGTCACTGGGGTAGGTAGTTGGTGCTACTTCCTGTCTGTTCTTTCCTGCCACCATTCCTTCCTTGAAGAGTCAGGCTACTGTATTACTTTACACTGTAAGCCAAAATAAACCCTCACTTAAGACATAGCTAAGTCAGGTATTTTGTCCCAACAACACTAAAAAAGGATCATTGTTATGGAAGTAAAGTTTCACAATTTGAGAGAAAAAAAAAAAAAAAAAAAGAGCAGTAATGCTGACATAGCCTGAAGCCAGCGTACAATATCAGCAACAATGGCAGCCAGGATATACTCTACAGGTGTGCACAGTGTGGGTTAATGCTGGCTTAACTGAGTCTCTCCACAGCGCACTTGTCTCAAAGCAGCCTTAGGCTCTAGCCACTGTCGATTTCCCTACTTACTTCACAGTGAAGTAAACTGAGACCCACAAAGGTCGAGACCTTCATCCCAGATTTCATTCTCCAAACTGTAATCTACGGCTGCCATTTAGTATTAGAATAGCTACAATTGATTGGTCCTTAAGATATATCAAAAGGGTTTTCGTTTCCTTTCAAATGTAAATGTAATTAATAGTCAGAGATGCTTAGACTGAGTATGACTGCCTTCCCAACTAAGGAGTGGGAAACAGGCTTGGTAAAGCTATGTAACTTGCCCAAATCACAAAGCCTGTATATGAAGTATTTGAATCCTGGCATCCTCTCTCTGTTATATTGACTTCCTAGCTCTTTCTTTAAAAGTTACAATGTTACACTGTCTATGCTAAATCACAACATGTATCAAGTCCAGGTCTAAGTAACAAGTGGCTTTGTATCTCATCTCAAAAATGACATCTTCTGTCCTCAACTACATCTGAGAACTAACTGAACCTAGAGTCAACACTATCAGAGGCTTTGTTAACACTGGTATTTTTCTGTGACTGTTGTGCTGTCAAACTTCCTCCAGACTCCATGTGAGTTCCCTCAGCTCCATTGACCAACAGGAAGAAACATTAGAGAGAAAGAATTTGGGTTTTTTTTTTTCTGTTACTATAAAAACATTTGTCCACCAGAATTATTAAATTTTAAGTCCAAGTTTCTTTTAAGAGCTTTGCTCATGCTTCCCTGGTTCCACACATGAAGTACCATATGATAACAGCCACACATCTAACAGACCCATGGCAAGAGTTGAGACTTGGACTCGTTCAGCGTATTGAATTTGAAGAGTGATTTCTGATCTCGATCGCCTCTTAAAAGGAGAGTCTTTTGGTTCACTTTAATAATTTCCAAAATTATTAACACTCTAAGTAAACAAAACCAAAAGTCCTCAAGTCTCAGCCAGGAAAGATTTATGATCAACCCAGTTCTCAGTTCCCAGCTCCAACAACAGTTTATCATGAGCCCCTGGTTCGGCTCAAAGTTCAGGCTTCTCCTTCTGCAGCTTCTCACGGTTGTCAGGGAGAAGGGACCTAAAACATGCTCAAATCGACTTGGGGCAGAAACTCTTCGTGTGAACAGTATTCAAAGTGGTGATTAGTAACAGGCATTCTTTGAGCACTTTAAAATGGCATGCGAACATCTGGCATCCATGCCTGGAAGTGCTGTCTCTCAGGAACTGAGGAAGTAGGACAAACTTCCAGCTTTTAGGAAAGGGAAAGATACTGATGAAATCTGCATAACTGGGGACAAATCTGGCTCTCCTCTTCATCCCAATTCTCTCTCACACACAACTTATTCACACATGGCAACGAGAAACTGGAGGAGGACATGGCATCTCAGTGCCAGAACAGGTAGGCCAGTTACTTACCTGCTTTGCTACAGTGACTTGTTGGGAAGATATCTTTATTACTTTAGGGACAGTTAAGCCTGCTGCTACCTCTTGCACCTACTCTGCTGGCTTTTGGAAAAGGGGTTTGTTCCAGGGGAAAAGGTACAGACCTATTCTTCAGTTTATCACCTATCTCACACACATCAGTGGGCTAAATGGGACCTGAGTTTAGCATTTCAGTGCTGTCCTGAACCTCTTGGCTGTTCAGAGAAGTGGCTGGCATATAACTACCTCTCAGGAATGCTGTTCCGACTGCCAGTAAGGACAGCACGAGGATACTTCATTTTACCCTCACATCTTGTGTTTGGCTTGTATTAGAAGAAACTCATAAATAACTCCTGTTGGTTTTATTAACCATCATTCTGGCCTGACAGTGTTGTCAATTTGCAAAGTGCGCCAGGACTATAAATGCTGATGGCCTAAGCAGACTAGGTTGGCCAAAGTTGATTGTATAAAGAGAGAGCTGGTTGTAGAAGTATTTCCCCTAAGTGAACGCCCTTGGACTTGACCTTGGAAGCCAGAGCAGCCTACCACCTAGGCAGCCAAATATTAAGTCCCTCCAATCAGCTCTTCATAGAATGGTCAGGACCGAAGAGAAGCTTCTATCACAGTACTCTTCTAATTTCTAGAAAATTTATGGAAGTGTTGTGTTTTTAGGCATATGCAGATGTGCAAAAGTCAAGGATACAGTGAAGCTGGGGACCTCATCATCAGGGTGACCTTAATGGATTTTTAGACATCAGGGCAAGGCTGTCCTGGACTGTGTAGGTAGGAGTAGGGAATAGAATGGGAACTGAGCATGTTTCTGTATCCTAAGAATTCCAGAACATCAGAGAATGAAGGAAATAATAGGAGATAAACTTCTCATCTCTCCATCAACTCTAACCGAGAAAAATAATGCAAATGCAACCCTACGGCCATGTTAATCTTCAGGGATTGTTGCTTATGGGCCTTCTCCAGCCACAGCTAAGGCCACTCCAGCTCTCATTTGGAGACTTAGAGGGAGAAGATGATGTTTAACCACTTATCTAACTCTCTAGAGACACATGAGTTCCATGGTCTCCCAGATCATCCTTAGCTTGGGGTAGCTTGTTGAAACAAGTCCCCTTGGCTACTGTAAACTGAGGCAAACTGTGCCCCAGGGGACAAATCAAACCTGAGGTTCTGTTTTGTAAACAAGCTTGCTCTGGATAGACGCCTCTGTCTGTTGACTGTGGCTGCTTTTGTGCTGTCAGGGCAGAAGCAGTGACTATGATGTTTACAAAGTCAAAAAATATTTTCGTGTGGCCTTTGACAGAAAAGCTTAGACAAGTCTTGCCCCAAACCCTGTCTGTCTGACTCAGTTGTTGCCCTTTTAGAGTTCTGTTTTTTTGGCCTTCAAATTTTCTAATTGGTCAATGTTTTAAACAGAGAGGCATAGAAAACACAATAAATCCCTATGTGCCCATCACCAAGATGTAAACAATATTGATACTTCTTATCTTTATTTAACAAGTTTCAATTATGAAAAAACATAATATGAGTGTATAGAGAGGCAACATAACAGTTCCCTCTCCCAACTCCTTCTGGATGTCCTCGCTGAGACTACCAGCACTCTGCCTCTGATCTGCATCGAACTGTTCACTGCCTATGTTTCTGCTCATATTTAATGCATGACTATTTTTTGAGTGTGTGTAATAATTCTTTCTATAAATAATACCACCCTCTACTTTCCATTTCAGAAATACATGCTTTAGACTTTTCACTGTGGGTCCTTGCAGACATCTGTTCATCCCTGTGCTGACTATTAAAATGAATCATATACTCCATTCATCTTACTGAGGGTGCTTCTGCTTGTCTTCTACAATCAATGTTGCTATACTGCACACTTTTAATATCTGTTTATTTATGCCTGCTTATTGCAGGTTCTCTATCTATCTATCTATCTATTGTTGTTACAGGAGACATGGAAAAGTGCAAAATGCTAGATCACAGGCTGTGCTCAGCTTCAGCTGGACTAGGTCTGGTGGGTTGCTTTCCAAGTGCTGACACCAGCGTTCTTTCCCCAGGGTAGGATGTGGGTCCCTGAAGCTGTGCATACTTGCCAACACTTGATATTAGCACAGATTACTTTTGCCTATCTGAAAAAAAAACTGTGAAAGGATATTTTATGATTAATTTGCATGTCTCTGATTAGTAGGTCGCATTGAGTTCAAACTCAGTTATCCTCTCACTACAAAAAGAAGACTAATTGCAGTTCATTGGAAGGCAGAGAAGTTGGAATATGGGGAGAGGCAAACTCAGAATCCTGACTGCAAGTCTCAGAAGTGTCACGAATAGATTTTGAAGTGGCTAGTAATCTCAAATCAGATATATCAAGGTCTTCCATGTGATTCAGGAATTTGAAATCTAAAGAGACTAATTTACATTTCCAACTGATCTGTTTTGGGCCAAACTGACCATCATTTCATCCTAGGAAAAATTCCATTTCATCTGAAAAAAAAATATCCTGCTTTGAAAAAAAAAAGATTTTCAACCAGAGGAAGAAAATAATATATGGTTATGGATTTTTTATTTATGGGTATCAAAAATATCAATGGATTCAAAGTTCTTAATCTCTTGGGTAATTGCTGGGAGGCATTCAGGATAGGCAATGGAAGCTAGAGGCAATATGGCAGCAGACCGTTAGATTCCACATGGGGATGGATGAGAAAACTTTGTGGCAGCTGTGACATGTATAAGCAGGTGTGGCTTCTCTTTAGGACCTGTGCGTCAGAATGGGAAGGATAGTAATAGACCTCTGGCCTTGAGCTTCCCATACACAACCTAGCATGGCTCACTGTTGGCTTCCCTCATAAAACAGTGCTAGTTATCACCCACTAGGCCACATTACTGTCAAAAGGAGAACAAAATCGGACATCAAGTCACTATCCAAGAGAGCTACAGCTCTTTGTTTGAAAGGAAGAGTCCATAAAAAGTTTTGTAACCAGGGAACTGTTCTCCCAGCCACCGGGCAGCTCCTGTTGCTTCTTATTAGATAAAGAGTTTGGGCTGATATCCGAGGAGGCTGGCCACAGTAAGATACTGCATAGCCCGGTGTTGTCCCCACCCTGCCAGGATGACACTATGTTCCCAGATTGCTTTTCTCTGGGCACATAGTATAGATTTCCTGGGTATGTAACCATAAGAATCAGAGGCTTGTCTAAAAAACTTTGAGCACAAAGAAAGCTTTCTCATTCATTGTTATATCCAGCTGCTTGGTTTTGCTTGCTCTATATCAGTTTTTAGGAATGACAGCAGCACATGTAATGCTTGACAAAACAGAGCCCATCCCTTCCTTCCTCCAGACTTCATGAGAATATGCAGGCAACTACTGTCTGTTGGCTTTTATATACTTTTCCTTGATTTCTTTCTTCCTTTCTCTTCCTTTCTTCTCTTCTCTTCTTTCTTTCTTTCTTTCTTTCTTTCTTTCTTTCTTTCTTTCTTTTCTTCTCTGCTTTCCTCAGTAGGCTAAAGTTTCTCATGGGGCTCATTTTCCATATTCCTATCTTATTACTTATCCATATTTATGAATTCAACTGTTAGCTCTCTGCCCATGATGCTCAGATACTATCCCCAACTGCCTACCAAGCATTCCCCCTATGTCCCCTGGAATCCTAGGTCCCATGTGCCCCATGATTCTTCAATCATTTCCCTGCATCTGCTGCTCTCCTAGCCATCTCTATCTCAATGACTAAGTCAGGTTTTTCCTTTAAGCCAAAATGCTGAGACTTCTGATTTATAACGTCAATACTTAGGATCTGATTCACTTTCAATGGAAGAACCACACATCTGTTCAGGCATTGGATTCTAAGTTCACAATGAACTTTCTACGTGCCATGTTGTGGAAAGTTGGTTGGTCCAAGCCCAATCAGTTAGCCCTATCTTCTTTCAGTTAATTGATTTTGACATATGCAGGGGTGCACCTCTGGGAATTTTTTTCTAGATGAATTTTTTTCCTAGACCTGCCGTGAGAAATTAGTACTGTAGATTGTGTGTGTGTGTTTGTGTGTCTGTGTGTGTGTGTATGTGCCTGTGTGTGTGCATGCATGTACGTGTGCCAGTGTGTGCGTATTATGTCTGTCTGTCTGTCTGTCTGTCTGTCTGTCTGTCTGTCTGTCTGTCTGTTTCTGTCTCTGTCTCTCTTTCTGAGTGGGCCATCTGTCTGTCGGTTTCTCTCTCTTCCTCTCCCTCTCCCTCTCCCTTTCCCTCTTCCCCTCCCCCTCTGTTGTTATGCAAAGACTTGATACTTGTTCTAATAGCATAAACTGTCAACTTGACCAAGCATGGAATCTCTTGAAAAGAGAGTGTTCACTGACTAATCTTTATCAGGTTGGCCTGTGGGCATGCTAGGCTTGGTTACTGTCTACTCTATGCTTGATATTTATAGCAGTTTGCTATTGTTGGTGTTTGTTTTTCTAAACAGGTTTTCTCTATGTAACCCTGACTGTCCTAGAACTCACTACATAGACCAGACTGGCCTTGAACTCAGACCTACTTCTGCCTCCCGAGAGCTAGCTTCAATTTTGAAATCACATTGGTTTATGGGATTTGAGCTGATCTTCTCACACATTTAATCCATTGGCATCACTCTTCCACACCTCACTTACAAATATCCCTTAGAACCAGGTCCTTGTCTACTGGTCCTGATGATAGTCCCCTCACCAGCCTGCCTGCTTCCTGTTCTTAGACTGAGCTCTCACACACAAAATTTCTAATCAGAAACTGACTAGATTGTGCCTTTAATTTTCACCCTTTAAAAGTTTCCCATCACAAATTCAACCTCTTTGACAGTTAGCAAGAATCTTCACAAATCTTTGTTCCTTTCTTGTCTGACCTCATGGCATCTATTCACTGTATTCTATATGTGAAACTCACAAAACTCCATGTTCAACCCTATGTAAGAGTGGTTGCAACTTCTATATGTCTGTAAAGCTATTTCTCTTTATTATTTATTATTATGTATGTGACTTATGTATTTCCTAGGGTCACTATTAGTCACTGGGTATTGTTTGAATATTAATTTCATTGTGAAATTGTTTATGTTCCCTAAAGCATCTTTGTTTCCTGTGTTCTTCATTTTTTATATATAATTCCTCAGTTACAGCCAACCAACACAACATAGCCACTGTATGCAAGTTTTCTTCCCTATTGAATGTAAATAATTGGAAGACAAGAATATTTAATCTTTGTTTCCACAGTCATTTATGATAGCTATGGAGAATGGCTTGAAATATTTATGCATGATGAAAGACTAGATGAGAGAATGGATTTTGCCTCTATTTTATAAATGTAGTTTCCTATTGGTTTTAGAGACAGGGTCTCACACAGCTCAGGCTGACCTCAGATACTGCTCTGCTGGTCAGGTTGGCCATACACTTCTGATCCTCTTGTCTCTATCCATCTCCCAGTTGCAAGGATCACAGCCACGTGCTACCACACCCAAGTAAATACAGCTTTTAAAATCTATTTTAAAACCTACCGATAGGAGGTTGAAGCTGGGTCAATTTTTCAGTAGGAGTGATTCTTGTTACAGTCTTCAGCAGATAAGTTAAGTCCAGCAAACCCTGAAACCATCAAACCCAGAAACTTCTGCAAATCCCTGAGAGTCCCTGTGATTCAGTATTCACTGTTCCATGTCTTCCTGTTTACCCTTCTCTTTCATACTGCTGCCATTCATCCTTACTCTGGGACCTCTGACCTCAGGTTCTCTCTTTAACAATTAGAGCAACTCTGCTAGGTATCCCATGTTTAACCAGGCATTTTAGTTCCTTTGAGTTCACAGGATGCTGTAAGTTCCAGGGGAGTTAAAGAACAATCAGTGTACAAACCCCCAAGCACGATTTGTTGCTCCTCTCTTAGGAAAGGCACCTAATTTAAAACAGGTTCTGCGTCCAGCCCCTTTGGGTATTCCCTTTGTCCTTCAGACAACAGAAAGGAATTGCTCCTTATCTCGCCCCAATCATATCATTGGTTAGTCTCATTTTACTTTCTAGAAGTAAGAGGTATTCATTCACAAAGCATACATAGCAAACACATCTCACACAAGATAACTCTATAGAGGTAGGTCACTTAAATGTATAAGTCTATGTTTAATAACTAGTTGTTACAATCATAGCACACTCATACTATTTGATCAAATACTGTTAGTCACCAAAATGCTTGACTCACAGGGAATTTTTAATATTTCATGTTTTATGGCCACTGAATAAAAAGTAAAAGTTAGATTCTTACTTTGTTTCACTGAGAAGATGAACAGAATAAAAGGTAAAAGACTTACAAATATAAAACCTACCAGATTGCTAGCATGAAATATGTACTTAAGGAGAAAGAGACATTACATAATTTTTTCTTTAAAGGAATATACTATATGTGCTTCAAAAACATGCAATGATATACATGACATACCTGTGATATTTAGAGCCCTCTAGGGATATTATGGGGGGAGGATTTTAGTTTGAAACGCTCAATTTGTGATATTCATTAAATGACACTCACTGCCAATTTTAGATGACCACTAAGAAAAAGCCACCGGTTGTATTTAGAAATAACAATGTCGGAGAGTCAGGCATTACTGCAGGTAGAGAAGCCATTGCATAACTAGGATTAGTGCAGTGATGAGGCCGGGCAGGAGCAGTAGTCACCCTCCATTTCTTTGGTTCATAAAACTTATGTGCGTATATAAAGGTTAGGAAAGTGCTCAAGCTCCATTCCTCTCTGATTCATTCACTCGTGTCTCTCAAGCTGTGCAACTTCTCTTTCCTGACAGTTTCCCAAAAATACTTAGTTGGCTAATCGGTCTGAAGAGACTGGAAAACCCTGTATTAAGTAATCTAATTGAAACAAGAAGTCTGGTTTAGTTGGTGTTGCTTCTCAGGCCCTCGGCCTCCTTCAAGTTAGCTGCTATTGACAACTGATGCTGAATTCAGACAAATTGGAGGGCAAATCCAAGGCTCTGGACCAAAGAAAACAAACATAATCAAAGACAACCAGGAGACTTGAAACATGCCAATGGGGATGGAGCTATGGAAAAACTGAAGAAAAAAAGTGTTGAAAACATATTAAAAATGAATACCAAGAGGAAAATCACTCTCCATGTACAGGCTTTCAATAGCGGACACCGTTGTTAAAGCTGTGTGTATTACCTCACCCACTGTCATCATCTGGACTCTGTGTACCTGTATAAGGCTTGACATATAACGGGAATTATTGGTATCCTAGAGCAAGAAAAAGGTTCCTGCAACAGTTGGCAGAAGAGAATGTGTGATTATGTGATTGAGTTTTTGAAAAGAGCCATGAAATCAAAATTTCTAGCCTGAACCAAGGGCCTATAAAAAGAGAAAGGAAGGGAATTTTTTTTTTTTTTATAAAGTTGTGTTTTAGTAGACCCAAGAATAAGGACAATGACAAAACAAAAAAACAAAACAAAACAAAACAAAAAAAACTAGGTTATTTGGGTCACTCAATCGGACTTTGTGGGTGGAGCTGAGTATTTAACCTAAGAGATCAGAAAAAAGCTGTTCCGTGGGGAACAGAAACACCATATGCACTAGGAAAGAAAATTCCAGCAGAGATGGCTTGCAGAAAGCCAAGCTACAGTTGTGTCTCGCTGCGTGAGAGCAGGAAGATGGCTTGCCTGTAAAGCAGAGCAGAACTAGCATCTTACCCAGAGGTTGTGGGTGCAACTCTAGGACTAACAGGCTTTCCATTTGCAGTATAGAAAGGAAACCCATCAGAGTGACCTGGTAAAAGCAGAAAGAACAAAGGCTGTCAGAAGATAGGTGAGACAACATCTGGAAAGCCTTCCCTCACTGGTGAGCCCATGAAGCTCCAGTGGACAGTTCTGAACCCATCGTCACATAGAAGGCTCTGGTTAAACCCAGTGGGTCCTATAACAGATCAGAGGCATGAATGTGAAAAAGAGAATGTGTTTAGGGAAGTGTGGCAGAGGTGATATGAGGAACAGGGAGAGGAGCGATTGGATCAGAGTAATGTAGAGTGCATTGTATGTGTCAACTAGCAAATTGAATTAATGAAACCTAAATCTTTCCTGGTTGGACGGATATGGCTCCAGGTTGATTGATGGGTTCCAGAGAAGGCAGAGGTGGATAGGAGCAAGATTGCATAGGGATGGAATAAACCAAGGGGGAAATGTTTTGCTTTCCAATACTCCTGATATCCTTTCAGAATTTAAGAAACTAAGTCAGTAGACTATTGAGAAGACTAAAAGGTAGTCTTCTTTCTTCTGATGCTAAAGATTAAGTCCAGGGTCATGGTCATGTTACATTCCATCACTTAGCTACAGTCCCAGCACTCTTTCCCAAGTCATGTTACTGAGTTATAGTTTACAGGCAACCAGTTGTCCACTTTTCCTCTATATATACTTGCCAATTCTGGACATATAAAACTACTACTGTTCAGCTCTAGGAAGATATGTTAGTGAGTGTAATGCATGCTGCACTACCAGGGAAATATGGATCCCATTGCTAGCACCCATAATTAAAAGCTGGGCATGGTGGCACATGCTTTTATAAAAATCCATGCACTAGGAAGGAAGAGACAGGCAGATCCCTGGGGCTTTCCAGCCAGCAGATCAAGTCTAGTTGGTGAGCTCTAATAATAGACTCATATTTCACAAACCAAAGTAGAGGACTCCTAAGAAATGACACCCCAAATTGACTTCTGCTTTATACATGCAAACACATGCTCTCATACCTATACAAATGTGTATATGCTCACACACAAGAATGTGCACACATTCTTGCACATAAAAACATACACATTCTTCTCTTTCTTTTCCTCTTTCTTTCATTTTTAGGCTCTGAACCACAATGAAAGAAATTAGACTGAGTCACATTGAAGCAATGGACAAAATGAATCAAATATCAAGCTGGTCCATTCCTTTCACTGATGCTCATTTTACTTTTTCTGAGAATTCTTTTGTTTCCCTGGTGATCAACCTTCTCTGAGCAAACCTGACTATTTTCTCTGGTAGAAAAACTTCATCAGAGTAGAGGCCATGTCTCCCATATCCTTAAAATTTAGCACATGTCTCACCACATAAAAGATGAACAATGAATATTTGTTGAGCAAATGAATAGAGATCGATATTTTTGAGAAATTACAGATGTTCCATTTGCTAGTATTCAAACATCCAGACTATAAGTGATATTTGAGAAGGGAAAAGTCTGGGAGGTTAAAGACATCATTCCTTTGCTTTTTATTTGGGAAATAAAGCAAATTTAAGTGTACCATTCATGCAGCACATATTTACTGAATGCATATGTGCTCGTGATGTTTGGTGTCCATTCTGCATTTTATAACTCTGTTTAGATCTTTGCTTAGATCAGCCTAATTATAAATAATGTAAACACAATGGACTTCCACTGAACTTTTGAAGTATATGCACAGAATGTTTCTTGTTAACATCAAACAGAACCACTTCTACCTTAAGTCAAGCTTATCAAATATTTTCTAACATATTGCTTTCAAGCAATATTGGCACTTCTTTCTCAAGAAGAAATTTCACAATACTTGTTACTGGTATGCAATACAAATTCAATAAAGAATCTTCTGTTGCCTACGTGTTGCTACGAACCAGTCATACCTGAGAACTTACTAAAACTGCAGATCATGTGTGCAGACAGTGGGGAGAATGCTGACAATCATGATCTGAGTTAGAACCTGAGAATTAATAGTTTTAATATGCACCCTTACTCTAAATCACAGTCTAGAGTATTTATCTAAACTGTAATTATCTTTGTTTTGGTCCAATGGCAAGTATAAACTTCATTAATTATGTCTTCATTAATAAAGATCAGAAACAAAAGAGCAGGCATACAGAGCAAGCAGGGGTAACATTAACAGAAACTGAGATCTAACATCTCTTTAAACAGTTTGCCTGTGTTTAAAGCAAAGAGCATCTACAGTGAATGGTGGTGGAGAAATGAGAGAGAGATCAGTGTTCTCACATAGAATCCCTTTTTTTTATGAAGGCCAAGCACCATGCTGTCCAGAAAAGTACCAAGCAAAGTAGAATTAGAACCCAAGAACTTAGTTTACTGTCTGCCATTTACCCATATGCAAAGCCTTTTCCAGGAGCCAGCTTATTTGATGCTGCAATGTCCCCAACTGTCTCTCCTTTTCTTTATTTTCTCTTGATGTTTAGGTCTTTTTCAGACTAGATACACTCTGTGAAAAGATGAAAGCCAAAAAAGAAAAAGGCAGATGGCTCCGTGGCCAAAGTTTGGATCTGTAGCATCCACAGGAAATGTCAGTAGCTATAACGGCTTGCCTATAATCCTAGAACTTGGGAGGCAGAGGTGGAAACATGAGGCAAGTTGGCTTCTTGCATAGCCTAATTACCAAGATATAGAATCAAGAAATGTTGCCTCTGTAAATAAAGTAAAATAGTCAAAGAAGAGACTCCAAATCAGCCCCCTGCCCCAACACAAGCAAACTCACATGCATGCACATCTGAATATTCATGCATCCACACATATGCTATTATGCATTCAAGCACACATCTCAGACACATACACATACATACTTACACACATACAGAAAAAATGATACACAGATATTATAGTAGGAGGGGCCATAAAGGTAAATCTATGTATTTCAAATAATGCAGTTGTATTTGGTGGTTGTGGAGGTACCAGAGATGGTAGTGATCATCAAGAAACCATGAGTTTTATTGGGTAGGGATACTGATCTTGAACTTGATGTCCCTACCTCATATATTCTGAGTACAAAGATCTACCACCATGATCTCTGAGATCATCGTTAAGATACTCCAGAGCAAAGTAATAGCCAGTCATAGCTTGGTCATAGGAAAGTATTCCTACCCAATATGTATTCAAGGAAAACAAAGAAGCATCAACTCTTCAGCTATTTAAAATGCTAATGGAATGCAGAATACAGGGAGACAAAAGGCAGTGACAGTTGTCACGATCTAGAGGTGACAGAATGCAAAACAAGTATTCCATACAGAGTTTCCTCCTGTGGTAATTAGGGCTCAGGACTGCAAAACACTGGGAAGGTACTAAAGGCCCTTGAGTTGTGAACTTGAAGGTCAGTGGTTTCTCAAGCTGCCTTGAGCTCCAGGGCTCAGGGTCTCAGCCTCCCAATCAGCTGAAGACCAATATGCAAAAGAACACAACTAGGCAAAGTGACTCATGTTACGTTATCTGAATTTCATTTCAGTTAGAAGAAGTAGTTACTAGAGGAATGAACTAAGTGGGAATTTCAAACAAGTGCTCCAAAAAGACCTGAGCAAAAACACTCCGTTGTTAAAAATAAAAATTAATATTAAACATTATTTCCATGAACAAGAGAGTGCACAGATTGCTTCAGAGCACTGTGCTTTTTATCAAGAAGATGTGGGTGTGAAGGCTTCAGGGGAAAGTGTTCCTGGACATAGCCGTGTTCACTTGTTTCATGTTTAAGAAACTTGATCTTAGTTTTTTACATCATTCTATTCTGGTTACAAGACCTCAAATCCAAATAAAAGAATGGATAGCGTTTAAGGACCATGTATAGGTACATATATATCACATATATAAAAATATAATATATTATTTATATTACATACACATTCGCATATAATCTCTACCACAAGCATGTTCAAAGTATTGAATTGTTGCTCTACTTTGGCTTTTTCTACCTTTAGATGTACTAGCAATACTGCGATGAACACTTGTGTAATTAGTTTTACATAATCACATTGCTCTGGCTTTATCATAAACATTCCCCAAGAGATGCCTCCAATTTAGCTATATTGGCATCAAGTTGGATGTCCTCCTCTTATATAAATAAGACACTTAATAATGAAATGAAATGAAATAAAAGCAGTAATTTGAGTAGATAAACTTAGTCACAGACTAGTATAACAACTCTGCAAGTTGTAGCTAAAATTTTCACCTGTTTTCCTGATACTGGGGCCCTTTCACACATTTCACAATTACTTTTTAATCTTCATCCAGAGTTTCTTAAATTATGCTCACGAGAAATGCAAATCTTGTAACCAGCCTCCCTCCCATCCCCAATATCCCTCATATGTACAGAATCAGAAACTGTAGCGATGAGGGCTTTGAAGCCTAGCACTCTGTATTGGAGCAGCCTTCCAAAGAATTATACAGTCATCTGTGACAAAGCTTATAGGAAAGGACTTGACTCGTAAAAACGTTAATAATTGAATGAAATTTCTAAATCTTCTTGTTAATCACAATTCATTCAAATGCCAAAAAAAAAAAAAAAAAAAAAAAAAAAACGTAATCCAGAACTCTGGCTCTCTCTATATTTTAATCACTCTACATAAGGAGCTATATTAAGAATGATTCTGTATGAAATTTTATGAAAAATCCACATTCACAGCTCAGCTTACTGATAGAAATTAGTTATATCTTTCCCTTATTGTCATATAAAAAGCCATTGGTGAGATTATTGGCTGAAATCAGATCTGTTTCTGGGGATTCTTTTTTCAAGAAAGCTTCCATCTCAGCATTCTCATCTATCCATAATACTCAGCAGACATCCTCTATGAATTTACTGTATGCCATACACTGTTGTAGGCACTGGAGATAAGGTAAATATATTTAACACAGTAAATAGTATTTCACTTTTCTTAGAAGTTATGTTAGTTATGATGTACAAATAATGTCTGTAGTTGAGTGACTGAGAGAGAGAAGTGATAGACAGACACAGAAGGACCAGAAATGTAGCTCAGATTCACTGCTTGCTCAACACCCACAAAGCCCTGCATTGATCTCTAGCTTCGCAAAAACAACTAACGATGAATTTTTCAGGTTGAAGATGACAGCCTATGGGCCTATGCTTGTTATCCCAGTATTGGATTGGGGTTCAAAGCTAGCTGGGGCTCCATAATAAGATCCAGGCTGCTTTGTAATGTACAATGAGAAAGGGAGGGAGAGAGGGAAGGGGAAAGAGAGATGATGCAGACCAAAGAATAGATGGCTTTGCAGATTGTGATAAAGTGTAGAGTAGGGGCTTCGTTTGTTTGTTTGCTTGTGCTTAGTTAGTGAATTGCAACAAGGGATTTAAAGTAACAAAGTTCCAAGTTCCAGGTCAATGCCTCGAAAACCAAGAACTCAATTCCTCTGCAGAGATACAAGAACACAGGAGGCAATTGGAATAATTTTGCTGACAAAGCTGTGGCTTTGGGGGACTTGGTGACAGTATTGGAGAAGAGAAGTAAATGGCTGTGAGACACATTTTAAGGGCAGAAAAACAGGAAAGAGGAGCATGCTTATAGATCCTGGAAATAAACAAGAGCTGAGAATACTCTCCCCCGACTCCCCACCCCAGGCTCAGAGAGCCATGGCAAGAAAGAAGCAGTGAAAAAAGACTGCAGAGGAATAGCCAGAGTTAAGTAATGTAAAACTGGGGAAACTGTGCATTGCAGGCCAAGACATGAGGAAGAGGATTCAGCCATTCACAATTCTACTGAAATCAAACAGGCCGAGAAACAGAAATGCCCCAGGAGTGGGATCAAAATCAACCTTCAGAAGAGCAGTTTTTGTACAGATGGTCAGAAAGAAAGCTGCATCCAGCAGGTCTTATAAGAGGCTGTCAAACAACACTCAAAGAAAGCAGTTTGGAAATGTGTTGGGTATGTGCATGGAGCCAAGGCAGTGTTTGGCACAAGGAGAGGACATACTATGAGGATATGGAAGAGCTATGGGTAATTTCAGCTCTGCTTAGGCACCTATGCCTCTTCTCAAGGACACCACTAATGATCCCTGTGAGTCTCATACCCTACAATGTTCATACCCTTAAATGTCTAATTGGCTGAGGGATGTCGCCTACTCCTAGCTTTGGTTATCTATTAAATGCTTCTAGTCACATGGACAATATTAGCCCAGTTTCTTCTCACTAGACGTTTTCTTCTAGATAGTGCAAAATAGTATTGGCTTGTCACTTACCATTCCCTTGGGTTGGCTAGTATCTCAGAGGCACTTGGATAGTCTTGGAGGTTCTATCAGCAACCCTCTTAGTATTTTCCCTCATTTGATCATTTCCTTTCTCTCTCTGGGAGGGCACTTTTGAGATTACATGAGGTTGGGATATATGAGTTAAACAACACAAACTCTTAACACAAGTACCAGCATTTAAACTAAAAGAGATTGGGGTCATTGCAAAAGACTATAAATGTTGGGACTAACAATTTGGTTTTGTGGGTTTTCTTGGTGAGGCTGTGTTCCAGAAAGGGCAATAAAGGGTAAAACTCATTAGAACATCATTATCTTTTGTCTAAAGGAAACAATGTGTGGTTTCTGGGCAGCCCACTTGGTGTTTGCATTGGCCCTGGAAGCCTTTCAAACCAACTATATTGTTTGAACAATTCCCCCTCTTGAACATGAAAAGAACCACCAGTGAGCCACAGAGATGATGCTAAATTACTAGGTGATGACTCCTTTGGCTCCTAAAGGTTTCTAGATCTCAGCCATTGAAATTATGGATCTTCCTTCTAAAGAGTAAGATCGGTGCCTCTGGGGAGACCTCCCATGTAGTCTCCTCTCCACTACTGTGCTCTGCGACTTCTGAGAAGTTTGGCTTAGAATCATGGTTATTGGGTTCTCTCTAACTCCTGTGTGTGTGTGTATGTGTGGGTGTGTGTGTGTGTGTGTGTGTGTGTGTGTGTGAGACGCGCATGTGAAGGGGTGGACATATGCACATGTTTCAAGTGTGGAGGTCACAGGTCTCACATTAGGCCTGGAGCTCACTACATAGGCTAGATACCTAGAAAGACAGGTGTCACCACACCTGGATTGTTACATGAACAGTGGAGACTCCAAGCTCACAGCCTTATCCTTGAGTTGCAAGCATCTTGTACCATCTGAGCTATTTCTCCCCAGTCCCTCAGACCCTGATTGAGAAATTTCAGTTCTTTGAAAACTGCAAAGTATTTTCAGATTGAATTTGCAAACTTGAATTTGAGCGGCAATGTGACTTAACATTTTTCCCCCCTGAGGGAAGCACATTCAGCTCATGTTGATCCAGGAGACATGAAATGGATGTGGAAGACATTGTTGTTATTCCTATGCTTGCTTGCCTGAGGACTTTGTTGAACTTTTAAATAATGATGTTACCACAGGAGCCCTTGGGAGGAAACCATAGACTATATCTGTGGCTTTCTGGGATAAAAAACTTGATTCATAGGGACTTCTACTAATCTAAAACCCCATATCTCCCTAGAAAATTTCCATCTAATCTGCTGATTCTTGCTTTGTAGTCTCTTGTTGGGATTTTAGCAACAAAATCAGAAGCTGCCTTTTGGTTGCTGTTTCCCTCAATCATGATAAAGTCGTAAGATTTAAATATTAGAAAAGTATAGATAACATAAAGGCATCATATATTAACTGAACTTCACTTCTGAGGTTAAACTATTATTGGTTTGTTGCTGGTAAGAAATGGTATAATATGCTCTGTCCACATAACATAAATTAGAATATTGTGGCTGTGTAGAGTCCAAAGCTTTGATGTCCTGGGTTCCAGCTCTATCTAAACCAACACTTATTTTAAATGAAAACATGACTAGATTTTACATCTCTCCACCATGATTTTCTCTTCTCCAAACTGAGAAGTGCAGAACCTGTGAATACTATTGTGGTAAGTAACACAGATACTCACACAGAGAGAAACATAGAATGAACATATACACACATGTACACGTATGTACATGCATGCACTGTGGTGGTTTGAATAATAATGGCTCCCATGGGCTCATATATTGTAATGCTTAGTCATCAGGGAATGGCACTGTTTGAAAGAGTTACAGGGATTAGGAAGTGTGGTCTTTATGGAAGAAGTGTGTCATTAGGGGTAGGCTTTTAGGTTTCAAAAGCTCAGGGGATTCAGTCTCTGTATTTCTCTGTCTGTTTCTCTCTGTTTCTCTCTGTGTGTGTCTCTGTCTCTTTCTGTCTCTCTGTCCTGTCTCTCTGCCTGCCTCTGTCTCTCTGTCTCTCTGTCTCTCTGTCTCTCTGTCTCTCTGTCTCTCTGTCTCTCTGTCTCTTTCTCTCCCCATGTGAAAAAGAATGTAGCTCTCAGCTACTACATTATCTGCACTCATGCCAACATGCACCCTGCCATGATGATAATGGAATAAGCCTCTGAAACTATAAGTGAGCCTCCATTTTAATGCTTTCTTTCATTATGTTCATCATGGATTTTTTTCTTCACAGTAATAGAACAATGACTAAAGCACATGCGTTCACACACATACACAAACAAAGAAACACACATTGATATGTTTATAAAAAGATAAAGAGAAGGGGGATATGTTCTATGGAGGTGTGATGAGGTATAGGGGAGGGGGCTTACTAGTTCTCTGAAGTTTAGGCTATCGAGTGTTGGATCTCCATGTGATAGCAGGGATAGACATACACACACAAGAAAGAAACACACATACACACATGCATATACACAGACAAACACACACACACACAATCTTGAATCAAGGAATTTCTCTTCTCAATAACTAGTTGTCAAGTTGTCAGACGAATTACTTCCCGTTTTGCAGATGTAAATACTAAAGGTTCCTCCATTAGATATTTAGAGTTAGGATTAAAATTAAGATTTTCTCTGACAAAAATTTCCTACTTTTTCTAGATTTGTCAGTGATTTCTCTCTCCTTTTTTAATAGCAGAAGAGTATACTTTTCCAATTGGCTCATTTTAAGTGTCAAAAAAGTATCATAACTCTGTATCTAAAAATTAAAATAAGCCTTAACTCTTTTGTGCTCTCTGGGACCCTCCAAGCATACATCAGGTCTTCTTGCAAGCTTTATGTCACAAACCGAGAACAAACTGGATTTCTCACCCCTCGCTACAGCTATTGCAGTGGCCACACAGGGACAAGCATAGCATATGTTTTTACCACCTATAAAACGTAAGAGATTACATAGCATAGTATTTTAAGGAAACAAACATTATCAAGTGTCTTCCCTAAACAGCGCTCCCACATTCTTTAGTGAAACAGTAACTCTCAATGAACCTAGACCTCATCGGTATGGTAGAGCTACTTGGGTAGTGAGCCCCAGACATTCCTGAACTTTCTCTCCCTCAGTGGTTGAATTCCAGTTATGAGCTTCAGGACCTGTCAACTTTACATGAGTGCAAGGAACCCAAACTCAGTTCCTTATTCTTGCACAGCAGACACTGTCTGTACAAGTGAGCCTTCTCCCTAGGCCCTCGTTGGCTTTCTAAGTCATTACTTGTGCAAGTTGCATTTTAGAGTTGGGATAGGCCATATTGGCATCTGCTTCATTCTCTTCTCAGCAAAGAGTCTAAGCTGCAGATACTTTAAGACCAATAACCACCTTGACCTTGACTATGTTTTCCCAGAATGGTTGCAGCTGAATGAAATGTTAGGACACTGAGAGGGAAGTCCGCTTATTGATATGTTTCTGTGAGGAGCAGGCATAACACACACGTGCCTCTGTGTGTTCTTTTTCCCGTTAAGGTTCTAGAAGGCGTGATTGTCACAAGTGGAGCTTTTTAATGATGTGTGGTTTTGATTTGTTGTTCTCTTTTTTGTTTTCTGTTACTCTTTTAAAATAAAATTTTATTTTACTGAGCAAAATGGTCCTTTGGTTGGGGAGGGAGTAGGTTTAACCAAGCACCCACAATTTGGTTCCCTTTGAATATCTAGAATGATAAGATAAATTACTCTATCAAAATAAGCTTTAAGACTGCAATGCCTAAAACGATTTTGTTTTTGACCCAATCCGGTCCACTCTGATACTCTTGTCTCATCTCCTCATTGTTGCTTGGAATTACAAAAGCTTTGTCCATTCCTAGGTTCATCTTGTGAGTGAAAGCGGTGACTTACAATTGTCCCCACACAAAGACATCATCAGTATGCTCCCTCAATGCCCTGCTTTTTGGCTTTAATACAGTTTTTAATATGAACCAGAATAAGGCAATGTGTATTTCAAAAGATAATGAAATATAAGATGTCGATTACATTTGTTAGAATATTGTCTATTTGCTGAGGAGAGCTGTAATAAGGCAGCTCCTTTTGTGTGGAAAGTGGTTAGTTCTATCTACTCTTGGGATGAATGACCCTAAGCTCCACTGCTGATTCCTTGTGGTTTTATATATTTTATATATGATGTGTTTTGACAATTTGTGTACAGCTTAAATGGTGTTTTTTCTGGTAAGTCAGCTTAGAGCAAAGCCTATTGTGGCATCCCTATACTCCCAGCCATAGCTCTGTCATGAACCTCTTGTACCAGCCCAGATTGAGGAAGACTAGACTCTCATATTAGACACATAATAAAACAGAGAAGTTCACATGTCCAGGTCACAGAACAAAAACAAAACAAATGAGAAGCCAAGACAGTGGGTCCCCCCAAAACCCACTAGTCCAATGAGAGTCACCTAAGTTAACCAAAATACAGAATTTAAAAGAACAATTGTAAACTGAATCAAAGAATTTGCATCAGAAGATTAACATCAAAGCATTTTGCATAAAAAATAACAACAAATAAAAAATAGAAATTGAATAGAAATGCTGAAATAAAGAGAAAAAGACTAAGAAAATGAAAGTAAATTTGGATCAGGGGTTTTTGCCATGCGTTCATGTACAATTCTCCAGGTTATGTCTTATCTTGACCCAAGTAAACTTAGTTCTCGAACATGAAAGGCCCCATTGGCAGCTTATCTTGGAAAAGCTATGTTTGACCCATTGGCAATTGAGGGGGAAGGGTGAGCATAAGTTTTATGGTAAATAAAATTTTACTGTTTTCTGACTGTTGTCTTGATGTGACATTAAGAGGGAGCCAGTCATGGTAACTTACAGCACATTTATGAAATAACTTTTAGAGAAGTCTTTAGAGGTCTTTATAGAAAGTCACCGCTGTCACTCCCTATCTAAAGGCACCTCTATGCTATCAGTGCCTTTAATGGAATGTTTGTCTTCACCCAGGAGAAAACATTGACTTAGACATTTTCAGATTTTAGTGTAATTTTTCTAATATTTACTTTCTCCAAAGCTCCTTTGATCTGATGCAAAACATTACAATTGTATGACCTACTATTTGGTGATCATTTGGTGATCATTTCCATGAGAGAATACCTCATCTGTGGTGGAGCAATCCCTATAGATGACCTGGAGATTTTCCTGAGAATAAGAGCCAGGGGCAAAGAAGCTAAAGAGTCAAATCAAAGACTTTTCTTCACAAACTTTGAAGGGCATTTTTTTTTAAAGTTCAGCAATAACTAAGAGAAGGAGGGGAGAAAGAGTGGGAGCAGGAGGAGAGGAGGACAGAAAAGAAGACAGAGGGGAGGAAGAAAAGAGAAGAGAAGAAAAAGAGGCAATAATTGTGTGGTTTGGGGGAAGCAATGCATGCATTTATAATACGGAATTGAACACTACAAAGTAGAAAACACAGAAAGGCTTCTATCCTCTCCTGGCTCTTAAGAACAACAGTACAGATGCCATTTAATCAGTTTCTAGAACCACTCTAGAGTAGCATTTTTAACCTTAAGACTCTAGGAATATTTTGGGGATTGGATAACTCTAACTCTATGCTGGAGATGAGATTTCTCTACTTATTCATGAATGTTCAGTAGTATCCTTGGCATCTACTCACTATAATACCATGTTACATCCAAGATCTGACACAAAAAGTCCTCCTTTGAGGGAGACACTGAACCATATATTAAAAGAAAACTTTGTAATAGCAGCAAGGAATCATTTTCCTGGCCTGGGGAACTGCACAATCTTTTATTAAGTTTATGTGAGAACTTATTTATCCAGAAACTGGCTGATAGTCCTTTACATTTTTTTTTTAAATTTGCAGTCAAATGCATGGTTGTAAAGAAAAATCATACCTGAAAATTACATTTTAGGTAATTTCAATTCATACAATTTCACTTTAATATAAATTTCTACAAGAGAAGTAGTTGGGCCAAAGGGTGTGTGTGCTTGTCATGTTGATAGGTAACACATGGATTGTTGCCAATCTCATAGGTGAAGGATGACATTTCACTGTTCTTTTGATTTCCATTGCTTTGTGGACAGACTAAGTTGTTTTATCTTTGTTTAAGATCTAGTTATATGTTTCTTTATGAAACACCCATTTATAATTAAGTCTTCAGAAGCTTTTTTTTTTTTTTTTTTACATTTCATGCTCTTTTAATATAGCATGAATTTCATTTTTCGTTCTGTCATTGCATGTGTACATGGTGTTCATGCACATGGATTTACATAGGTACATGTGTGTTTGTAGCTAAATATTCATATTCATGTGCATGTGCATGCATGCCATGGCTATAGATTGAAGCCATGTATGGTCATCACTAGTGCCTCTCTCACTTCAACCCAGAGCTTGCTAGTTCGGCTAGCTTCAGTAGCCAATTTACCCTAGGGATCTTGTCTCTTGAGTACTAGGATTACAAGTGGGCCATTCTGCATGCCTGACATTTATATGGGTGCTGGGAATATGACCTCTGGTCCCCATGCTTGCACAGACAATGTTTAACCCACTATCTCTTTAACCTATAACTCTTTTTGTTTGTTTGTTTGCAATCTAGTGAATTGTTAGATTCACTTATGTAACAGAAGGAATTCAGAAAAAAACATAGGTACACATGGGAATGTAAGAAGTTGGGTCTGGCATTGTACATTGAATGACTAGTAGCAGAAGAATACATCAAAAGTCATTTGTGAAATCAGAGTGGCTAACATGCCAATGTACTTCCCAGAGATACAAGTTTCAACTGAAAATAAACAGTGTCAAAAGAAACTACAAAAGAAATGTTATTTTAATCACTTGCTTGTGGGAAAAAGGTCTTCCCTGCTCATAAACACACACACACACACACACACACACACACACACACGCACATGTGCCATATAGGATTGAAATTCGTTTACTTCTGAATAATCCTTCCCGCGCACCACTGTCCCCCTCTCACTACCTCACTTCTGTTTGTTGTTGTTGTCGTTTTGAGGGTTTCTTTATGTAGCTTTTGCTATCCTGGAACTTGCTTTGTAGACCAGGCTGGCCTTGGACTCCCAGAGATCCACCCCTGCCTCCCAATCACATCTCTTTTCTGAACTAATTTCAAGTCCCAAATAGACATGTCAGTAAAGCCTCAGCCAATTCAGCATGAGTCCCTGAAGCCTCAGGATATGCCATTGATGCCATGGGATTCACTAACTACACTAAGAATAGCTCAGAGGTATGGGCAATAAGCACTGGGGTCAGAAGCTGCCCGTTCCTTCCCAACGCAGTTTACTCAGGAACCTTCTTACAATATCCCTCTGGAAGGGCAGATCCCAGTTCCACTTTTCCTTTTATCTCCATGCCTGGTCACTCAGAGCCTGCCACGTTGGCACACACCATTAGCGCATGTCAAGTGGGCCGATTCTGCGCGGCAGCGAGTCTGTGCAATAGCTCTGCGGACGTGGCTCCGACCGGGTATTTGAGGAAGTCAGGCGCCATTCACAAAACTTGGTGGGTGCCATTCATAAGCTATGGCGCCACCTTAGCTGGCCGCCATACCCGCTCCCCACACAGAAGGTCCTTCCTCACTTCTTGTCTCAACTGCCAGAGACACTGTGATCTTAGTTTCTTCACAGGATTACTGAGTCCTCCTTTCCTCTGCTTTCTCAGGAACGTCACTCATCTTGCAGGCATAGGCTCCAAATGAATAGGGCTCATCCTTTACTCTCCCTTCTCCCTTTAACATAATATTCTGGTCAAACTTCTGCAAACTTCCTAAGTACACTCCTGGCAGGAAGTGCTGCCATGATTGTTTACATCAAAATTGTGTTCAAATGTGTCAATATTTTGTTCTGTGGGTCCCGTATATACTAGGATACACGAACCTAACACAAAATCATAAACTTACTTAAATATTTATGGGATTTTTTGAGTATTATTTTGTTACTCGGTTGTAAACTTCCTGCGTGTGAACTTTGTAGAGAACAAACACTATTGTGTTACAATTTCAAATGTTTAGACATACCTGAAACTTAACTGTACTGATGGTAACTCTCCATTTAAGAATGTGCTATAGTTTTGATATTTCACGTCTGTCAAAGTTTATGACTTAAAGGCTTGGCCTTCAGCATGTGGCTTTGTTGGGACATGATAGAACATTCAGGAGGTGGGGCATAGACTGAGGATGTTAAGTCATTGGGACTATGTTCTTAAAGGGAACATAGGGACCCTAACCCCTTCTCTTTCTCCTTTCTCAGTCACCATGAAGTACACAGCTTTCTTCTACCATGCTTTCCCTGCTATAGCAGTCTGTCTCATCACAGGCTCAAAGTGCTAGGACCAAGAGAACATGGACTGAGAATTCTGGAACAGTGAGCCAATGCTAAACCTTTTCTTCTTTCAAGTTGCGTATGCCATGTACTTGCTACCGTGTTGGTAAGCTGATATAAGGTGTTGTGTGGGGGCCTGTAGTTATTGTCCTCTCTGAAACCTTTCTTCTGGAGAGAGAGCAACATAACCTCAAATGGTTCTTAAGACTCAACTGGCTCTCAGCCTGGTACCAGGGAGTAGTTTTTTCAGAAGAAGTGATATGGTGAGGGCTTTGCTTCTAGATCCTACTGCTTTCACTTCCTGTTTCTGCCTCAGCTACTGTCCACTAAATACATCACAGATGCATTATGCAGTCTCACTGGGCTAATTCCAAGGTGTTCAGCAGAGCTATGTCTTCCGAAAGAAACATATTTCCTTACCTTGTCCAGCCTCTGGTGACTGCTCACACTATTTGGCCTTAGTCCTCTCACTCTAAGGCAAGAACATGAAAAAAACCTTCTGCCCATCCTCTCATCTTAATTATCTTTATTTTTAAATTAAAATTTTCTTATTTCTCTTTTCTTATGTGTTCTGTCTCTCTTTGTCTCTATCTTTGTCTCTGTCTCTCTTTCCCCCTCTCCCACTCCCTCTCCCCTCACTGAATTTGTTCTCACTCTATACCCTAGACTGCCCTCGAATTCTTAGTCCTCCCACTTCTATCTTCCAAATGCTGAGACTCCAGGAAGGCATCACCGTATCCAGCTCAGGCAGATATTTTAAAGGTGATACAGAATGACTATTATTTTATTGCCACATTTCCCTTTGATCATAACCCAGGAAATTTCATTTTCTTAAAAGACCCATGAATTTATATTAGACTCACCTGCATTATCTAGAACAATCTCCAAACTCAACGTCTTTAACTGAATCACACCTGCAAAGTTAACTTGGCTTTCTTATAGTAACATACACAGGGCATATGCATCTTTGGAAGGACAAGTTTTATCTACCATACTGCTCTAACATGATTCTGGGGTCTAAAGGGTGAGGCATTAACCCTGAGATATTAGAAGTTGTATTTTATAAATCATGTCACAATCAATATATTAGAAGCATGGTTTGCGGTTCATTGTTTTGTCAAAATTAAGGCCTTTCTTACAAGTAGCACCCAACTTTAATGTGCTAGTTTCTGCAGAAATCAAAGCAACTCAATCACCACTCTGCCTTAATCACTAATCCAACAGGCATTTAAAGCCATGTTCTCTCTGGCTTGCTTGGCTGTGCAGTCAAGCGCTCCAAAAGGCCCTCAGCACAGCTGCTGCCTTCAATGCCATGGCCAGGATCTGGTTACAACCACTTCTGCTCTAACTTGGACCCCTCCCAAGAAGAACTTTGATTTAAATATTCGATTACTACTCTACCAGGTACTCTCTGACTCCTGTCTGTCTTTGAGACTTGAAATCTCTGTGCTTTATGTGGACGTGCCTTCAATAGCCATGCATCAGATAGAAAGATGCATGCTGTTCTTTCAGTAGTCAAGAAGAAAATTGTGCTCCAGCGAACACTCTTTAGTACTTGAACACAGAAAAGGGAGGAGGGAGGTGGATGCTGCCAGTTCAAAGTGCATTTCTAAACTACTTCTTTGGGCATACGTAGGGATGGCTTAGAGTGCACTGGCTGGAGAGAAACCTGAGCCTCTGCCATGGGGTCAGCTATCTTGTTACCTTTTAACCCGATTAGTAGATATTCCGCTAGCTAAGCAATACTTACTAAATGTACTCGGCAGCCTGACACCAGAGTAATGGTTGAGAAATAAAGGAAGATACGCAGAAAAAGAGTTGGCGCACAGGAAAAAAAGGCAAGAAGTCCACTTTAGAGAGAGGGTGCATCTTCCATGTCCCTTATTGGTACCCACAACCTGTTGGTTGGTTCTGTTGTAAATCTGTTGCTTAAACCTTACACAACTCTCAGATATACAATGCAAAATGCCATCACATTTTAAAATCTCTCTCTCTCTCTCTCTCCCTCTCTCTCTCTCTCTCTCTCTCCCTCTCTCTCTCTCTCTGTATGCATGTATAAATGTGTGTATATGTGTGTTTGTGTGTGTGTGTGTGTGTGTGTGTGTGTGAGAGAGAGAGAGAGAGAGAGAGAGAGAGAGAGAGAGAGAGAGAGAGAACAGGTGTGTGCAGGTATGTACAGGTGTGATTTGCCATGGTCCATATGTGGAAGGCAGAGGGCAATCCTCTTGGCTATCATTCCTTACTTCCCACCTTGATGAGGACAAGGTATCTTGTTTACCATTATACTAGTCAAGCTATTTGCCTGGGAGCTTCTCGGGGATTCTCCTGGTTCTGCCTTCCATCTCACTATTGGACCACTGGGATTTCAGATATGCTCTACTGCGACCAGTTTTATGTGGGTTCTAAGGATCCTCAGATCCTCCTGTTTGTACAAGCAAGCACTTACTGAGACTTCCACTTCCTTAGCCCAAAATTCTACTGCATCTTATCAGGGAAAAGGAATTAGATCTAGAATAGTGTTAGTAGGATGCACAGTTATTTTTCCATATTTCTATTTTGAATTTGAAAGCATTTATAGTGCCCACTGGAAGTCTTAAAGATAATGCTATATGAACACAACTAGAACAACTGTATATTATTAAATTAGATTGGTATTAACTTTAGCATTTCTGGTTTTGAAGTATTCTTAATGTTTACTCCAGTTAAACACCGCTTCCCACTCCACACAAATTTAGGATTAGGACAACTAAAAGAGAATTTTTGATTCTCTCTCTCTATGGATGGTGTAAAGGGGGCTGGGGATTGATGTGTTTCTAAAATATCTGAGGCCAAGGAGGCACTGGAAGACAAGTGTATCAGCAGAAGTGAAGCATGGAAGGAATTCAGTGAGACAAACTTGCTTATTCCATGTCTGTGGCAGAACCAGCATGGAGTGAATACCCATGATCTTTACTATCCATACTCTATAGACAAACCCTTTGAGTCTTTAATTGCATGGCTAGAACCGTGGCCCCTAGTAGAGTCAAAATTCAAATTCTGAACTGTCAAAATTCTACACCTTCAGCTTTAATATACATTATGTAAAATGGAAGGCATCACTGTGGCTCAGTCACTGGGTTTCTTACTCATCATGTCACAAGAATATGGAGTTATAGAAAGTTATAAGAACAAGGTGGATAACCTTGTGAGTGATTTTCAGAGAGAAGACCCAAATTGGGGTAAAATGTGCTTATAAGAACCATTTCTTAGTGTTAAGCACCTGACATTTCATTAACTCTTACTAGGAAGCTTTACTTTTCTTTGTTATATTTAAAGAGACAAAAACTTATGGAAGATGGGCTTTTATTAAAATGTGTACCTGAATATCAGACTTGACTAAAAAGAGTGGTGTAGCTTCTCAGATAATGAGGTTTCTCATGAGAATTTGAAATTCCCGGGCTTAAGTTTTACAATGTGAATGGCATAAATTAGAGGGTCAGTTGTTTTCTTTAAACTAGCATATTCTAATTTCTAAGTGAGCATGGCTCTCACCAACCAGTCACTCTGTACTTACCTGCATCGAGTCTCTAATACTTTAGAAACATTGTTGACTACAAGAAGAGAGCTGAATTGAAATAGAAATATTCTAGGACCTGGATATGTGGGGTTTTTCCTATGCAAACCTGAAAGCCACACACTAGCTGTATTCAATAAGTTAATTAAAACAACTAAGTAATGAGCACCAAGTATATATCGTGGTCTATTTAGTGAGTGGATGAAGTAAACCCTCACTTGAAACTGTGTCTCTCTGGCCCCTTAGCACAGGTCCAACTGTTCTGGCAAGTCATTTCTCACTACCACGGCCTTGCCAGGGAAATGATCAACAGGCTGCCTGCTGAGGTTTTATGACTGTAGACTTAGAACAGCTCTTTCAATCCAAGCAGAGCTTCAGACTCAGCACCAAGCTTTGCCAAAGCCACATCAAGGAGAATCAGCTAACCTGAATTCTTTTCCATCTCTTTCTCCTGCTTCTTCATGAAGGGGCTTTTGGGGTTTTCTGAAGGGAGTACTTGATGCATCCCTATGTTCGGCAGCCAATGTTGCTCTAAGGTAAAATATGACTAGAACTGTTGGGTTAACATTTCTTTTTGATCTAGCCATTTCTAAGGATGGCATCACACTTAGTGCCTTTATTCACTTCAAATGGGAAGGTGTTGGAGAGGAAGATTTTTATAAGACTTTCAGGTGAGTCCGAGAAGATAAAGGGAGGAATTTATGGACCTGAGATAGTGATGTCAAGGTACTTCATTCAGAGCCTTATGCTAGATTCATTTAAGCACAGGATAGAAGCCAAATACAAACAAATAAGCAACATTAGCTCCTATGAAGAAGGAGAAGAAGAAGAAGAAGAAGAAGAAGAAGAAGAAGAAGAAGAAGAAGAAGAAGAAGAAGAAGAAGAAGAAGAAGA
>JANHMN010000015.1:61666116-61748037 GCA_030674055.1 Rhabdomys pumilio
GAAGAAGAAGAAGAAGAAGAAGAAGAAGAAGAAGAAGAAGAAGAAGACAACCATTATTTTTTGGTAGTAGGGATTCAATTTAGGATTATGACAGTCTAAGCAGGTATTGTAGCCATTGAGTTCTCTCCTCAGCTCCACTTATTTCCTATAAAGTTTGCTATTTTGGTGATTGCTATTTCCATCAACAATTTTATGAAACTACAACAAAACATAGACATTTGGAACCACAGCGAATACAGAAAAACAATGGCTCATTTACCAAAATAACAAATCTGTTCACTTTTCTTATTGTGCCTCTAACTTCAGAACCATTCTATTTAGAGAGCAGCTTCCAGAAGAATGGCCCTTCTGATCTGTTATCATCTCAGATAGATTAAAAAAAAAACAAGCTGATAAAATAAGTTTATATATTACATGCTTATATAACAGAAATAACCCTTTTTTCAAAGCAGTGCTAGTTACAAAATTCCAGAATTATCAGAAAACTATTCAAATATACACTAAAAAAAAAACTGCTAGTGGTGTGTATGAATTACATGAATTGGCCTGTGCTCTCCAAGGTCCCAGGACTTTGTACTGATTTTCTTATTGTGTGGGGTGGACCCTTGGGCCCTCTTAAGTAGTTTTTTCTAGCTTTCTTTGCATCACTATGAGACACTCACGCTGTACTGCTACTGGTGTCAGAACAGTCATTTTATTAGCAGATCCAGAGGCAGTCGTAATATTCACCACTTCACTACTTTATAAAAAGTTAGCTCAGGGCTCAATAAATTCTTAAATGCTAATTTGCATTTCTGTGTATGTAACGGTACATCTGGTTGGTTCTCCAATAAACCAAGTTTCTAATTTTAGAAGCCATTGATCATTTATCAAGCAGGTCAGGCCCAAAGGTTTTTAAGGAAAGATACATCAGGACCGCCTATTATATGAATTTCTGAATGCTGGCTCCAGAAAAGATGACTGTGATCAAATAAATTAAGTCAACCCATGTTAAATAGAGCTATAGAGGGTCCTTTTCTGGAAGATGTAAGTGTGACTAATGGGATATGTGAGTCTCTAAAAGAGAGTTATAGTGTACAGGATTTCCTGAATTCTCAGACAATAGGAAAGAGCAGGATTGTCGAGGGACTGGCTAGACAGGATGATTCTGAAGACTCTTTCCTGCTCTGAATTCTCTGATACTCTTCCGTTCACACGAAGACCAAGTTATTCTGCAGATCTTTCCTATACCTTTAGCTTTCAGTGCTCCTCTTTAAACTATATGGCTCTTTTTAAAAGGTGGCATAAAAGATCAAAGGCATTTAGCACCAAGGAGAAGAAAAGGATCTTAAAACCATTGTACAGGGAGGGTACTAGGCTCAAGGAGCACATTGCTCAATTCTAAATGATAGTTTTTAGCATTAACCACCCTAACATAGCAAAATTTCCCATAAAATAAGATCGGTGGTGTATGAGCATGAGCAATGCAATGGTGATTACCAAAAAGTCTGGAGAGTCTTCCTAGAACTTGTGTGTAGAAGGCTGAAAGTCAAATCTTATGCTTCTATTTTTAAGATTTAGTGTGTGTGTCTGTGTGTATGTGTGTGCAAATATCTCGCTCTCTGTCTCTGTCTCTCTCTGTCTCTGTGTCTCTGTGTCTCTGTCTCTGTCTCTCTCTCTCTCTCTCTCTCTCTCTCTCTCTCTCTCTCTCTCTCTGTGTGTGTGTGTGTGTGTGTGTGTGTGTGTGTGTACGCCAGTGCCTGCAAAGGCTATAAGAAAGGGTCAGATTCCCTGGAGCTGGAGTTAAAGGCAGCCATGAGTTGCTTGACTTGGGTGCTGGGAACTGAACTTTGGTCCTCTATGAGAGCTTCAAATGTTCTCATTTCTCAACCACTGAGCCAACTCTCCAGCTCCTAAAATGCCAATCTTGTTTCTTTCTTTGTCCTTCCTTACACAGAACAAAAATTAGCCCTTCCTCTAGTCTAGGGAATTGTTCACCATCAAATTGTCCAACGTTTGAGAACAATAGTAAACATGAATGCACTGACTCTTGTTGTTTTAAGAAATTTCAGAGCAAAAATAGACAATCCTACAAACTCTGAAATTATGACAGACATCTGGGAGCCCGGGTTATTAAGGGCTTTGTTGTGTTTTGTTAAGTCTTCAATCAGATTTAGTGACAAATAACTGGGATAACTGAACTTCTGACCGAGAAACTCATGGAATTAAAAAAAGAGAGAAAGAACTCCCTCAAACCAAGCAAGATTCATTTAGAAATTCTTGTTTGGATTCCCATAAGAGGAAGAAATATCCTCACCGTTATAATGTTTTTTCTTTCTCTTTTTGGCACAAACTGATAGTTTGAGTTTGTGTTCTCATAACTGTCTCTATCCCCGTTTGTAGAGATTATTTTCCTTTATTCTAATGTGCTGGTGGACTTAGAGCAAATGGATAATATAACTAAAAACTGATTTTCTTGGACTATCACTTACTAGGAGAAAGACAGCATACTTAAAGCTCAACATAAAGGGTGGGATTAAGCATCATCAGAGTTACACAGCCAGCCCTAGGGAATGTGTCTGCCTCAACTCAGGCTTTACAGTCACTGTAATTTTAATCAGATTTGAATGCAATAGTATTTCATAATTTTCCACTGATCCTTTTTCTGTTTCCTTTGGAAAAGAAAAACCTCCCAAACAAGAGATATTAAAAAAAAAAGAATAGTATAGTTGGTGTGGTTATGTGGCAAGGATTAGTCTGCTCACACATGGTCTCTGCCTGGTTCCCGACATAGACTCATAACTCTGTCTATGCTTGTCCTTAAAATCTAGTTGTCAGGCTCTTTCTTCAGTACAAGTGTCTGGAAATGGAAGCCATTAGGAGATAGTTTATTTCTGGCTTTAGATCTTTACCAACTAATTGTCAATAAACTGTGTGACTGTATCTTGAACAATGTAGATGACACTTTCCTATGAAAATGTGAGGGTCTTGAGTTAAATGGTTTTAATTGCCATTTCATCTCTACAGATCTGTAAGTCTGAGTGATAATTTTACGAAGTTAACCAATGTTATGTAATTTATTTTCATCTTTATAATAGAGTAATTTGACAGACCAGGGAATTGGAGGAAGAAGAATATACCTTCACTGAAGACCACTCATTGTCAAATGCTATGTATAATTTGTTCAATTGGTCTATGCAGTAATTACCCCAGGAAGTCATTACCATAATCATAATCTTTATCACAATTATACACACTATAGTGGAACTAAAGGAGAATGGGAAGATCTATTATAGGATAGCTAGTGAATGGCCACAGTCAGAGACAAACCCAGGTTCTTTGTCCTCTTTGGCTATGATTAGAGCCTGTTTAGTTACTACATGTAACATTTCACTGTGAAGATTGCGTTGATTTCCTTTATACTCTTCAAGTCATTTAAATTTGCACTTGTTTGTATCCATGTATTTAATTAGTAACAATTCATTACTGTAGCAGATTCTGTCATTTATTATGGTACAGTGAACATTACAATATTCACTATATCCAGAAAGAAGTTTGAGTATTACAGAGAATATTCAAACATATAATATAAAACAATAATGAAAATACTACATAGTATTCACTGTGAAATATTAATACTAGCATGCCTTGGGTGTTGAGAGGGGATTTGTGAATAGCTATTAATCAGTTTCCATCAGAACATCTAGCTGGGAAATACTTAGAAAGGGAAAAATCTAGTGCAATGAAAGAGGCCACTAATTTTAATGTATATTTATAATAAAATTATATATGTACATATGCATGTACTCATATACATAATTATATATTCATATATATATATATAACCATATGTATATACATACATATACATATATAATTAGAGGTCAGGGCATTGCATAGTCTACAAATTGAGATGAGGTCTTCATAGATGAAGGAAGGGTACATGACAGACACATGGAGATGAAAGTGGAAATCTCAGTAATTGGAAAGCCCTTGGTGTCTCACTCTAAAGGTACAACACCATCCCAATGAAGTTAAAATGTCCTTTAAAATTTTTAAATATAAACTTTTTATCAGTAAGGAGATACCACTGAAGTAGGAAGTAGATGGAGTCTTCTACAAGTAGGAAAAAAAGAGTTCTATAGTAGAATCTATGGACCAATACAATCAGATCCCTCCCAAAAATTTATAGAAAATGCCAACTCTTGTCACAAGGAGGAAAAGTTGGATTTGATAGCTTTGAGGATACATAGGTAGGAAGGAAAGGATGTGGGCATATGAACAGATACTGAAAGTAGAAGAGAAAGTGAGTGATTGGCAGTGGTGTACCTCCAGGCTCTTTGATAAGACTGGCATGGTGCTTGGTGATTGGCTCCATTCTTGGAAAGTCAGCCTAGAGAGATAGCAGCTCCTTTGTAGAAAGGCTTATATTAACTGGGAACATGTTCTTGGGTTGCCCATGAAGTTCTTGCAGATGGAGAAATATCCCTATATGTGCCAAATAAGATCCAGCATCAATCGGTGTGTGTGTATAGGAAATGTTGGGGTATCTATAGCATGAGATTTTTTGCTGAATGTGGACAATTCATCAAAACAATCATGTTTGGGGTGTGTGATGGGCAGTTGGCTGCTTTAGGTTGAGTAAGCACACAGGCAACCTGACAGGGAATCTTTCAAGCTGAGAGGTAAATGAAAACAAGAAGTGTGAGGTACTTCAGGAGTGGACAGAAAGACAAAGAGATGAGGTATAAAAAAATTCATGTTTGAAAAACAAAAATCATTTTTATTTGACACATGAGAGAGAAGGCAGAGAGCACACCTAGGAAAATTAGCATACGTCATTCTCAGGAGTACAGATCCCAATGTGTACATCATGAAAGGCTGTGGAAGGGTCTTACTCTGAAAAGTGAGGTAAGAAAGTACAATGCAAATGGAAACAGACAAAAAACAAAAGTAACAGATCCTTTGTGTCTGGGTAACTTAGAGAAGCCATGTGCTCTCTGTCTTTCTGTCCTCTCCCGAAGTACCTCACACTTCTTGTTTTGATTTACCTATCAGCTTGAAAGATTCCCTGTCAGTTTTGCCTGTGTGCTTACTCAACCTAAGGCAGGGATGGAGAAATGGAATCTGGCTATGAGTGGGTACTGGGATGATGGGAGAAGACATCTATTTATTTTACAACTGAATCTCCTCAAGTCGTTATTTCAATTCAAACACCAGGGAAGGAACCCTACTGAAGATGAAAGATTTTGTTATCAGTAAAAATAATGATTAAAATTATAATAGTAAGCACTTACATGTGCAGGAATCAACTGTCAGCTATTCTGCATTAGTGTACATGCACATTTGCACCATTAACTGTGTCAATGACTGTAGTCTGCGTGGAAGTGAACTTTGACTTTAGGGAAGTTGTAAATAATAGCAAGATGAGCATGAAACTCATTCAAAATTGTATCACTAGTAAAAGTGAGTTTAAGAGTTGGGATTTCAAATCAGCTTTGTTGTGAAGACATTCAAAACTAATTTTTTTTTGTTAATGTTGTTTATTTTTTTGTTAATGTTGTTTATATCTGATATTTAAGTATAGCTTTTCTTTGAGTTTTTAAAGCATGAAAACATTGTTTCTTGGCCTTTTGGCTAAGATTAAGTGTTATTAAAACAGAAATTATTAAAAAGGAGTGATTATAAAATAAAGAGAACAATGAAGATATAACATGCTTTTGGAAAAACCACAGAATAATAAGCAGCTAAAGAATAAATGCAGTGTTGTCCTCAGAGAGGCTCCCCCCACCCACCAGCAGCTGACTCAGAAAGATACAGACACCCACAGCCAAGCAGTGGATGGAGCTTAGGGACTCTTATTTGAAGAATAGGAAGAAGGATTGTGGGCTCCTAAGGGGATAGAAACTCCACAGGAAGAGCAACAGTCAACTCACTTGGATCCTTGGAGCTGATGGAGTCTGAACCACCAACAAGAGAACATACACTGCTTGGACCTAGGCCTCTCTGCTCATATGTAGCAGATGTGCAGCTTGGCCTTCCTGTGGGTTCCAAACAACTGGAGCAGGGGCTATCCCCAAAGCTGTTGCCTGTCTGTGGGACATATTCTTCTAGCTGGACTGTCTTGTGTGGCCTCAGTGGGAAAGGAAGCATCTAGTCCTGCAGAGACTTGAAGTGCTGGGGCAGGGTTGGGGGATTCCCAGGGAGGTCCCCACCAACTCAAAGTAGAAAGAGAAGGGATATGGGGGAAGGAGTATGGGAGGAGTTTACCAGGAGGGAGCAGTGAGTAGGGTGTAAAGTAAATAAGTAAAAATAAAATACAGATTTAAAAAAAAAACATGTAGAAGGAAGAAGTATTTTCCCAAGGGCTTCTACATGAAGAACAGAGAATGCAGTGGGAACAAAGAGTAAGAAAATACTAAAGAAATAGTCCCCATGTGCTTGCTGTCACCAAGTGAATCTGGACACAGTTGATCTGAACTCTTTGCCTTTGGGAGCAGTCAAGAAGCAAGGGGGTCTTTGTCAGAGCAATGTCACTGTTCCAAATGTTACAAGAGTGAAATGATGACTCAAAAAGATGCAAGGAATCAGAGCCCCTTTGTAGGACATTTTGTGAAAACTGATTAGCAGGAGAAGAAACAAGATCAGGTATCTACTTTAGTGGTTACCAGGGTGATGACTCATTGGATATAATTTATTATTTGTTCACATATTTACTTGAACAGAGCCTTATTTGAGTTCAGTTTTAGAGTGAAGGGTGAAAACTTAGGAAGAAATATGAGGCTTATGAGCACATAATCAATCCCAGAGCAAGGTCTACTGGAAAGCAGTGAAGAAGGGATATGCATCTCGTGCACAGATGGGTGTGCTGCTTTTAAATTAGCCAAAGGTTAATTTGTCTTTGAGCACAGAGAGAATGTTCTGGGATGGAAGAGTGTAAATTGTTATGACAACATGTGAGTAATGCTCTTAGAGAGATAGAGGGACAGAGAGAGAGAGAGGGGGGGAAGAGAGAGAGAGGGAGGGGAGAGAGAGAGAGAGAGAGAGAGAGAGAGAGAGAGAGAGAGAGAGAGCAAAGAGACAGAAAGACCTCTGCTCTACTTTGTGAGAAAATCTGCACCTCTCTCTTCAGACCCATCTTGCTGTATAGTGTTTACTTCTATTATCAGATTTTAAGATAGCCTCTGATCATTCTTCTTGGGATCCTTAATGATAAATGTATGGGTTATGTATAGTTTTAAAAATATAACTGATTGCTCTTCAGGACTGTGAAAGCCTGTCTTCAGAATTCACAGACCTGAGGTAAGAAGGGAAGACGCAAAGGGAAGCTTGGTTTCCAAGGTTAACTCCAAGTAAGGCAGGCAGGTAGAGATGGAGGGGGAATCTTAAGCTGCAATACTGCTGTGAATTTTCCAGTAATTCGGCTCTCTTAATGGCAAATACTGGAAACCCATTTTGCCTTCCTGCTTCACACTGACAGCAACACTTTGCCTACCCACATCTGAGACCTTGTGGCTTTTGATTCATTCTGCTGTGGATACCTCCTCTCTTGTTTTCTCAAAATGTAAATATTTGTTCTGTCTGCATCCTAATTGTTAGTCTTGGTGTCTTATTGACTATGTGGGCTGTGGTAATCGGAGGCCTCAGGATCCCTTGTTATGTGCTAGAATTTCATGTCTTGTGACATTAGCGTGGCATAGCTGACAGCCACCCTGTTCTTATGCCCCTAACTAACTTGCAGTTATGTCTATAATTGAAACCCACTATTATTTGATTCCCTGATACAGAAAGGAAAAACAGAACTATCATCTTGTACACACAGAAAACCACAGGAGCCTGGGTGAGGGTATGTAATGACAGGGCCCCTCCCACACAGGACATTTGCAAGCTCTTTACTAATGACTTTAATTTTCTTTGTCTAGACTAACTTATTGCATTTAAAGTGCTGCTTTTCTAGGGGACAGGGGAAATCATTAGTCCTTCAATACCAGCCAAACGAGGAGTGGTGAGAAACCCAAACAACCAAGAAAGTCAGTTAAAAGGAACCAGAGGATTTGTCCATGAATGGGCTGCTTTCTGAAGCCCATGCTAGCTTAAAGTCACCCCGTTGGGAAGCTTTGTTTTAGAAATGTCTATAGAAAAAATGGCAAATAACCCATTTGAGAGTATGTAAATTGAGGAACAATGGAGATCTCTTCAAAGTAGATAGGTAGATAGTCAGGAAGGAAGTGCCACTGTCTGGATGCCAAGTTGTGGATAAACTAGGGTAACTGAGGAAGAATTTCTCTAATGTACAATTAATATAGCAAGGGCTATTTGGGCTTTGCACAGTAAAAACAACAAAAAAAGAACTTGTGTGGTGTCTTTTTCCTGACACATGTTTGTGATGAGAGTACCAAGAGAAATGTAATACGTTAGCCGTAAACCCTTTTGAAAATTTCTTCAATAACAGGACACTGAACAAAAGCAGGGTGGTCATTCACACTTTCTAAAAGCCTGAGTGGGGAAGGAACAGAGACACTTCCATGACAAGGACTTCATACTGGGGAGATGAACTTATGGGGCCTCTGAATGAGCACATCACACTGAAAGGCCTCCGGGCAAGGCTAGTCCTCTTCAGTTGGCACCATCTCTTGAGTTCTACATGCCAAAGCCTTGGGAACATTGGGAGTGTCTGGAGCTCTGAAAGAGCTTTTCCTGGGGGCTGTTCTTTTTAGCCAAGTCCTTCAGCACCTAGGCATGCTCACTTCCTCCTCCTCCTCCTCAATTTGTGTCCTCTCCACCACTTTTGCACACTCAAAATAGGTTGGTTCCCTAGGCTCTGCTGGCTCCTTTCACTGTACTTCTGTCTGCCTCAATTACGGTTTCCTAAAATATCTACTTCTCAGTTTGGTTGAACTTTTGGTGAGTCAAAATTCCTAAGACTTTTTATTGGTAGTATGAATTTGATTATTATTTACAAATTATATATAGTAAGGATTTTTGTTTTTGAAGTAATGCTTGAGCTGGGTCTGAGATAAAGAACAGATACAGTATATTTCTCTTTGTTCTGGTGGCTTTAAAAACTTTTCATTTAGTTCATTAATTCAATAGATAGATCAATAGATAGATAGATAGATAGATAGATAGATAGATAGATAGATAGATAGATACATAGATAGAAATATAGATAGATACATAGATAGATAGATAGTTAATTTTGAGGGAGACACCTGTGTGGAGTGCACATGAAGTCAGAGGTCAACTTACAGGAATTGGTTGGTTCTCTCTTTCATCTTGTGGGTTCCCACAACCAAACTCAATTTGTAATGTTTGGTAGCAGACACCCTGATCTACTGAGCCATCTCACAGGCCTTGTTCTGCTGGTGGTGGTGCATACATTTGAATTTTGGTTTTATTTTTATTTTGAGGTAGGTTTTCACTATGTTACTTGAGCAACTCCTGGGCTAAAACAATCCTCCTGCCTCAGCCCACTTGAGTAGACAGGATTACAGGTTCATGCCACTTCTCCTAGCTTTGTCTTTTCTCCAGCAGGATGAGCAGGTGACTTGGGTTTTCCTAAATCTTCTAAATCAGAGACAACTGTGGTGGTAAAAAGTATTGTGGGCCCAGTGTCAGTACAGTGCCCTCAGTCCTAGGCTGGGCAGGCACACCTCTGACAGTAACTTTTGACTGCTTTTGTGCTTTCCCTATCACCCACAATTCTACTTTCTTGGGAGAGGCAATTTTGTATTGATACCCTCTTGGTTTCCTTCTGGGTAAGCCTTTACCACCTGAACCCTTTTGAACTATTTTAAGCTCGACTTTTTCCTTTAGTATTAATCTACAGCCTAGGAGAACAAGCAGGTTTCATATACCGTCAAACATGTTAGGTAACAAGCCCAGCAGCCATCACAGAAAATTCATGTTATTTTTAAGAACAAAATAGATTTTGAAAAAAATAAATGCATGACCCAAGCTCAAACTATGTCAGCAGGAAAAACTTGCTACAAGGAACTTAATCCACCTCGCCATTGGTCTTTCTCATTTCAAAAGTGGTTGACAGGCTTAACGTGATTTCTGAAATTTTATACCTAAGGGAAATACTATATGTAATGTGAAAATACTAGACACTGAAAGCTGTATGATTAGCTTTCTTTATGAAATCAAGACTAGAGGTGATTCACATATTTAAAATGTGCCAACTGTGACCGGAAATACTTCTGAGCTGTCAGGCAGTGTAGTTTTCTGTTATTAGGAAGAAGATAATGCATCCATGTATTTTCACCAATTTCAAGGCCACTCATATCCCTTCAGTTGATTTATTTGTGACCCTCAGAACTCCATTCTTACTTCTGAATACTGAGTTCCGTGTCATGTGATCTATATGCATGCACAGAACATACCTCAAGTGTCAGAGCTCTGCGTTCTTTGCTATTTCTCTCAAGCCTGAGAATCTGAAGAATTTCCCAAATTCAAAACTAACATCACCCACACCAAATAATTTCATAAAAATAAAATTAGATTACAAACTACGTATTTACTATAGCATAACCACTTTGCATAAAGCTCAACAGAAAAAGCTGTTTAATTAGCCAAACAATGCTTATGAACTAGCTATTGCTTTTGACCACAAGAAGTATCACAGAATACAAAACCAGTCAGTTAGCCAATGTTAATTTTGTCTGCAATTCCTTCACAGATGCCTCCAATTTCTCTAAATGGAATTTTCTGCCTATTCATTTTCATTACCAAGTTAATTCCACTTTTGCCTAGAAGTGCATGATGCCATCGAACATACAGCATGCCGACATCATCATTTCTCAAGGAGATTCTGTTATTGTAATCACCATTGTTTCTTCCCTAGGATCTACAGTGGGATTTTATACATGATCAGCTACCTATGAGTAATTGTTAGATTTACTTAACTTCAGTACAGAGACGACTGATGGCGAAACTTTCGGAATATACTGCTTTTATCTATTTCCAGGTGTGCATTCCTTTTGTAGATTTAGGAATGTGTTGTGATATATTTCTGACACTGCCCACAGTATGTTTGAAAGAAAAAATTCATCTGATTATGAGAATTGTCAACAGGAAAATGGATACCTGCTGTGTTGCTCATTGTTTTAACATATCCTCTCGCATATTGTACACAGAGGTGACTTGTCCTTTTGTAGGCTTTCAACATGGTGATCAGGGATATATGTGGTAATTGCCAATAGAAGGGGACAGGCATGGTAGAAAACTGGAGGAAATTTGAAGGCTTAAAATAACTTTTATTTCTATATTTTTTATTACTTATTTTATGTTTTTTTATTTATAAAGGGTCAGAAATATTTCACACACACACACACACACACACACACACACACACACACACGCAAACTTGCATCAGAAAAGTAGGATGTAAGAGAAGATGGAGATTCATGATACGGGAAAGCCTTATTCTTGGATGGAGGGAGTAGAGGTTCCTTATGCTGTGAGAGGGAGATATATAAAGCTGCTAAGATTAAAAAAAGAAAGAAAGGTCCAGCTTCTCTCTACAGAAGAGTGTGACCATCTGGTGGGTACAACTACATGGACTGACCTTGGAAACAAAATAAATAATGATTAGGAGGACAAATTGAAGGAAGATGAACCCAGAAGGATTTACCAGTGAATAATCTGCAAAGAAAGTCACAGTAGTACTTTCTACACAGCAGCACTCAAGACTGGGTGACTGAAGAGGCATCTTAAGACAGGGATGGGGTGACAAGCCAGAGTGGTGGGACTCTCCAGGGTGGTCTTAGAGACCACTGGAAAGAGGAAGAGAACAAAATGTACTGTCTACTAAAAAGCAAGGAAGAATTGTTCTGGACCTAAAAGGTAGAGTTGGAAACAGACTTTCTGAACCTCATCAGCAGTTGGATCCTGACTCTTCTGCTCCAGGTCAGCATTGCCTTCTCCACATGTCCACATTAATCTTTTGGGTCAACATAAAAGGTGTTGATGATACTTTTGTTACAAGTTGATAAATTCCATGACACACCCCAAAGCTTCCACTTCTACAGTGGGATGATGTTCTGTTTGTCTATTTTGGTGTTTTCTTTCTTTCTTTTTTTATTTTTTTTTGTTGTTGTTTTCTTTTGGGATGGAGATATGCAAAGGCAGAGGGCAGATATGGGAAGTGGGGAGATAAGTAGGATTAGGGTGCATGATGTGAAATTTACAATAAATCAATACAAAGTTTAGAAAAAAAACAAGCTGACAAATTCACACTGGTGTTCATCACATGTTGACAGGGATGTGAATGGTTCAAAGCAGATATTATGACCACATATGCAGTAAGTGGACAGTTTCAAACAGCTGCGGTCATATATTGCTTACATTATATCCTTGACGCATTTGGGCACACTGCAGTTGCTACAACAGAACCATGATGATCAACTAGAATAGAGATAGAGTTTTAAAGCAACAATGAATTTGGCGAAAAAAAAAATCTCCAAAGAACAAAAGAACCCACTAAGAGTGTTCAGGGATGGGCTGTGCATTTCTGGATGCTCCTTAATTTGATTTATTCTGATGTCTGCTGAAATCGGGCTAGTTTCTTGTCATCCATGTGCTTTCTGTGGAGCTAATCCAAGCACAGAGTCTTCTTCAGTTTTGGAAGAAACTTTGCATTTGGATGGTTTCCATGAGGGTTCAAAGTAAAAAGAAACACTGGCTCTCAAAAGATGAAATGACTAGTGGACTTAACTTCCTGCCATGCTGCCATGTGATAGAATGATCTGATGTTTGCTGAACATCACATTTAGTAAAAAAGAAAAAAAATGCATATTTGAATATATGCATTTTATATAGATATTTGTTTTACAATAGATACTTAAAATTATAAACATCGATAAAATTAAAAACCCCACAGGTTTTCAAACCAGTGTTTTGTTTTGTTTTATTCCCTCCTTACGGATGAGTCTAGCATTAGGTGACATGATTGACGACAAGTATCTATTGAATTAATGGAGAAAGAAGAAAAGCCTCAGAAGGCAGTTTTTTGCAGCAAGAATTGTAGGTGATGGTGCTTTCTTTTCAGAGCTTGTGGTTCAGAGAAGCTATGATTTCAAGCAAATCAAGGAACTCATTTAAGATTAGGCAGTGTGAGTGAATAATCTAAACCAGTAAGCCAGCACTCTCTCATGTAGTGTGGCACCTCTCATATGTCTCTCTCTTTCTTCATATTTAACTAAAATTCAGTAGTGACTACAGACTTTTTCTTGTAGCCATAACTTTAGGATCTTAAGGCAAAAGTGACTGAAATCACATGCAACTTAGTCTTCTGTTTTCTGTAAGCTACTAATATAGGAATGAAAACATCCAGGAGCTTCTGACTATTCCTTTCCAGCTTTTAAGAGCTTTCCTTTAAAAGCAAGCATATATAAAGGCTGGTTTGGGTGCCCACTGTCAGGGTAGTGGGTCTTGTCATAAATCTCTGCGAGAGGCAAGATGATGAAAGATGCCACTTTCTGATCTCAGATGCAGAATAGTGACATAGCCCCCAGCCACTGTTGATGTGGGGGAATGCACCTCGTGGTGGTCTTGGAAAAGTGCATGTGTAAGGTGCCAGGGCATGAAACCTTCCTTTTCTCTTCTCCCCTGTGGCTTTCCACAGCTATTAATAGTAGATGGTGTCCATACTCTATTCAAGTATTCTTAAACTGATTTAAGCATTCCTTCCCTGTTGTTTTCATTTCCTGTACCAGGAAAATATCTTCTCAGGAAGAAATGCAGTAGTATTTCTGGCAGAGTCTCTATGGGAAGTCATAGATTGCAACCTGACCCAGAATGCTTTGATGCCAAGGGGCATCAGAATTCTATCTGAAATCGCAAAGGCTTTGCTTTGAAGTGTCAGATTTCCTGGCACTAAGCCAGGGTGACCCTTGAAATCCAAAGGAAACAACTGGTCTTTTCAGGCATCTGTTATAGCTACACCAATGGGTTTGGCCCAAGTGGAGCACAAACAAAAGCCAAGGTACTATAACCTTCTTCTCTTGCCTAGGAAGCAGGCTCTTATATATGGGATGTATCCAGCTTTCAAGGACATGGACAAATGATATGCTCAATTGACTCTCTGGGAATCAAGTTGTATAAATTTGTTTTACTAGAGTCATCCCTGCCTGCCTTCCTCATGACCAACGAATCAGATGCAAAGATGTCTTCTCAAATCAACATGAAGTGTGTAGATGCTGCGGCAGGGTGACAAGCTTCCATACTCAGTTAGACAACGGCCCAGTTAGCAACCATAAAGATGCTCATGGAGCTTAAGCTTGGTTAAGGCAGAGTGGGAACTTAGGAGTGTCGCCGGTTATTGGCAGAGGAAACACTTTTAAGACCAATTGACCTTCATTGTATACAGAAAAATAAAAAGAATCTAAAGCTGAACACACAGACACACAGAGACAGGCAGACCCAGACACATACACACACACACACACACACACACACAAACACACACACACACAAACACACACACAGACACACACACACACACACACAAACACACACACACAGACACACATACACAGAAACACACAGACACACACACACAGACAGACACACAGACACATACACACAGACACACACAGACACACACACAGACAAAGACACACAGACACACACACACACACACACACACACACACACACTGTCTGAGAGATCACACATCAAAAAGTAACACATTCCAGCTTGATTTTTATCATAAAAGACATTTTTTTTTTCCTCAGAAGTTTAAGTTCACATAACCTCGCATAGAACATTTTATGTACGGGTTGTATAAACCAGAAACCTCAAACTAATATCAGTGATTGTAATAAATGTGGTGTTTTTAAAGTTACAAATTCAAGGTATTGCATAAGAAAATATTACGGTTTTCCTTTATATTAATACATCAATGAGAAGTTTTTGGAGACATAAAAAGTAACACATTCCTTAATGGATAACAGCTCAACTCATCTGTGTGGAGTGTGTTTTTCTTTATTCTCATCAGAAAGGTTCATGGAAAAAACTGTATAGGTTTACAGAAGATGGCAATCTGCCTTATACATATACAAACTAAGAAGAAACAAATAAACTTGAAAAGGGAATCCCAGTTATGAATGGATAAACCAAGCCATCAGCTTGTCTGAGGGCTGCCCCACGCACTATCTTCCCTGGACTTGAGTGCCATATGAATAGAAGACTGAATTCACTCATTTTTTTCTTGATTCAGAAGGGAACAATGAGATCTAAAGTCTAACATTTTCCATGTCATTTTATTTAGCTCCTTCTTGGAGTCAGAGATAGGTGGAGCTCAGATAGTTCCTGACCAGCCGGTTAAGTTCCTAACTACCATAAGTTTGGGGGGAAACCCTGTTTCAAAAAAAAGAATAGAACACAACACAGTAAGACATCTTCGTAGTGACCTCTGGTCTTCAATGTGCCCACTGGGGCAATTGCACCTACATAAATTTATACATATCACACACACACACACACACACACACACACACACACACACACAATTCCAGTCAGTCACATTTTATCATTTTAAAATCAAAATTGTGCCAACCCTGGAACCATAAAAGTCAACACACATATAGTTCATGGTTTCATGGAGCACAAAGTGTCTGTTCAGACAAGAGAAAGAAAGAAAGAAAGAAAGAAAGAAAGAAAGAAAGAAAGAAAGAAAGAAAGAAAGAAAGAAAGAAAGGAAGGGAAAAAAGAGAGAAAGAGAGAGAGAGAGAAAGGAAAAAAGGAAGAAAGAAAGGAAGAAAAGCCAAGCAAACGACTTACATTCCCTTGTTAACCCAGAGAAGCAAGAGGCAATGAAATAGCTCAGTCAGGAAACAAATCTATTGAAATGTACATTTCATAGGAGTTGAATACTGTGGGTCTTTTATTTTAAGTACTGATAAACATACATTAGCCCATCTTCATTTGATTTTTCTCAAGTTTCATTTAGATCTGATTCAGAGCAGTAAGTAGCTCTGGCTGGCCTTTGTCTCTTACTATGATCTCCAATGGGCATTTCAAGTAGCTAAATAGTGTATAGGGTATAAAAAAAAAACCTAATTTTTGTCCCTTAGACTCAGAAAAGCATTCAAATCTAAGTAAGAGAATCACACAAAATGGAGGAAGAAACAATATTTTAATTTTAAATTTTTCAGAAGCTAAAATTAAAGTTCAGGCTTTAAGGACTAAGTATGTAGATCAGTGGTGTAGCATGAGCCATGGGTTCATTGGGGGAGGAGAGAGAAGAAAGAGGGATGGTGGAAGGGGGAAACGGGGAAACGGGGAAATGGGGAAACGGGGAAACGGGGAAATGGGGAAACGGGGAAGTGTAGTAGAGAAGAAAAATTCAGATAAAGAACAACTTCCTAGTTGTAAAAGTAGTATACCTGATTATCCAATAAAATGAATGAACACCAAAAAGAATGGTTTCTCTTTAGCTTTTGGACTACAGAGCTATGGCTTCTATGCAGTCAATTATTAGCAACAAGTTGGTAGATTCCTTAGCGTTATGCAGACCTCTGCCCAGGGATCCTAGAGAGAGGACAGCTGAAGAGATGAATGTCGGATTAAAAGTAGCCTAAAATTTAATCTCTGCAACATTTTTAAGGACTTATATATAGTGGTATCTGATGTGTGTGTTCAAGTGTATGTATGTATGTACGTATGTATGTGTGTATGTATGTATGTATGTATGTATGTATGTATGTATGTATGTATGTGTTTGTGGTTAAGCCTATTTGATGTTTTTAAAGTTCTGGCAGCTCCGAGACTAAGTTGAACTTGTCTATGTAAGCAATGGTTTGTTTTTTCAACTTTGAGGCAGGATCTCACTGTGTAGCCCAGGCTGTCCTTTCATCCATGGTAATCCTTCTGGCTCAGCCTTTTGAGTGCTGAGATTCTAGATGTGAGTCACCACATAGACACGAGCAGTGGTTTTGATGAGGAGATGCCAACGTGGACAAACACACTTACACAGACAGAGTACAGCAATTATTAAATTGTCAAGGAACAAAAAAAGCATGTTTCAGATTGTAGAAAAATAAACAGATCAAGGCTTTAAATCCCACAATTTGTACAACGTTTGTCATGTATTCCTAATAGTTTTTATCTTCTTCCAATAATTATAATGCTGTCCTTCTTTGGGAATTTGAGTTGGCATATTCTTCCCCCTTTCCCTCCTTCTCCCTATTAGTTATGCTAATATTAAGAACAGATTGTCACTTTACCCATATACTGTATCCTAGGAGGACTTATTTTGTACTTTTTTTTTTTAAAAGCTGCAGAATTTGAGATCGGACAAAGTTCAGTTCAAATCCAGGTTTTCTCAATTATATGACCTTGAGCAAGTTTTTGTTTACTTCTTGGTGCCTCAGTTTCTGTGTCTGTGGTACTAGATTGTTGTAAGAGTTGAGAATGTGTAAGACATCTAACACCCTACACATACAGCGTGACACGAATTTGAGGCCAAAAGCATTTGTTATGTTTATGGCAATGAAAATGACTGTATATGATATCTAAAATTACTGTAAGTAGTCCACACTTCATAAAATAAAATCTTTTAGGACCACATCAAGCCTGAGCTGATTCAGACAAAAATATGGATTTCTGTGTGGCTGAGTGCAGTACACCCTGTTACTGTCTCTGGGGTCATAACAAGAGCTGGACATTGACTAGTATTGAGTGTGCATGTCAGGTAATGTTAGCATCAAATTATTTTTAGTGTGTATCGTAGTCAGACTTGGCTCCATTGTGGGTTTTCTTTTTTTCTATCCCTCTCTACCCTTTTCACACCCTTTCAACTCCCTAACACTAGATAGGAGAGAGAAAAGCATACAGAGGAAACGAAAGAACTCCCTAAATAAAGTCAGAGGTCAGAAAGGGGGTGACATTACTGCTAGACTACTTCCTACTGATTAGGGTCATCGAGTTCTGTGGAGCAAATTTAATCTTTGCTGTCTTCTTCTTGTTCTTTTTTCTTATGCTTATGACTACTTAACAAACCATGACCAACAGCCACCACCAACCAACCAATAACCAACCACTAACGAACCAATAACCAACCAACAAGCCACCACCAGCCCCTGGGGGCCCTAGCATTTACATGTGTTCTGAAAAGTCCCCAGAATTCTAAATGTCACACAGTTGCAGAAACTATCTGCCACTGGCAAAATCACACTCCTGCTAGAGTACAAGGTAAATCATACTCAGCTGCTGTGGACAATCTGAAGCAGCCCCACATTCCACACCAGGGGTTAAACGAGAACATATTCTTACAATATTTCTGGTTGTTTTGTTTTGTTTTGTTTTGTTTTGTTTTGTTTTGTTTTGTTTTTCTTTTGTTTTTTTGAGACAGGGTTTTTCCGTGTAGTCCTGACTGTCCTGGAACTCACTCCGTAGACCAGGCTGGCCTCTAACTCAGAAATCCACCTGCCTCTGCCTCCCAAGTACTGGAATTAAAGGCATGAGCCACCACTGCCCGGCTAAATATTTCTGTTTTTTTTAAAAGAAACTAAAACTCCAAAATTCTCACTACAACGTATGGTGCAATAGGGAAAATTTTCCCTGATTAAGAGGTGGATGTAGGGCTGGAGAGATGGCTCTATGTTTAAGAGAGATGACTGTTCTTCTAGAGGACCTAGGTTCCATTCCCAACCCTCAATTGACAGCTCACAATTATTTACAACACCAGATCCAAGAGGTCCCACCTTTCCTGGCCTTCATGAGCATCAGGCAGGCACATGGTACACAGACTTACATGCAAGCAGAACACCCATGCACATAAAATAAAATTATAGTTTAAAAACTTTAAAAAGAGAGGTAAGTATAAAATGGGCCTTCAATGACTTGAGCGGTTAAAATGTTTGTAGAAGAAAGACACTGGAAGTGTGCTATGCATTAGTCACCCACCCCTACTATCCCTGGAGAAGAACAGGATTGAAAACAGATGCAAGAACTCCAGTCAACTCAAAATTCCCACAGAGTAGGCAGATTTTAATTGGCAAGATATTTTAGTCACCTTTGATTCAATGGCATATGGCTCTTACTTTTCTGTGCTGAATTAATTCTTTTAAAGATACATCAAAAATTAGCTTTGAAACACCTTCCGAGCTATGAGCTTCTAGTGGAGAATATCTTAATAATGAAGAAAACGCAACAGATACTGAAAATGATAAGAGGTGGGTAATAAGCAATAAGTATTATCAAACATCAGATATGAACCCTCCATTTATTTTTCTGTCCTAAGATTCCAATACTCTCAAGTGGCTCCATGTAATATGTTATTTTAAGTTGTTTGATCTTTGAGAACTAAATAAAGTTACAGTCAATGTCATAAATAAGATCAGAATGAAATGAAGTTCTTTAAAATGTTTTTATTTCTTGAAAATTCTGGATTATGAGATTCCTGACAGTTTCTGGAAGTTTTGCTGAAAAAGAATGGAAATTAAAGTGAGTCTTTAAAATCCCAATGAATAGGGACAGTGAGGTGGCTCACCAGGAAAGGTGCTTGGTACCAAGCCTGAACCCTGGGTCCCACATGTTAAAGGAAACAAGTTAACCTCTGATTTTCACATTCATGCCATAGCATTCACACACACACACACACACACACACACACACACACACACACACACACTAAAAAACTCAAAGTACAATGAATAGAAATATATAAAAACACCACTGCATTTCCAAAAGACACTTAAATGACAATAAATTATTTAAGAAAATATGATTTTTAAAAAGAGAGACAAAATGACAAGGAAGATGGCTAAGTGAGAAAGGTGTTGGCTAACCAGGGTCTTCAGAACCCATCTAAAATATCTGGCCTATTGGTTCATGCCTATTACTATGGCATTGTGGGAGGAGAATACAGAGATAGAAGATGCCTGAATCTCACTGGCTAAGCTATGTAGGTGAACTGATAAGCTTCAGGTTTTCTGAGAGATCCTGTTTTAAAAGTAAATCAAGCAAAAACATGAGAGACGAACCCTTGGCTTCCACACACATCCACCTGCACATTTGGGGGTAAAAAGCATGAAAGATGTACATGCATTTGATGGATGACAATGATCAGAGTGAAATCAAATAGCTTGGATCTCATCTTTGTCAGTGAAACACGAGCCATTCATGCGAACATCCAAACCATGAACGCGCTCTAATGTGTATGTAGGGAGATCCAGGGGTGCTACCGCAATCAGTGGGCAACATGGAGAGTAACCACCTTTTAGGAATTGAACAGGAGAGAGGGTGGCAGATGAGGGAGATCTGACTTGACAAGCTTTGTAGGCAGAAAAATGTGCCTGTAACTTGTGCAAAATCAATGACGAAGTAAGAAAAGAATCTTGAAAAGTAAAATACAAACAAAGTCTCCTAGAAGAAACAAAGGCAAAAACAAACTATATACAACATTCAAAGCACATCGGTATGAAGGACAAGTGTGGCAAAGGAAATATGAGGGCTTAAGAATGCTGTAGCAGTATATTTATAAACTTGGTAATTTGGGAGGAGCTAATGTGGGAGGAGAAAGGAGAGGAAGAGGAGAAGGAAGAGGAGGAGCTAGGAGGAAGGGAGATGTATGAGCCTTTGGTTAATTTTTAAACCTTAGAGTCTCATTTCTACTGGGTACAGCGTGGAAGGCAGGATGGTCTGGGTTTAGCCCAGCCTTGTGGAGACAGTGGGAGACTGGCAGCTAGCATCTCGTGGGTATCAGGGCCAGTGCTTCTGTCCTGCCTGAGCCGGTGGCCTGAGCCAAGCAGTGGAAGGAACATGCCTCTGCTCATGGACTCAGGCCTTGCCTAGTCAGGAACATGGTGGGCCCCTTAACAACAAGCCAGATTGGGAGCTGCCATTTTAAATATTAACTGTAACAGAATGCAGATGGGATGTAGGAGACATTCCAAAGCATAACTCCACCAAAGATCATTAGTGAGATCCTGATTGCCACTTATGAGACAAGCATTGGAGCAAATGAAGGGGGAAGCCCTGCCCTGATATCCTTTCCTTGACTAGACCCAGCACTTATTAAACTTTCAACTACCAGAACCTTATTCTGCTCTTTAAAAACTATTAAAGACCTCAAGGAGCTTCCCCTCCCCCCATTATAGCTATCATATTTATTGTATTGCAAAGTAAAACAATTTGAATTATTTGTGACATTCTTTTAAAATAATTCATGGCATGTTGTGTTAAAAGTCTATTTTCAAAAATAGCAACATCAAAAATTAGAATGATATACATTCACATTTTGACAAATCTATTTTAGTAGGCAGCTTAATTGTTTTTTATCAGCTGTTAATTAATTACCTTAATTAGCTATTTTTAGTTGATTAGCCAGGCAAGGTGACTCATAACTATAAGTCTAAATTTCTGGGATGCTGCTGCAGAGAAATCAAGTTTGAAGCCAGCCTGGGTTACACAATAATTTTGAGGCTATCCTGAGCTATGTAGTAAATTATCATTCATTCTTGGCATCCTTAAACATACTTATCACAATTTATTCCTTTTTATAATATCTCTGGGTATTTTTTGGTAGAGCACCAAAATTTGAGATAAAACAGTTTGTTGTGCTTGAATTGACATGAGCAACTTTGACCTGTATCTGTGAACTTCTTGCCCTCAGCTACATTAAAATCCATTGACCTACTACTGGGAACAGAAGGTGTAAGGATGAGTTGATGTTTATACAGCATAATGCTAATATGAATGTGCTGTAAAAGTCTGCTAAAACATGGCTGACACAGGACATTCAGGGGCCTGAGTCAGCACAAAATGTCTGACACCAGATATCTAGAGCCCTCAAAGTAAACCGTGATCTACTCCATTATATAACTATTCTTGAAAGATTGTCACTTTTTGTGTGGTTTCAGTACTAATATGTCCTTGAGGCCAGAGGTCATAGCCTTTGCCAGTCTGCCTACACATGTTTCTAGGCCTATGTGCTATGTGTCTACAACCAAGTGAACTGTGTGTACACTCATGTGCTTCGGTGTGTGCCCTCAGGGACCTATCTTGCAGCCTTCTCTTGGAGTAAAAGAGTATATCTCATCTCTCTGTGAGTTCTCAAAATCTCGTCATCTTCATAGCCTCCTGTGATCCACCTTTCCTGGCATCAGAGATTGGATACCACTATGTTCTTCATATTGACATGAATTCCTGATTCTCTTACCTTACTCCTCCACTTTCTGAGATTAAGAAAGTGTGCCACCACACTCAATTCAAAGAAAACCTATAAGTGAAACTGATGATCTAGCTCATCTATAATTGGCCATGTGTTAGATAACACTGCTGTGATTGGCTGTGTGTTAGAAAACTCTGCTGTGATTGGCTGTGTGTTAGAAAACTCTGCTGTGATTGGCTGTGTGTTAGGTGACTCTGCTGTGACTGGCTATGTAGTAGATGACTCTGCTGTGACTAGCCTTAGACACCAGCAACCTTGGTTATGTGCAATCTGAGTTTAAAGTGATGTAGTGAAAGACACAAAGAGTTTGGGTATTACTGTGGCTCTCAGAAAATGTCTCTGGATTTCTGGTTTAAGTAGTAAACTCCACGAGAGGGAGAATTAATTTATTCTCTTTGCCTTTCTGGGACTGAGCCTGAGGTGGTCAAGAATCATAGTGAACTAAACAATGAGGAGTATAGGGAAACTAAACAATTTTAATAGCCTAACAGTGGGTAAAATAATAGGAAACTAAGACAATAGATAGATCTTCTAAAATTGAAGTTCCTACATGATTGTACCCTGTGTAGTGTTTTTAAAACTCATTTGTCTTTCCCTTCACCCCATCACAACCAACTGCTGCCATATTGGCACGTAGAATAACATAGCCAGAAGTGAAGCCCTCATTCAACTCTAACTCTCCAAAAGAGACTGAACTCACCCCTTCTTCCAGACTCACTGACTCCTTTCACACATCAGTGGTCCAGTCCCTACCCACATCATTTCATTAGTCTTCAGCCTTTCTCTTCTTTTCCCAGAGCCACTGGCACGCTCATCTAAACTCTATTTCAATGATGTATTTTTTGGTGACCTAATGCCTAAATGTTATATCCCGTCTTTGATCAACTATTTAGGATCATTTTGGTCACATGTCTTTTGCTACTCTTCCATCATTAATTCATATGTTATAAATTGTCTTCTTAGATTTCAACCTTCTGAAGTGTGGAAATTATCTTTCTTGAGGTAACACTCAGCCAGGCCTCAAGGCTAAACTTAAAATCCTAGCTATTAAGGAGAGGTAGAAAGACTGGAAATTCAAGGCATATCTAGGCTACAAGGTGAGTTCAAGACCAGCCTATGCAGTAGTGGGGAGGGAGAAGGAAAATAAAGACAAGAAAGAAAGAAAATTAAAGAAAAGCTGCATGAAATGAGCCTAACAGACAGATACATATAGAAGGAAGGGTGTAAAGAATCCTATCCCTCACTACTGAACTATGCCACTGATAGATTCAGGGTAAAGGAGCCATTGCCTTCAGCAATATACCTGCTGACAACCCTACCAAACTAAAATAGACAGTCCCAATCCAGTGGTAACACAAATGACCCTGGTTAAACTAATGGAGTTAAAAATTAGGCTGTAAAAGAAACTTATTTTAATGGGAGGTGGGGAAGGCTTGAGAAGGATGGGGAAAAGGATGGGAGGATGAGGGAAGAGTGGTCAGAAAATATTATATCCAGGGAGGAAATTGTCAGATAACAGTAATTTATTTATAAATATAACAAAACTAATAATAAAATACAACAGAAGAGGCCTGGGATAACAGCTCCATTGTGAAGGCCTCACCTAGCATGCAAGTTCCTGAGCTTTAATCCCCAGAACAACAAAGAAAAAGGAAGAGTAGGTAGAAGAGAAGGAGGAGACAGGTTATTAGTGAAGCTTGTCAAGAAATACTCAGCATATAATCTACCACCATTTGTTGTCCGTACAGAGTTGTGTTTAGCTACAGAAAGCGTGGGAATCTGAGTGAACAGTTAGTCACAAGTGAATAGAAAGACAGGAAGGAGAGTTATGTGGGAAGTTTGAACACAGAAAAGCCAAAGCAGGTTTTCTGATGTTCAGCTTTCCAAGCAAGTCACATTACATTTTACTTGCTTGCTTTAATAGGCCCAGGCAAAAGGGGACATAATGAAGAGTTAAGGTTTTTAAATACTGCAGCTTGATATCATTCATATGCCCATAACATCAAATATTTTCAGAATTGGTCATTTCAGTTTTCCCATGAGAGAATTTCATGGAAAGAATTCTTTGAGACTCTGAAAGGATATTAACAAAATTTTGTCAACACACACACACACACACACACACACACACACACACACACACACTCACACACCACACCACTTAGACACTCATCCAAACCACACACACACACACACACACACACACACACACACACACTCACATATCACACACACACAAACCATATAGTAACTGCAGATTGTAACTACTATAGTATGGATTGTATGACATTGTGAATACACCTTTCAAATCTTGCACATAAATATTAGCATCTCTTGTTCATAGAAATAAAACAGGTCCTTTAAAAGAAAAAGCAGCTTGTCTAGAATCAGAGCCTCTAAACTGTAAGCTCTGGACTGGCCTCTATTGAGTCTAAATCTCAGGTATACACTTGCTTTCGAGCACTTCTTCACTGACTAAAATATTAAATAAATTTCCTACTGGAAAAATGACTAATTAAGCACATAGCTTCTGTGTGAAGACTCAGTTCAATAGTCTGTGTCTTCTGGCTAATCTAAAGCTTCTTTAAACAAGGCAAGGACACGTGTGCTCTTTGGAGGAGGCACATTTGGCCAGAGTTATATAGGGAAGGCAGATGATGCAACACTGCTTTGGTGCTGACTCAGAAATGTTGAGAACGGTAACGATAAACACATGGCCCAACACTTTATTCCTTGGTAAACTCTACTCGTCTGTGAGTGTGGTGCTGGAAGCTTGTCTATGTGCCCACCCTAACAAAATGATGAAGAATTAAAAAAAAAATGACAGGCCACTTGAAAACTCATGAGCAGTCCTTCCTCCAAGACAAAGTCATTTAGTGCTTCTGAGGATTATGGCTCCTGTAGTAACAGGTGGTGTTAGGGCTCTAAACCTGATCCTTTAGGAGCCGCCTGCTGTTCAGTCTCCCATTTCACTGTAGGTGTAATCTACGCCATGAGCTTACTATTTCTCTGTGGGAAAGACACCAAGGCAGAATGTCCTGGACAGTGTCCCAGGATTTCCGATGGCTCTAGAGGAAGATTTTTGTACCTGATAAGAGCTTTCCTTTGAGTACTTTGCATGCAGGCAAGAAAAGACTGTTCTACTGCAGGCTGTCTATGTGTGTGCATGCCTAGAAACATCTTGTTTGTGATTTAACGTCTCTACACAGCAACAGCAACATGCCTCCAAAATATGAAAACTCTTGACTAGAGAACACAGTGCTCCTCGGGCTAAGTTCATGGTGAATGGACTTCTGTATGTTGGCTATTGCATATTAGAGAGTATGAATCGAGTTAGCAGAAACTGCTGCATGAATACATTCTGTAACAAACAGCATAACAAATGGATTTAGGCAAGGACAGAATAGCTCAAGATGAAAAAAAAGTTCTATTAATCCAAGTATGGGATAGGGTTGCTACCTTTTGTCTGAGTTTCCCAGGATGTTAGTCAAGGGGACTTAGATGAATCTTAGGCAACAGCTTAGGTGATTGACAACTGTGGATGGGGCTAGGGGAGCCAGGTGGACCTGGGAACCTTAGATTGTTTTGTAAATTTCTGTGTTAGCAGGATAACCCGTGAGACAAAGGTTTTTAACCCACTTCTCCATCCATTGCCAATCTATTTCCTTTAGCATTCCTCACAATTCATGTTCCTGGTTAAATAAAACATATAGACAGACATGTACCAAGTAGTTTTTGAATGTTTGGTATATAGAGTAATATTAGAGGCAAGATCTCCAGGAGTATCTAGTATTGAAATTTAAAACGTGATTTGATAAAAAGAAAGGAGGAAATCTGAGGATTTTTGTGTCATCTCATGCATCTAACAAGTTCCCTGCTTCCCTTGACTAAAAAGCAGATCCTCAGAGACACACAGGGGACAAGTTGTAATTATGCAAAGCTGACTCCCTTTACACTGTGATCTTTTCTGACAAGTAGGTTTTGTTCTGTTTATAAATTTTCTCCAATTATGAAGCATATAGACTCTGCTAAACTTCAGTTGGCTCCTGAGTTCTTTTTGTCTTTTTATATTTATCTTATGATAATATTTTATTCTATATGATAGGAAATTCCCTATTGTTTGATGTATGAATATGAAATTTCAAGATGGCTTTGTGGTCCTTTCTGTCATTGTTCTATGTTTTTACAAGTCAGGACACAGTGAAACTCATAAGGTTTCCATAGCCTATATATCTATGTAATGTTCTTTATTATATTTGTACAAATCCATGTTGTCATTTATTTAGGAAATGCTAACACTGAATTAGCAACCTAAATTTTTCAAATTGAAGCCACTCCTAATTTTCATATTTTTAGATTTGGCCATGATACTGCCTTATTATACATTTTTCATTGACATTGTACAATTCGTGAGTGACACATACACTTTGGAGAATACTGGAATCTTTAAACATGTTAAACCTACACTTATCACTCAACCAAGGCATTTAGTCAAGAAAGGGGAAAGTATTTATTTGAGGAAACTTGGATTCATATGTTGATAGAGATGATATAGTATGTATGGCAACCCAGATACCTAGCATAAAATAAAGGGATAAAGAAACCAAGATAAAGTCAAGTCGTACAATTCAATGATACTCAGAAAACAAATGAAAGGGGCCAGAGAAATGTTTCAGTTAATAGAGTGCTTGGGTGCTTCTTTTGCATTTATAAGGATGTGAGTTTGGCCCCTCAGAAGCTACATTTAAAAAATAACCTGATAAAGGTGAAAGTGGCTACACAAGCCTGTGATCCCAGCACTGGGCAGCAGAGATAGTAGACTCTCTGGAGCTTGCCTGCCATTGGAGCAAGCCAAGTTGATCTCTAGCTAAGTTCAGTGAGAAGTTTCCTCTCAGCAGATATGGTAGACAGTGACTGAGGAAGACGCTGACTTGAGCTCTGCCTTCCACCAGCATGCATACACACTTACTACCATATACATGTGCACATACATACAAGATAGACAAAACAGTACACAAGTGAATCTCAAAACAACAGCAAATAAATTAAAAATAAATTAGACATGCTACATGACTCCATGTGTACAAAATTCTAGTACTGAGTTGTCACAGGAAGATACAAAGTTGTAAAAAAAAATTTCTTGAGAGATGGCAAGGTTTAATATCTAAATTGTACTGTTTGTCAAAACAATATGCATAGTTTATCAAGTACCAATAGGCACAGCTAAGTGTTCTTTCTTTCTTTCTTTCTTTCTTTCTTTCTTTCTTTCTTTCTTTCTTTCTTGTCTTCCTTTCTTCCTTCCTTCTTCTCTCCCTCCCTCCCTCTCTCAGTCCCTTCCTTCCTTCCTTCCTTCCTTCCTTCCTTCCTTCCTTCCTTCCTTCCTTCCTTCCTTCCTTTCTTTTTTGTTTAAGAAATGCAACAGAAATTTCTGTCTGTTCCCAATTGCATATTGATTTATTGATTGGCTCCTGAAAGATTCCTAGAAGGTACATGGATGTCTGACCACCATATTCTTACAGTTCATTGACAATCTCTTACATCCTTTGCTTGCTTCTTAATAAAAAGGGCCAGTTCACTTGTGCACACATAGGAAGCACTGACCCGCAGCTGCTCTATGTCGGAAAGGGGGTGCTGGGGTTATGTTTAAGACAAGAGGCAACTGAGATGGTATGGACAATTCTGTTGTGGGATTTCACTTTGTCCAAAAAGTGAGAGTGTCAAGTGAGTATGATTTAATAAGGTATTTGTACAGTATGTCACAAATCACTTTTGAATTAGGACATTGGTTACCTTGATAAAATGTACACGGACATAACTACCTGGGTAGACTATATTAAGTTACTTGCTGCATTTTAATGCAAAATCAAAACTGCATCAGGCTTAGTGCAGTATTACAAACTGAAGCTGACTGAGTGTGAACAATAAATAGTTCAAAAGAATCCCAGAACTATGCTCAATATCTACCTGTTCCCAATTTAAGTTGTATACTATTTCAGGTTAGGCTAGTAATATGGGTCAGCGAATAAAGGTGATTTCAACCAAGTCTGATAACAAAAGTTGAGATAAGAATCCTTCAAATGGGCAGATTTCTGAGACTCTGCTAGAATGTAATTGACTGATTTGACTTAACCCATAGAGAAAGACTCAGGTGAGTTTCTGGTTTGCCACATATATTTCTTGCCCCTGGATAAACATTTCCAGAGGTGGTAACTAGGCTTTCACATGGCAGGACCAATCACCTCCTTGTTTTCAAACTGGGGAATTAGAAATTACAGATTTTATTTGAGCCCCAAAGGACTACGGAAGCCAAATGGCAGTGCTGCCTGCTGCCATCAACCCTCTCATTGTGGAGACATGCTGACTGCCAAGACCAGTCACCTACGTCAGCATGGCCACTCGGAACTGGCTGGATCCAGAGGGGAGTCTGATTACACTGCAGGGCCCCATGAGGATTTTGGCAACTTTTGATCCAAGATGAACCTGAAGCTGGACTAATAACAAATCGGCATCTTCCTTCTTTTCTCTTGTCATCTTCAATTTCACTTGTAGTTGGAATGCTTTACTATATTTACAATGATAAAAGGAATCCTGGGAGGAGAATTAAATTTAAAAGTGGTATTATTTGGTTTTTGAAGCAAACCCATGATCTGAAGAGTCCTGTGCAAACTATGCTGCACATAGTTGGTAAGAGAATGGTTGAAGGTTTGCAGAAGAATGTTGATCAAACAACTCACTGGAGATTCAAGATTATTCCATCACTGTATGCCTCTCATTGTAAGTCTATAACCTATTCTTTGAGTTTGAATTCCAAGAACAACAATGAAAAAGAGCTTATATCACTAGACAGGTTAGACTTTCTATGTTCTCTGAAATAAGACAAGCCTTTGCTAGCTGAAATTGCCCTAAAGAGCACAATATCTGCCCACCTACTAGCTACTGCAGCAATGGAAGCATGGCAAACATCCATTTTGTCTGGTAGCTTTGAGCCAGTGACTATAGGGAATTGAAGACAAAATTCCAGATGGGAGGTATGCATTCCCCATAATTCTTATTCCTAATAGATACTGGCTCTCTCTTTGGTGAATTGGTTTAATGAGAAACATCCACATGTAGATGTTTTTATGGCATAGCCTAAACCTTTCAGGCAATCAGTTGTTTAATTCTGCCTCTGAGTAAGGTATAAGCAAGGGGAAGCTCTGAGAATTATGTGTGAAAATAGAGCCCAACTGGCTTTCCACCAGTTTTATAAATTAAATAGAACTACAACCCCCTTACCTTAATAGTAGCTCTATGACCTTTGCAGCCCTGAAAAAAGGCTTATCAAAACAGTGATAAACAGAACCAGGATGCTCCAATGATGTAGTCTCAGGACTACTAAAGTGAAAAGATCAAATACCAGTGACTGGAAAAATCAGCAATGAAAGACTATAGGGAAAGGGAAGTGTTACGAGTGAAGAAGGAGAGGAAGAAGGTAAGTGTATGCTTTAGGAGTGCATCCTCTGTGATCAATATAAGCTACTGGATAGATGACCCCTGCCCAAGAACACTGTGTTAAATAATGTTCCTTGTGGGGAGCCGACAAAAGGCGGCTATCATCCTTGCAGCCATCTTGAGCCATATACCCTGACAAGAGACTTGTTTACAACAGCCTACAATAGCTGAGCATACTCTGATAACATCTTGTTTTAGATACCCAGGATTTTCTTTTGGGTGTGTGAGACTTAAAGGTGTGACTTAAGGGTGTGACTTAAAGGCATGACTTAGATGTGAGACATATAAAAGGTGAGAGGCAGACAGAAGAAAGTACTTGAAACTTGTAACTTGGAAAAAGAACTTGGAAGGATACTTGTAACTGGGAAAGAGACTAGCAACTTAGAACTAAAATAAGGACTTGAGACTTATTACAGCTGGAACTAGGATTAGGACTTGAGACTTGGTGCTGAAACCCGGGACCTGAGACTTCATACTAGAAACTTTGAACTTGGAACTTGGAGGCACTAGGGACTAGGAAATCAAAACATGGAACTTGGAAGAAAACTTGGAACTTGGGACTGGGAACTAGGGACTTGGAGAGAAGAAGAGAGACTGAAGAATAAACAGGATTGAATCACACTCTGTCTGGTCTCCATTCGAACTGGAGCAGCTTGGGGCAGTGTGGTCTCTAACAATGTAGCCCCCAAGGCTTTTGGCAGTGTGATTCCAACATTGATAGAGTGGTCCTCAACATTTTGGCCCCCAAGCGTGAGGCACAGCAGTCCGCAACATTTTGGCCCCCAAACTTGGGGTAGAGTGGTCTGTGACATTTTGGTGCCCAAAGTGGGGCAGAGTGGTCCACAACAGTTCCTCACTGCATGGAGCTATCTGGAGGACAGGACTCACAGTAGAACCTTTAAGATGTAAGGCTTAGTTGGAAGTCTCTGTATGTCTGGCATAGCTCAAAGAGAATATTAGAACTCTGTCTCTTCAGATCTCTCTTTTTGCTTGCCACCCATCATGAGTTGAAAAGAATCTTCCAATACATGTTCTTTTTTTGATGTACTTTGCTGCCACAGGTAAGGACAACAGGGCCAAGCATGGTCTGAAATTTTCAAAACTGTGAGACAAGATACCTCTTTCATCTTTTTAAGTTGCTTTATCTTAAGTATCTCCCATAGTCAACAAGTTCATACAAAACCAGTCCAATAAAACACAAGACCTGACTGGGCAGTGGTGGCTCGTGCCTTTAATCCCAGCACTTGGAAGGCAGAGGCAGGTGGGTTTCTGAGTTCAAGGCCAACCTGGTCTAACAAGTGAGTTCCAGGATAGCCAGGGCTATACAGAGAAACCCTGTCTTGAAAAACAAACAAACAAACAAACAAACAAACACAAGACCTATTGAGAAACAAGTCCAAAATTAAAGTTATACTTTGGTCATTATACTATTTTTTTCTGTCAGCCTCCTCCTCTTCCTCCTTCTCCTCCTTTCCCTTTTTTATTGAATTGTAATAGCATCATTCCTGCTGTTTTAGCTAGGAATTTCAGGGTCAGTGCTGACTTGACCTGCCAATCTTTATCATTCACAGTTAAAAAGACAGCAATCTTTTAAATAGTTAAAGAAGTGTAGCATATAATTATGTTATATGATATATTGATATATATATTTATATCATATAATATATACATATAACATGTAATATATAATATGTATATATATACACATATATATGTACATATATAAACATTTTTTAATCCAAAATCTTATCCCTTGTGTTTATAAAATGGGAGTTGCAAAGTCAAATATTGCCAAAAAACAGACAGGCACTGCCAAGCAGACTAGATTACTATATTAAAATGGAAATTTCTTGCCCTAATTAAAGCTGTTTGTCACCATTGACTTACAAATAATAGAATCAAGTGGTCTTTGTACTGTCATATCTGTGTCAAGCATATACTATTGATCATTTTTCCATATTTTTAGCTTTTTAATTTTACACACACACACACACACACACACACACACACCACCAAAAGTAAAAGTCCATGAGAATATGCTTTCAATGATAATAGATCTGAGATTGCATAGTAGAAGTGAACACAAATTTATGAATTACTTAATAAAATTTGTTTCAATAATTTACTAGAAATTGTATAAAGGGCAGTTGTTATGCATAATGTGTTACTATTTATTTGATTAAGTTGTTCACTCAAAATCATAACAATAATAATTATATATATATATATATATATATATATATATATATATGTGTGTGTGTGTGTGTGTGTGTGTGTGTATGTGTGTGTGTGTGTATGTATGTGTATGTGTATGTGTAAACATACCACTAAGTATATAAATATATATGTACATATTTAAAGTACACAGAAATAAAACAAAGAATAACTTTGTCTTTTAGCTGCCATATTGAAGAGTTGTTTTAAAAAAAAAATAATGGAAAAAACCAAAACCACAAGTCATAGAATCCTATTAGTGAGAAAGCCCAAGAAGGGATATTTGCTTCAAATAATGTTTGGCCATATTTCTACATGGCCTATGAAAATAGTTTTAGGACACTGTTTTCAATTTCCTCTAGCCTCAAACAAGTGCATACCTTCTAGGGAATGAACTCTTTGGCAAGTAGAGGCAACAACAGAAAGCTGTCGCTTGGATTCTGTGGTGTGAAGCAGCTCATTGATCTCAGTGGAGAGAAATCAAGCTAGAGATTAGAATTCACAGCTGATTTTGATTGTCAGAAGCCAAAATAAGGAATTGATTGTATTTCTCTTTGCATTTTACTTTACTGTTCCATCTCCTTCTACTAAGCATACCTTTTGCTAATTTTGTCAATGAACCTTCCTTCTTCCTCTTCACTGAACTTTCTGATTCCCCAGGGGACAGTGAGGAAGATTCCCAACAGCAGGATCCATTAGTAACATCTCCATTTGTTTTCCTGTTTAGATTTCATGCAAACCACAAACCCTTGAGAATCATAGCTCTGATCTGGTGACAAAACATTATTATTATTTTTTTTTTAACATACAGCCACATGACAAGGCCATAACCCCAAATGGTGCCAAGTAACCCTGGCTGACCTAGTTAATGCTTTAATTTATAAATGGGGGGGGGGAGTGGTAGGGCCAGTTAACGAACACTAATCTGATTAAAATGAGAACACTATTTTTTATTTAATTCATTAGAATCTAAACAACTGGATATTTAGATTTGATGATTACATATATACAGGAAATTGAAATTATTTCTTCTTAAAGTTTCAGACTCCCTGGTTTAAGTTGTATGAGTTGAGGCTCACTAAGTTCTACCAGGTCCTTTTGCATTAGTTTCAATATTTCTACTTTCAAATGTAAAAATGTGCCCTATAGACAGTAGTGCAGACTAACATTAAATGTGCTTCCTATGTATCCTGCATTATGGCCTAACTTGCTCCATTCTGTGTATCCTGCATGGTATACTTTGTTCATTTTTATTACATATTTTGTTGTTGTTTTTAATACAGTGCTTAGAATGGCTTCAGACTCTCTTTGTAGCCCAGATTGGCCATGACCTTGTGGTCCTTGCCCCCGGGTCTCTGGAATGCTGTAATTATGGACATACACTACTACATCCAGACTCTATTACTCTTTAGCAAGCAGGTCAATGAGATGCATATTTGAACCCTTTAGCCAATTTCCCAGATTACTCTGTGGCTCTATTTATAGGCAGTGTCAGAATGAGTCTTTCCTTTAGAATGGCTCTTCCTATGTTCTTTTCCAGAGTTTGCAAAGCAAAGATCTCTTTTTCAATTTAGTTTTAAAGCATTCCCAGAAGTGTCAAGAACCAAATAATTGAGACTCTGCTCCTGAAAACGAACATGGAACTGAGTCAACTATAAAATAATGTCTCTGTGACTTATTTCAACAGAGAGAAGTTCTAAAATTAAAAGCATGCTTCTTCTGTCATGTGTCATACAAGAAAAAAAAAAAAGAAGAAATTGTAATGTGGTCCTAATTTAGATTCCTCTTCTTTACCACAAACATAACTTTCCGTAACAGTGACACACAACTATGTTCTGCCACACTTGAGTTCGCAAGGGATTTCTTGTTTTGTTGTTGTTGTTGTCATTGCTTTGGTTTTTGTTTTTCTGTTTTTATTTGGTTCCCACCATTTGGACATTACAAAGAGACTTGAAGCTGACTGTGATGACACCTGTAATTCTAGGGTTTTGGTGGCAGAGGCAGCAGGATTAGTTTGCAAGGCAAGCCTGGTCTACATAGGAAATTCCAGGACAGCTAGGGCACCAAATAAGATCCAATCTCTAATTAAATAAAATTAAATTAATGTAATTGAGTTGTCTAAGCACTAGCAAACCTAAAGCAGTAATAAAAAGAGGCAGGGCTACAGTTAAAATGTATGCAGTTTGAAGATACGTTGCAAACCTCATGAAGCATGTATCCTTAAGAAATTGGATTGTATAGCATCAATCTTAATGACAAGCTTGAAAATGTTTGGGTGATTCATAAATAAGTGAACAATCAATAATATTATTGATATTTCCATATTAACCATAAGTGATATATATGTATATGTATATGATGTATATGATGTATATGTGCATACACACATTAGTGATATATTCTTATAAAGTATTTTGTGCTTTTATCGAGTAAGTTTATAAAAATTAACAATGAAATTTAATAGAGCACAGGCAAAATGCATGTGAGAAAGGCTTCAGTGTAGTTAACTGAACGAAATCAGTTTCTTGTTTAGTAAAGACAAAATACCAAGAACTCAGTCATCATTTTTTGAGAGTACATCCTAACTTAGTTAATTTTCTGACTAAGTTCCTCCCAGTATCTAATAGATATGGCAGGGTGGAGGGAGAATCCTGTGTGCACTTCAGCAAGCAGAAAGCTGGAGCTAGGCTTTGCCATGGAACACTGGGGGTTCTCATCTACTCCTCATCTACTACTTTGGGAAGGTAACTGTCTCACTTCCCTTTTTCTTCTTAGAAGGTTGGTATAAAAACCCTTGGTAGGACACTGGTTTTCTCCACAGGGGCTTTCTGACCAATGCTTCTCATAAGTTTGTCATATTTCCCAGTCAATTATTTTGTTTTGATTTGTTTCCAATTTGCCTCCACCCAGGCTTCAAGACTTTAATTTTCACTGCTAGTGAAATAAATGAAATTGGAATTATTAACAGATGCTATGCCATAAATCTATATGCACCTCTACCAAGAGCACACAAGCTTTAAGGCTGCTTAAGGAAGCTAATAAGATAATCACCTACAAAAAAAAAGATCGTAAGGATAACAATGGGGCTCAAGTGGCCACACAGCTAGCCACTCACCTGTCCAAGAGGCATAGCTGTGTTTCAAATGCCAATCTTCTACACACATATGTCCAGTCCTATATGAGTTTAATTGAAATGCTGATATAGAGACTCCTCAGTAGAACTTAATGAAGGAGAGGCCTATGGGTAGAATTTGGGGCATCTCATTTTTTAAAATGTTTTAAAATTTATTCATATTGCTTTTGATTGTGTGAGTATGATTCTGTGTGTGTGTGTGTGTGTGTGTGTGTGTGTGTGTGTGTGTGTGTGTGGTGTACACATATATGTGTGCATATGAGTGCAAGTGTCCACAACAACCAAGTACCCTGAAGCTGATTGTAAGCCACCTGCTGTGGGTGCTAAGAGTCAAGCTCAGGACCTCTGGAAAAACAGTACACATTGCTAACCAACCTTCCTTCCCCCATCCGTGTCCCCAAGGCTCAGAGATCTTCATTTTTAAACTGGGGAAATGATTAGCTAATGGATGCTACATTGATGTTAGTTATCTATCCTCAGAAGAAGCCCGAGCAGGAGTTCACAAGCTGAGACATATGAATCTTCTCATCTACTCTTGCTCTCTTTTGCACTCCCTCAAGCATCTAAACAGCTAGTATAGAGTTTTCAATGAAAGGCACAGCTATCGTGATCATGGGGAGAAGGGTAGTTTAGACCATTGCACTGAGCACTGATGCTGTCAATCACATGTCTTCTATCCAATGAGAAAAAGTCTTTCACACTTAAGGATGCATCTGCCTTCTGGTGTTTTCTGATTTAGAAAATTTTCTCTCTTTCCCTGCAGATGTGTGCTACTTGCCTGTTACTTTTTAGCCTTCCACAAGGACAGGGGAGGTCTCAAGGTTCCACCTGCCTGATTCTCCACTGCAGTGACATGCCACATGCATGATCATTCCTCCCTGTGTCTATGAGATGCTGGGAGACTGGCAAAATCTATAAAGTTGTGAGGTTCAATTTTGAGTTAACGTATGTACTAGACCTACAATTGATTTCTTTTTTTTTTTTTTTAATTTGTCATTTCACTCAAAAGATATCTGAGAAAAATGTACATCAGAAGAAACACAGATTTGGGGTCAGAGGACATAGAGTAACACTGAGCAAGACATTTCCCCATATCACTCTCAAGGTCTTCATATGGACCAGCATGAAAATAATTCTCGCACTCACTTGACAGATGTGAGAAGATGTGAGCCCCATAGTGAAATCATTTGTTATCAATGTAGCATCCAAGACACGATAGGATGCCATGCTCATAGAGGGCTTCAACTGTCTTCTTCACATTTGCTAACTGAGTGGCAGTGCTCTGTGTACACTCTAGTTTCTGAGCCCCTTCTCCCACTCTTCTTTCCATTCTCTTCTTCATCTATCTCATCCACACTTTCTTGAGGTCATATCTACTTGCGAACATGCCTGTTGCTCTCAGAATCATGCCGTTCCCTTTCCCACACAGTGCTGAATGGAGAATCAACCATGACAATGGCAGAGTATGTCATGTCTGCCACCCTTTCTTTCCATCTTGTCCTATTTGTGTGTGTGCCAGGCCTGCATGACTCTGTGAAGATCACATGTGAATATCAGATGTCAATGCAGAGAGACAAGGTTTTCAACGGTTGGGGGCTTGCTGACTGGCTAGACAAACTGACCAGAAAGATCTATAGACAATCCTATCTATGCCTCTGCCACCCTGCTATTACTGGTCCATTCTTCTGTGCCTAGTGTTTTACATGGGTATTCCACATTTGCCTTTAGGTCTTCATACATACACAGCAAGTATAGAGCAAGTATTGGCAGCTGAACTACCTCCCCAGCCCTATTCTATTCCTGTGGTCTCCTTTTTTTTCCTTGCTTATAAAGTAGGGGCAGGGATCACCCAAACAGAAACTTTGAGACGAGGGGTGTGGCTCAGTGGTAGAACTTGTATTGAGTTCCATCCCTTGTCCTCCTTCCCTATAAAAAAGAACCCTTTAGGTCACAGTCTACTTGTTAAGTACCAGATTTTTATCTAAGAAATCTCTATATGCTGTATGCTTTGAGGAGTAGCATTTTGTGTGCTTGACATCCAAAATGCACAGTGAGAATCAAATTAGATGAAGAAGTTACATAAAAGGGTATTGGAAGCATAAGTTATATGTCAGGACTAGGAAGAGGGTGAAATAAGATAGGTATGTAGGATGGCATGTTTAAGAAGGCCCTGAACACTGTGATGACTGTCTCTGGCATGTAGAGTGAAATGTTTAAGAAGGCCCAGGGCACTGTATTGACTGACTGTCTCTGGCATGTTTAAAAAGGCCCAGGATATTGTGATGACTGTCTTGGGCATGTTTAGGAAGGTCCAGGACACTGTGATAACTGTCTTAGCCATGTAAGGTGGCACGTTTAAGAAGGGCCAGAACACTGTGATGACAGTCTTTCAGCAGTGACAAAAGGATGAACTCCTTAGCACAAATGATTAGCATGGAGTAGATGAAATGGGTAAATACTAGAGATCTCTGTCTCAGGACGAAAACTAAGATTCTTAGATAATGAAGCACTCTTCCCAGATTCTGAGTGGATGCTTGGTGAGAAGACCACATCTCTGAGTGCTCAGATGAAGGAAGCTTCTCACTGAATAAGGTGCTCCTCCAAATAGTTTATCCAATTGAGCTCTCAAAGTATGTCTTAAAAGAATTCAAATTCTTTTAAAATCATAGCCCATGTTTAAAAAGGGAGAAATAAAGCAAACCAAACCCATGCAGAATTCAAACAGAAACACCTTTCTGAGATGAACTTCAAGTTGGGGATGCATCTCAAACAGCCTTAAAGACAAGCTTTCTCTGCCTCAACATAACTAATGTGGACATGAGGATGGCTGTGTAACATGATGGAATCATCTCTGGAGCATAGAGTTACTTGCTCACTGAGGACCATCATGTGCCAAGAACACAGATGCTATTAATACTTGTAAAGCTGCCTGGACTAGAAATCCATCACTTGCAGAAACACAAGTCCTTCATGATCTAGGGTAATTAATATAGTTTGACTTTCTGGTGCTCTCTGCTTAGCAGAAATGGATGACAACTCCCCTTTTTATGATGGACAAAAAGATCTCTAGAGAAATTTCTCAGGGAGCAACCATTTCTTCTGTGTGCCTCTTCAATGTTTAGTGAGTTTAGTGAGTTTAAGTATTGCAGAAGCCTACCCTGGGTGAGGCTCTGGTACCTGGTGCTAGAAGGTAAGAAAGGAGGTGGATCCTGGGAGAAGAGCAATAAAGCTGGTGCCTAGCCACATCCCCACCAACCCAAACAGCAAAGATGCACAGATTTCAGACAGCAATCAAGTTTCCCTCTTGTACCTCTGTTACTTCTTTCAAAGAGAGTTGAAAGGCCTTCACTTCTGTTACTATAAATAAGGTGGTTCTTACAGAGTCAAGTTCAGAAGCATTGGGTTTAGTTTTTTATCCATCTCTACTTGAAGATACTTTTGGCAAAGAAATAGCAGGACTCCAGATTTTTAACCAGACCCTGTCATGTGTGCCTGTGACGTCAGCTACTCAAGAGTCAGAGGCTCATAAGTTTAAGGCTTATACTTCGTTACAGGATAAATTCAGTTCCAGACTGGGTGATCCCTGTCTCAAAATAAAGAGTAAACCAAAGGCTAGGGTTTAGTAGATCACTTACATTGTATGTATGGGACTTTGGGTCCAATGTCCAGAAACACCTATCTCCCCCTAAAAATCAATTGTTCTTTCAAAGTTCAAGCCCACCTTCCTTTTCTACCAAAATAAACTAGGCCGGATACATGAGAGACTACAATAAAACAAAGAAATGGAGCCTCAGGCTCGACAACAATCAGTGGGATATTTGAATATATATATGGCATATATTACGAATAATTCTGGCTCAAATTAGCTGTTCCCTCTTCCAGAATGATTTGACTGCCTCTATCCTCCAGTATTAATTCCTATTGTAAATTTAAGTCTTTCTTAGTCATATAGATCAATACATAAGTTGGAGAACACAGATCAGCAGAAAAATAAATCACCAAGAAACCAAAGTCTCAAAGATAATCTTTTTAAAATTTACATTATATTTACAAAGGTTTATTTCCAGGCTACTAGGATCTTACCAGTGGTCCCTGTGTTTGTGCTGCGCATTCTCTAACCACTGAGCGATCTTGGAAGCCTCCAATATGATATAGACTGTACATATTTCAGATAGACTGAAAATAATCATTTGTCTATTTTGTTTGTTGTGCTTGGTTTTGAACCTACTCTGGCAGTTCAACTTCCAGCCTTTTGTCTGACAAGCAGATTGCTTCAAAGGAGAGTTGCCAATACTTGCTCTATTCTCTCATCTCTACCATTTTATGACTTCTAGCTTGATACCATAGCCTAGCATCCTCCTTCAATGGAAGACTTCTGTCCAACTGCTTTCTGAAATGTACCATACTTGGAAGAGCCCGAGTCTTTCCAGGGGCATTCCTCACTCGGTGATTGACAGATGAAGAGGATCAGTAGTCAACTCTCTAACTTCTAAGCAGTAGTGAGCATGAGATATGTATTTTGCAATGTTTTTCAGTGCTATTGCACTGGATTAAGAGCTACTTTCCAATTGGAATTTCTAAATTCTAGGATTGATGTCTGCTTTCAGGGATGCATAAACTCTGGTACCAATTAACGATCACTTTGGCAACAAAGGTTCTGAAAAGGTGGCCTGTAATTGTTCTTGCAAAGATACTGTGGGAAATTCACCTAGTCAGCAAATAGATGTACAGAAGTTCAGCTATGACGCATGTGACAATGCTACCCCTAATGGCAGACTACAGAGGTGTGCAACAGGAGTCTCAGAGATGATGAAGCTGAATAACTCCTCTGCCTAGTCATTGAAATCTGGAAGACTAGTAAGTGCTCATGAATGATGGAGCATACAAACCTGACATTCCCCCAAATGTACATAGACCTCCAACCCACCAAGGCTAAGATAATGACATGGAAAAGGAGATGGGAATAATTTAAGAGATGGAAGGTATGGAGGAGATCTTTGAAGTGCTGTCATTTAGACATAGCTGTTGCAAGCATGAATTTACAGTAATGACAGTTAACTGTACTAGACCTACAAACGTTCAGGACAGCCATGACTCTGGCACAGATAAAGAGGTGCTCCTCAGGCCCAACTCCTTACTAAGAAACTACTGATACATAATGTCTACAGGAGGAGAATTACTGCTTGGGGTGGGGGACATGGTTTATTGTCCCATGCTCTAGTGCATGGCCCTACATTCATGAACATATAGGCAGCACTAATTGGACCTACTGGGTTATTATTATTTTTTTAAAGAACTGAGGTTTGGAGTGGGTATCTTATATTTTGTGGGGAATAGAGAGCAGACTCAGTCATATTTCTTTGTATAATTATATGAAATTCTCAAGAATAAAGAAAACTTTCTAAACTATAACATCTACAATATGGGTAGTGAAAAGTACTTGAAAACAAGAGGGAATGTGTCCCCATCGCTGGTCTGTGCAGCTACTACACTCTCCCTTTAAGTCATTATTTTATAGGGTATCCCTAGTTATTTTCATAAAAACAGTTAATGTAAAAAACTGATGTGGGTGTTATATGGACATTTTGTTTCTTGTGTCCATCAAATCACCTCATCCAGTGACTATGTAAGTCCATTCTAATGCTGTCACAGTAGCATAATTGCCTAACAAAGCACTTCTCACAAACATTTCTGTTCTCATATAAAGCAACACCATACTGCTCTTACTTTCTATCACTTCTGCATTTTGCATATTTATATGAAATCAGAGCTGTCATAGCCCTATCTATCTATCTATCTATCTATCTATCTATCTATCTATCTATCTATCTATCATCTACCTACCTACCAATCTATCTAAGAAAAGTTGTAAACAGTCTGAGTTAAATGCTTTCTCTTGGGTAAGGTGGTGCATGTTCATGTAGGGTATTAAAGTCAAGCCAGTATCTAAACCCTCTGTTTTCTGACTACACAATTACACATCTACAAACTGATACTAGTGTGTCAGAAATAAAGGTGAGTTGGGATGAGTGAGGGGCTGAAATCAATAAAGCAGCCTTAAATCCTATCCTCCTGAGCAGTAGAGGGATGATTTCCCTGCCTGAAGCCTCAGACATTGTAGAACTCTGTAGTCATTGTGCCTGTCCAAATGCTCACACCCTTATGTTAAAACTTAGCTTAGAAGCTATGGTAAAAGATAAGCAAGTATAAAAACCTACTGCAAGGAAATGTATGGGAATGTGATTCTTTCTCTTGAGAGTCAAAACCAACCAGAATGGTCCTTGATAGTAGTTAGCAGATTAATGCCTACAATTTAGTTCTGATTCAACTCCCCGTCTTCCTGCTTCTTTGGGCTAGTTCTTCAGCATCTTTGAATTTGCTTAGCACCTGAGGTGAGTCTCTCTACAGATCATTACCCTGAGATCAGAGAGTTGTAATTGAGGACCAGCTGACCTCCTGCAGGCACTACTGGTGTGTGTGGTGGTGTGCATAAATAGGCATGGTTCAAGGAAGAGTGTAGTAGGCATCCTGGGAGAGGTGAAAATTCCTTGGGAAGGATGGAGAAAGGAATGAGGAACTCTGGCAGAGGGAGAAGCTTGCTGGAACAGGTGGCCTTTAAGCTGGGACTGGGGAGATGGGTAGGATTTTAACAGGTGGATATTGGGTGGGGAGTGGGAGATCAGGTCTAGGAGCAGAAGGAACCCAGAAGAATGCAATGCTGGCTTAAATGAAAAGGATGGTGGGTTAGCAGGGTTCAGTTGGAGGTAGAAGAGACGGGCCTGCAGTGAGATGGAGCGAGATTTTCATCTTCAATGTCCAAAAATTTCTATTTGGAGAATAGCGTTCTGTCAGCAGGGAAGCAGCATGTGTAGAGATGGCTCTGTACTTTAAGAACACTCATCTGAGAAATGTATTTTATTACATTTGATTGGTTGATTGACTTTGTGTGCAAGCATGTAAGTTTGCACATGCTGTGGCATTCATGTGGAAGTCAGAGGACAAATTGTAGAACTTCTTCCTTTCCCCTACGTGTTTCCCAAAGATTAAACTCATGTCTTCAGCTTTTCCTATGGAGCCATCTTGCTGGCCTATATATTTCTTTTATTGGGTGTTTTTCATTTTGCTGTGCTCAGCCATTTTATTTTTAACATTTTGAGATGAAGTCTCACTATGAAATCCAGACTGCCCTGTAATTTCCTAAATAGCTTGGTTTAAGGGTTGGCCTTGAACTTGTGATTCTCTTACCTCTACCTCTTGTGATTATAGGTGTGTGCCAGCATGCCATGGTACTGGTTTCTTAACTGACATTTGCTCAAAGAGATTTCTCTGGTCAATCAGTCATGCTGTTTTTTACAGAGTATATAACAGTATTTTTTAATGTGCACATGTTTATTTTTCAACTCTGCCACTGGCATTGGCTGCTGAGAGCATGAATCATACAGTCCCGTCCATTACATCTTCCCAGAGCTTTTCAGAGAGACTAGTACAAAGGAGGACTCACTATGTCCTCATTGAATACAGGAAATGAATAAAATATAGTTAGTTCACCAGGAAAGAAGTTATGTTGTTTGGAGGTGTGTTTAAATATACAATTAGGTGTCTAGCAATAGAGACTGACTTATAGGACTCGATCTTACTGCCCAGTGTGTATAAAGAAATCTTACACTATTTTTTGGTGGCTATTCCTCTTGATTTCTCTATTCTGTCATTCCTTCATTTTCCACTTCCAACATTTTCTGATCATTATTTCAGTGATCAATTAAGTGTCAACTAAGTGACAGGTCTGGTGAATTTCCTTGTGATCTGGGAAAGACTGTTCATAACCAATTTCGTCATAACCATGATTTGTTAAAAAGTATAGGTGTGTACATGTATATGCAGGCCACCTAGCAGCTTTTGACAAATTTCTGCTATCCAAAGTAGTAGGTCCAGAATCTTTCCTGGAAACCTGGCTTCGGGATTTCCTACAAGGTGTGGTGCTATTGTGATGCTTGGGGTGGAACATAAATGACTCTGAACTCTACCACGGGATGAAGTTCCTTTTTAAAGTGCTTGAATCTTTAAAAAAAAATCAAGCTGAATCTACAAATGGCTATAAAAACCATACAATTTTGTTCTAAGATATAAAATTAGATGATAAGAGGCTAGACTCTGGGCTACAATGGGAAGAACTGTAAATACTGAGGAGGATGCTAAGAGATAAGCCTTCGTGACACTGGAACGAAGCATACATTTAAATAACTGTCAGTGCATCCGGAAAGAAAGAATGATGCGGGATGATTTTGTTTTTGAGACAACATCTCTCTTGGTACTTCAAGATGGCCTCAAATTTATAATCCACGCTCTCAAATGTTGATATTATAGATGTGAGCGACCACTTGAGATGATATTTTTAAAAATTAAATCTCATCTGAAATGGACCATGACTAATTAATGTGTTCATGATTTTTAAAGGAAACACAGCTAGAATTCTGAGCTCCGATTCATTTCATAGGCTATTCACACACTAATAAGAGAATATCCTGTAACTATTTTGTTTGGACCTATGGGTAGCAAGAGGAATAATCCTAATGCCACCTTTTCAGACATTTTGAAGATAAATGATACTTTTCAAAGAGATTGACATAATAATTTTAAGCTTTAAAATTTAGTAATGAAAATGATGCTTTTCAGATGTCTTCAAAATTCACATAATTGGGGAATGGGGTGGAGTTCAGTGGGCTGAGTGCTTGCCTAGCATGCAAGGTTCAGATCTCAGCACCATTTAAACCAGGCTTGGTGGGATGAGGTGGCAACTGCAACACTTGGGACATGGAGACAAAAGATTGTAAGATCATCCCTGATTACTTAGCCACTCTGAGGGTCTATGAGCCTGCAATAGATAAGATCCTGCCTCAAACAAATAAACAAATTGACACAGATAGAACTCCTGTGTTTCATATTGTCTGAGGAATAGAATTTGCTAATATTTTTCTTGATGTATTCCTCAGTGATGTGGAGGTTTCAATGGTTCTGAAAAGGAACAGAGCCTTTTTCCAGGAATGTCTCTTTGAATGATGATCTGTGTGTCTCTGTGATGCTCTAGATTTTGGGCCCTTCTTGTCCATTGCGGAGTCAGGCAATACAGTCTCATAACTCTCTTCTTACCACATGCTGTCAGGGACAAATTTTCTCCCCTGACCCATATACCAAGCTGTGAGGCTTGACCCTGAGTTTCATGTCTCCATTCAGCCCCCTGAAAGTCCAGTAAGGCTCAACTCAACTGTCTTGTTCTTTGAGGAGTCTTCCTCTCTTCTTTGTTCCCAGCAGCGACTAGATGGAGAATGGGACTTGTCTGTGGTCTGTGGCCTCTAGGGTCCTCTCCTATGACATATACCTTGTGTTATCTGTGCAGAACCATAGAATGCATGGTACAATGAGCTCAGCCTTCAAAACCATACACATTGAGACCTAACGCTGTCTCCACTGGCTATATGTTGGGGTGCCCTGGGTAAATTTACCTTAGTCTTGGTGTTCTTGCTCACAGGATTACATGGGGATTAGCTAGGCGATGAACAAAATCACTTCGCAGAGCATGTGTCACCAATAGAGAGAATTGGTCAGTACTGTTGCTACATGAATGTCTACAAGTCATGTTCTGATGTTCTCTGAAATGAGAACCTTCCTGGGGAGTCCTTAGCAGATCTTCCTCCCGTCAGGAACACCAAGAACATAATATGTCCTCAATGTTTATAAATGAGTAGGTGTGATTGTCCTCAGAGTCTATTAAATAACATATGGTTTGAACAAGACTGTGTTACTGGAGGGCTGACAATATATTATTGACCTGTAAGCACTTTTTTTCATGTCCTTATTTGCCCTGCAACAGTTCCAGCTCTGCCTGTTGTCTCAGGCAGTTTATTAATAGCACCCTCCCCCATGCTCTGAAAGCAATCTAGTTTGGATGATAAATGTTACGATCACCCTAGTTTTCAGAAGAGTCTCATCAGCTTGATTCCCAGAATCAGAGCTCCTTACCCAGCAGTGCACACAGCCCACTCATTGGGCATTGTTGGCGGCATGTAGCCTGCTGCTGTATGTGGCAGGAGTCCATTCTGCAAAGGAAAAGCTCAACCTTTGCAGCTAGCAAGAGAATGGAAGAGCAAGACTCAGTTCATTCTTTAGTGTTTCTTTTCCTAAAAAAATGAACTTGGGGGGGATATTTGCTGGGAATCTAAGAGGATGAGAGAAGGGCTCTAGAAAATCCTTTACAATTTAGAATGATTAGCAGAACAATCTCCATGGGTAGATAATTCTAGAAAACAGCAATAAATATAATAAATTTGAAATCAGATTATCAGTGTGGCATCTTGGCCCACACTGGAGGTGTGAACAAAGTGGGTGCCTACTTTACCAGCTCACAGCTCCCATCCTTGACACTTTTGTCTTCTCAGAAGTGTGCCCCATTCCTTCCATATCCCCATATCCCTGGTGTCCCCTCCCCCCTGTGAATATGTGGACAATCCATCCCCACTTTTGGATCAGCCTTAGTATTTTACTTTCCAAATCATGTTCTGGCTTAGGCAACAAAAGTGTCATTCCCTATTAAAAGACTCCAGAAACTCCAGAGGGAAAGCCACCTGGGCCTAGTCGTGGATCCTGGCGCTGTCTGGTGCAGGCCTAGCAAATGGACAGAGAGCACGGGCTTTGAAACCTGTTCTAGATGCCAGTCTCTCATGATTGGCAGTACAGCTTTCATGTGTAATGAGACCTGACTCTATTATTTGATTGGAAAAGTGAATGAGATTATAGTCAGCATTTAATACTGAACCTGGCATGAAGGCCAAGAACAAGTGCTTTCGTGGTTCATAGACAAGACACAGGGTTAACTTTTGACAAAGGACAGATAACTTGACACTCTTCTTCTGAAGAACAAGGACATGCACAGTCTGCAATGCATTTTTTTGAAAGATTTATTTTGGTTCCTGGCATGATAAGTGCCAAATTAGCCGTGGCTATCATGATGGTAGTTATTATTCTTGAAGGGGCTTACTGAACAATAGACACTGACTTTGTACTTTTTACTGTGACACCCGGGGCTTTCTTCACTTCAGCTGAGAGATGGTTTTTCTTCCTTCAAGTACAATGCCAAATTCTGAATCCAATGCATCATTTCATACGTTATTTGCCGTGAAGGAAACCTTGTGTTTGAGGGGACCGCTGTGTTTCTCCAGGGGCCAGTCCTAACCTCGACTATCCCACTTGCTACTTAGCAAAGATGACTTCTGTGCACCAACCTGCTCTTACAAGGTTGATGGTCAGTATTGAACATGCTGTCAAGTGCAGTCTAAAGCACTCAGGTCAGACCCTGTTATGAAACAGGGTTTCAGCTCAGCTGCCACTAGTCACGTAGTTGTACCCAAACTTGTGTTCTGATAGAAAAACAAACATTTGGTTAGCTCCTTGTGCACTTGTAGAAGAGAAGGGGAAAGGGGTGGAATCTGACCTCTGAGCAATCACTTTCCCAATCCTGCACTCTGGCTGGTGTTCAAGTACACAGAGGCTGGAAACACCTCACCTGCTCGGGCATGCTCTCTTCTATACTAAAAGGCAGCCAGTGTCAGATATAAAACAAGAAACAAAGAACATGGTGACTTTTCTGTGTCATTGTTCCTTGGGCCATATTTTTCCAAAGAACTATACATGACTATGACTTGCCTAGATTCCAATTATCATTAGATCTTTATGACTGCAGTTACAGGACTTCATGTGGTGGTGGTGGGGGGACAAAACCAACCAAACAAAAGAGCAGCCAAGACCAAAGCCTTTGGCTATAGCAAAGGACAACAGTCAGAGCTTAGAGCGTACAGAGCATGGGCTGCCAAAGGTGACTCTTGAGACTCAAGCCTGGAAATCATGGAGATGCTGTGCCCACCACTAACTATAAACATTGATGTGTCACAGAACCCTGTGGGGGAAGAAACTGCATGCCAACATGACATGTGACAACCAATAAGCTAAACTGCTGAAGAGATGTTGTGTGAAAGCTATACACTGCTGAGAACAGTGCGCTGGTGATGTTCTCCAGCACGGTGCATGCGTATATGATGACCTTTTTAAAGAGAACCAGTGATGCAAATTCTCATGATCACCCTATTCCCATTTCCTTAGTTCACAGATTGTCTAGACTATTTTGATGGTGGTGGTGGTACCCTCCCTGCTCTCTTTCGGGGTGTGTGTGTGTGTGTGTGTGTGTGTGTGTGTGTGTACCTCACACATGCAGGTGCCTGCAGAAGCCAATGGGGGCACCATATTCTTCAGCGCTGCTGTCACAGGTGCTCATGAGCTGCCTGATGTAGATGTGGGAAACAGAACTGAGGTTGTCTGGAAGAACAGCAAGCACTCTTAGCCATTGAGCCACCTCTCTGGAATCCCTGGCTTTCTATTTTTTAGGCAGACCCTTGATAATACCACTTATTAGCCTGGAACATACAGCAATCCTCCTGCTTCCCATTCCCATATGATGAGATTACAGGTATGTACTCCACTTACTTTATATACTCTACTTCCTTGGTTAGTAGGCCCAGGGAGCAAATGTAGGATCTGGCACATGCTAGTACAAACGTACTACTGGGTTATGTCTACAGTTTTTGCTTGCACTACTTACTTGTTAATATTTTATTTACTTGCCTGTTTTCACAAGTGAGCAGGGAGCTCCTGGAAGGTAGGGATATATACTATTTTTTTTTTTATTTCTAGTTCCTGGCACACTCAGAAGCTCAATAAAAATTGGCGAAACATGCAAAATCATAACTTTGACAAAACAGCTTACATTCTAAACCACTGACCAATGTGTTGGCACTATCTGTGACTCTGTCACGTTTCAGCAGAGACCTTTACTTCCAATCTTCATGCTGTAAGGTTTTCAAGCATCCACAAAATATGGTCTGAATGTCTGCCCTATGCCAGCTACTGAGATGGCTATGCAGATGGAAAACATCTTTTCCCTTCCTTTAGCAAGATTAGTCTCTGTCATGAATCACACTCTGTATATTCAGAAGCCACCCTAATAAATATCACTGGGTTTATTTGATAGCTCTGGCTGTCATTTGAAACAGAGAACCAGTCCAACACCACTGCAGTTAATATCAACTCTACAGCTCCAGGCCTCAGCTGGCCAGTGTTTCATCATATGGAGACAATCTGAATTTTATTGCCATCAAAAAACAAGGGTAATATCTAATGGAAGAATTAGGAATGCATATCAGCTTTCACAGCACTGCTTGGTGATTATAAAAGCCCACTTTTGTGTTGCTATGAAAAGTATTTCTAGTAGCCAAACTATTGTGCTGGTGTGTGGTGGGTGCAGGGAGCTCAGTGGCCTCTCTGCCTTTGATCTTTTGAATTTCTGGAGTTGTGAGATTTTGCATGCTACAATGATAATCTGGGAAAACATACAACCCATATAAAAGGAAGTTTTTCTATTAGTCCAAGAATAATCTCTTACAGCAAAACCACCTGACAGAACCATGAAGGCACATATCACCATATGAAGTCCAAAGATATTTTTACAATGGCGAATTATTTTCCTCCCTTTGTACAAATGCATATGGTGTCTATTCACATATCAGTCATCTGCAGCAGTGTATCATTCGATTCCCACAATAGAACTGAAAATGTTTGCTCCTGATTTCTATAAAAATAAAACTTGGTATTAGTTGTTCTAGTTTTCCACAGGCACATTGCTCTTTGGCGATGGCATCTTACTTTGACTGGAATTTGAGAACAAGTGAGAATGAAGCTATCATGAAATATGGGTGTTCTCCCCTGGATATATTTGCTACTTCTTATTTCTCCTTTCAGTGGATAATACTTGCTCCACTAGGAAGAGTCCATCTGCCTGCTGAGTCTCAGAATCATCTGGAGACACCGGACTGCTGTAACTCATCCAACCAATCTGTCTGTACATCCATCTTCCTACCTACCCATCTATCCACTCGTCATCCAATAGAAATTTGTTGAAAGGTGTGCCCACTATTTATTGGAGAGCCTCTCCCAGGGAGATGTCTGGCTGTGGTGTATGTGCTATGGTATATATTCTAACAATATATCTGTCTAAAAAAAGTGCAGAGTGCTTCTATCCAGAGTGATTATGCACCAACGAGTGGGAGTAGACTCTGACAGACTCATTTTTTTTCCGTACTCCTGTCCAGAGATTTCATCTGCTACTTAAAGGAATTCTAAGTATGATCAAATAAGCCAGTCCAAATGAGGCATTTGGGCTACAGGAGACACTGGTTTGGGAGTGGGAGACAACTTGAGCACATGGATCACAGAGATAATCCATTCTAATGCCATACAAATCCTTTAGTCCAAACAGAAGGAGGAGGAGGAGAGTCATTGCATTCACTTAGGGAATCCCAAACTCACTCCAGTGGCTGAAAATCCAAGAGGGAGAGGCAGTGGCTGCCATTGCTGCATTAGCCCCCAGCCCAGATGAAGACACTGCTGGATCTCTATATGATATTGAGATAGTTTCATTGGATCTTAGCCCTGGGGAGTCTGAGCTCTGAGAAGAGTCCTGCAACAGTACTCAAATGAAAAGTAGAAAGCTAAGATCCTCCATTTAAACAATAATAAAACTTCCCATGAAATCTATTGTCAGCAAGTACAATGCTGTTCCCCAGCTTGGGGAATCCTCTGGCAGGCTGCACACTGGACCTCTGTGAAAGGCTGTAGCACTTCATGTGCTGTTGACTTAGGTTCCTTAAGAGTAGAGTGTTGTATGGGAGGATGTTGTCAAAGAAAGGATGGAAGAAGAGGGGGCTGGATTCTAACACTAGCTCTGCAGTGCACCAACTTGTTTTGAAAAACAGGCAACTTGTGTGCTAACACTGTCGTGGCTATAAAACCAGGAGACTAAATAAGTTTTTATCTCTATCTAAAGCTATGGGATTTATAACACACCAAACACACCACACATGCCATGAAGAGGCAAGAGTGGAAGTCAGTCATGACAGCAACACAAAGTCAGACCTGCTCAGCTCTCCAGAAATACTCCTGAGGTCTTCCTTGGAAATGATGGCATGCTTCCTGAAAACTGGGGAGACCTTATTTGTGCAAGTTGTTGCTAGCATTCCCCACTTTTCACCTTGTGTTCTTACTGTTGACATACACATCTTGCTTTCTTCATGAACGCTAAGCTTCTTCAAAACATGGTCCATCTTTTGATCTCTTGCCACGTCTAGCCCTGGTTCCATAAATACTTGCTAAATGAATCAATGGTTCTCTGAAGAGTGTCTGACTAGCTTTTCTTCCAAATAATTATTCTTTCTACTTCAAAGATAAAATTGAGACCCAAACACTCCAGCTTATTTATCTCAGTTTACAAAATAGAAGTCTCAGTTCCAAAGTACTTAGAGTAATGAACTGTTCTTTAGTAAACCTTCACGGACATCCATTCTGATGTCTATTCCACTAATATCAAAACCCTGAGCAATGGTAATAACAATAACAACAATAATGATGATATCAACTACACCAAGAAAAATGATAGTTGAGTGTTTTGATTGGGTCACCTTCATAGCTCAGAACATAGTTTTTAGGGAAATATTTTAGATCTAAACTGAGTAAAATCAGAAGGGTTATTTCTTATATTATTTCCCTACAACGTATTATTTTTAAAATGTGGTCACTGCTTTTGTAACCGTGGTGACCTCTATATATGGCAGTTTTTCATTCATTCACTTGCCAAACGTTAAATACCATGACTCAGATGTAATGCAACAGAACAAAGGTATGAAGTTGAGAATAATACGGTCTCTTCAAGAGCGACAGTGCAGAAGAGGAAACAAACCATAAAAACAACACTCGAATATTGCATGAGGTTCTGAATGCAGACAAACTCACTTTGCAGGACACAAGCTGTACCTGTCAACTGTCACCATGAGTCATCCAACTTATCTTACTGGAAAATTACTGATGTTGAAGACCAATCACTAAAAATACAAAGACAAAGTGCTATGAGGTATTCCCACAAGGACTCTTCTCTGGTGGCATAGCAACCTGCTTCAAGCCAGGGAAATTCAAACAGAGGAGAGACAGTCTGGCTACATTCCTCTTTCTTTTGAGCATGTAGAGATTCCTTGGAGTTTGGTGCTACCAAGACGGAACTCTGTGTGAGGCTTATTCCTGACAACTAGATCTCCTTCATCCCAGCCTTCAGCACGAATACTTTGACTCACATTTCCAATAGTGACAATTGCAGTTGTTACAAAAGCTGCCCCTAATAAGCTTAACTTCCTACCTGTGGGGTGAGGTTTTTATATTTTGTTCCCCAAAGACCTTTTTTGTGGTCTGATAAAGTCAATATAGGAATTATGAAGATATACACATGTATTATGTAAATAATAGAAATAAAAGCATCTGGATAAGGCTAATGCTAAACAATACTTTTCAGAAAGAAGTTTAATAACTACTGTGGTTTTGAGGTTGTGAAGATTATCGGTGATGTTCAGGGATGTATGAATCAACAGAACATCCAAATAGCTTTTGATTCTACACATTGTGTCGAGACTACTGCTATTCGATACATTCATTGCTACGATGGGGAAGTTCCACTACAGATCAGTATAATTCAAGATGGAATTGTGGGAACCATTCAAGTTCTCAGAGTCCGCCGAATTTTCATGAGACTTCTAATGTAGACAACATCTAAATGTTTTAAACCTGCCCTCTAGCCTAGGCATGGTCCTGCAGTTCTAGTACTCAAGAGTCTGAGGCAAGGGAGCCGCAGCTGTGACTTCTGTTCTAGCCTGAGCTACATAGTAAGAACTTGTATAGCAAAACAAACAAACAAGCAAAACAAAATAGAAACAAACCAAAACCTGCTGTCTGAAATTAATACAGAGAAAATTCATTAAACTCTTCAGTTTCTCTTAAATTAAGTTTTTCATCTGAATACAATGACGTTTACCCCAAATTTTTGGTGATGTTATCACTTTCTTCTTCATCATGAGGAGTTTTTTAACTTTCAAACTAAACAATACAGTCAGAAAATGAGCTTGCATCCCAAACTTAACAAGCAGCCTGCATGATAGAGGATAAACAGAGGGTAACACTCTGGCATCATCTTTATACTTTTCTTCACTTGGTAAAAAATTTATCAGAATAGTCAACTCCATATTTTTAATTCTTATAGAGTAATAATATGTTTGTAAGGAGAACAGATTTTTAATACTTCCTTGACTTTCTTACCAGACTAATCATTTTAAAGCATTGAAGGGTTAGGTACATTGAGGCACAGAAAGCAAAAAAAAGAGGGAATAAGGGAGGGACAAAGTAAGGGAGACAGAGAGGGAGGGAGAGAGGGAAGGAGAGAGAGAGAAAAGAGAGGAAGAATGGAGAGAGAGAGAGAGAGAGAGAGAGAGAGAGAGAGAGAGAGAGAGAGAGAGAGATCGTGATGACGTTTGTCATTTGTTTAGCTTCTGGTAGATATGTGTGTTTGAAGAATTTGGAGACCATATCTCCTTGGAGATAAAGAGCAGTCTCCTATCCCAGCTCTAAATTAGGTGTAGCTGGATCTTAGTGTACTCAGACCAGATACAGTTTGTTATTCACCACTTCTGGTCTAGGAAATAAAACATTGAATAAGAAACAGTTTACACCCTCAAGAATCATTTAAAAGTGAACAGAAGATGTGAGGCAAACACACGCAGGAAGTCCTCACCCACACCGGATGAAGTAGTGTGTAGAGCAAATGTAGGAGGTGAAGAAGGGATTTAAATGGCTGACACTGTAATGGAGTTCCTGTTGTCAGCCAGCTTTGTTCATTAAGCAAGATTCACACTGTATTTTCAGAGTGTTGCAGGTTATGACTCTGATCAAATATCTCTTGTCTTTCCTATGACACTGCGCTCTTAAAGGTATTCTGTTTCCTTTACTGTGGTAACCTATATTCTTGCAGAGTGTTTTTAGATCAGACCGCAACTTCTCAATGCCTACTTGGGAATACTTGAAGGAAGGGTAAGTAATGTGGGTTTGAAATAGATGGTCTATAACAGCTTGACTAGTGGTACTGTGTGTGTGTGTGTGTGTGTGTGTGTGTATGTCCATGTGTGTGGATGTATTTGTATGTGTGTGTTATGAAGGAGTTGGAAGCCACAATACTATTTCAGGTGTTGTTTATCAGATATCATCTACCTTGATTTTTGAGACAGAGTCTCTCACGGGCCTCATGCTCACCAACTAAGTGAGGCTGAATGACCAGCAAGAACAGGAATCTGCCTTTCTCTACCTCCTCAGTTCTAGAGATACAAGCACACTATGGCCTATGTGTTCTAGGGCTTGGACTCATGGTAAATTCTAACCAGTCCATCTACCTATCTACCTTCATCCACGTGATAATCTGAAAGCCCAAAGTGTTGATTAGCTCATCTGTAAAATGGGAATGATGCTGATAATATCTAGTGTGTTTGTACAAACTGCATGATAGCTATAAAATGGTTAACAAAGTCACATTTGAGACAGTTGTTTTTACAGAAAGAAGAACATCGAGCTGAAGTCTAAGACTAGTATGAAGCACAGCAATGCACTCTTGTCTTTTTAGAACAAAGACTTTCATAGCTTGTCTTTTGTGTACAAAGTACACAGGGGAAACGTGAGGTTTTCCAGGGAAAGATATAAGCATGAAAACCAAGTTGCTTTACTTTCCAGGTTTAAATACTTTTCATAATGTTTAGATGATACCTTTCTAGATCAAAAAGTATTAATATGATTTTATTCTCTGAAACCAAGCAACATTTCTAGTCAGTCTGCTTCAAAGATTAGGGAAAAATGGGACTCAAGGAAGCTCATATTGTTTGTTGAGGGGAATTCTTAAAGATACATATGTAAATCCACATGTCTGTGTTACTCAAACATTGTCATAAAGAATAATCTTTTTGAGTCGAGGATGTGGTCCCAAGACACGAAACACAGTCTTATTCAAGAGACTGGCACAGCTATAGCTCTCAAATGGACTTAAGTTTGAATATGCCTTCATGTGTTTAGTCTATGAAATAGAACATGAGCATGTGACTGATGCACTCACTTGTATATGCACCAAAATAAATCAATATTAAAAGCACCCATACAATTATCTTGTTATTACACAAAGAGGCTCAGTAGCTATCTGAGAAATGCATGCTCGCATGGTTGAATGAATGGTTATATTTGCAGCTATTCAATGCTGTGGTTACATAAACATGCATTAATATCTGCATTTTTGATGGAGACCCAATTCAATAATCTGAGTAAATATTTCCCTTAATATTTCACATGTGGTACACATTCACCAAATGTTAGATGAATTGTAGCTTTTCAAATAAGTAATGAGGGTGGGGAATTAAAGATCTCTTGAAAAGCTAGAGAAATTAGATGCCTAGCAAAGGTGATTAGTAGAGAAAAAAAATCTCACTTTTACACCTACTTAGTTCTATCAGCTCTTTTCCAATGCAGCTACGACAGCATTCATATTATAATTGCATAAAAGCAGTTAGAGACAAACACTTTCTCATAGATGAACAGGCTGGCTTCCTTTCAGCCTTAAGTCATGGTTACAGAGTCAGGCTGAATGATACTTTTAAGGCACACAATCGCTCAACTAGACAATGTCAACTTCAAATTTCATATGAGACAGTCAGGTGGTCCCCTGCCTCATGTCTTCTCTCGCACATGCTGTGACACTGAATATGTAACAGGAGAGAAGAAAACTATGCTGGGAATCTGTACTAACCCATACCATGAAAGTCACATTTGAAAATATTTGTGTTGTTGGCCTTGAGTTCTTCAAAACCGTCCTCTTTAGAGAACTTTCTTAAAGCTATGCATTTCCTTTCCTTCTGATTCCCTTGCATAAAAAATTCATAAACAGCTTTTAATTGAACTATTTGCACAAATATGTCTTTTTACTAGGGTTCCAGCCAGAATTCTCTTACCATAGATTTTTTTTTAAAAAAAAAAATTTCAAAGTAATCTTTAGAAGGGAGGAATGAACTGTGGTTTATTTGACTATCTGAAAGGAGTTGGTGTGGGGGTTGCTGAGCCACAGTGAACTGGAAGCAGCAGAGGAGTTCTGGGTCTTAGACCAGAGGTTATAAATTATTCCCCAGTGTCTGGGCTTAGTCCTTTCTCTTTCCCTTGCTATCCCCCACTCTTGCAGCAGTGTACTGGGTTCCAGGAGGACCCCGAATAAACCAGTCCTTCCATGGAGCTTCAGCATCGAGACACTGCATAGTTCCAGAGAGCAAGTAGGACTATGTCAGAAACCAATACAGCTAAAAACGGGGGAGAACAGAGACACACAATGACCTCACTCTTCTCCCAGACACTAAAGAGTTTAAATCTTGTCCTCAAAACCCCCTTTCTTTGATTCGGAGGAACCCACCTCGAGCAGAGTGTAGTGGCCCTAGAGAAGACAAGATAGAGCTGTACACACGAGCAGTTCCCTGAGCCTCTTGTATTCCACCCTATGACCTTGGAGCCATGCTTTCTTGACAAAAATGCCTTGGCTTTCCTTTCTCTGAGGCATCTATCCTTAACCCAGGCCTTCTCACTCATAGAGAAGCACAGCTTTCCCAGAATGAGACTTCTCTGTGATCTTCAGTGTGAGGTCTAAAACCCTACTCTGAGCTTTCTTCTCACCTTTCACATACAGTAGTGAGTTGTATGGTAGATGACAAGAGAGCAAAGAGACTGAATCCCCTGAGGCTAACATCTCAAACCTACTAAATGACAGCAGATGGGGACACCTGGCCACTTAGGTTTCAGCAATGCCGGTCACACCCTGTAAGAATGGTGAACTCTGTCTTTTATGAACTTCTGGACCTTGCACCTTCAGAGTCATCTCCAAAGATAGAAACAGCACAAAAAAGGACTAAGCTCAGAGACTGACCCAGAGCCTCCACTGCTGCTTCTGGTTCTAACTCCAATCACTGGGAATTAGACAATGATTATGAAAAGCTAGGTGTTTAACCATCTCTGGACTTAGAGGTAGATACTTGAGTCTTGGTTTTGTTAGCATGGCTTTGCTTCTGCCCATCCCTGAAGCAGCTTATTCCACATCTCTAGTTTTAAAAGGCCAGTTTCGAAAACTGTCCCTGATTATGCAGAGGCCTTGAGTTTACATTTGAGACACACTTACAGTAATGGTTGGTTTTGCTGGTAAAACAGCAACAAACAAACAAACAAACAAACAATCAAACAAACAAACAACTATTATTCTTGGCAAAGCCTCAGAGAATCCCAACCTTCCCTTTTTCTTTCTTTTTAGTATTTGGTTTCCCCTTCTTTCATCTCCTAATAGTATAAAGATTGCTTGATTAGAGTCAAAAAGTGAAAAGAAACGGAAGCTGAGCTCCCTACTAAATAAGGTTGCTCTCTTTATTTCTAGCAACTCCAACTCTGAAGCAAAACTAACAAAAAAATATCCCTCTGAATGACATATCTCTTTTTAAGACTCTACCCTGTGTTTTCCAGAAGGAGAGGGGTACGTAAACTTGATCAGGGATTTTGTAGCCATTGAGAAATTAGTATAAGCACATGCAGAAGAGGCATCAAAATTTTCAGAGTTTGCATGCTGCCCTCTTCTGGCTTGTATGTCCAGGCTTGTCAGCACATCAAAAAGTGTTTATTTCAACCCCACACCTGTGTGTAGTATACCTGGGAACACAGAAAATCATGTTGAAAACATTCAGGACATCCCATAAAATCTATATCCTTGAGGCTAACCAGAGGAAATAGACTCGTTTTCCCTCCGGCTCCTGGATTCCAAATTGAGGCTGTCCACTGTCACAGTCTCACTTCTCATTCTTGTTGCTTGAAACATCTCATCCTCCACCCTCTTAACTCCCACAGGCCTCTGGGACTCATCTCTACCAATTAGTGCCTCACCGAGGGCTGGGGCTGTCAATGTGCTGGAGAAGCAAGGGGGGTTTCCTGCTAAAAGCAATGGTAGTGCAGGTATGCCAAATTGGTAGGTTGGTGTTGCAACGAATGGTCCTAGGACCACATTTCTGTAGCCTGACATGTGATCAGGTTTGGTTTTATACATTATTAAGTCCATGTGTACAGTTCTTAGAGACAAGAGAGTTATGTGATAGGAGGAGAAGCAGGTAATTGAAGAAGCAGATGCCACCATAGATCAAATTTATAATTACATGTCTTCCCCTTCTATGCAATTCATCTACATGCTGGTCCTTTGTGGCACTGGTTAGAAGCCCAATATGGGGCAAATTTCCTTGGGTGGAAGCTGTTCTCCTAACTGCTTGAAAGAGTCTAACATGAAGCTCTTGCCTGCCACCTGGCATATCTGCTGTCATGCCACTGGAGCACAAACGTGGCTGGCCCAGCCTACAGTGTGCCCAGAAGACTGTGACTGCGGTCTATCATGGTTATCCCTTGAACCAGGAAATAGTCATCTAATATCACTAGAACCCAGGACCCAACTCAGGATTCAGCACCATTCTCAAAAAAGAGCTAAGATGGAAATGTTCTAAAATACTTGAAGGCATGTGATTTGTTTAAATTATACCAATACATAGTTGGAGGAAATCTAGATCTCTGGTTGGCTATTGTGAAGTGTAAAGAGAGTGAGCCTTGGAATGATTTTCTCCATAAAAATGATAGCACAAACCAGTGAATAATCAAAACATTGTGTATGTTTATGCCTCTATCCCCATCCAGATATATACATGTATCTGAAAGCCACACATATCTCAGCCTGCATGAAATGAATGTACGCAAGCTCTCACTTAGTCAATGCAGCACACCCAGCATGGCTCTGGAGTTGAGCAACAAGGGGAAATGAGTTATAGAATACTGACAAATGCTCATAACAAAACTCTCCAGGCTTGCAGGATGTCTTGGCGGCACCAGGCTGATGGTCTGAGTTTGCTCTCAAGATCCCACTATGGAAGGAGAGAAGTGGTTCCCTAAAGTTTTTCTATTACCTCCTTATATGCAACACACACACACACACACACCAACAGTAACTAATAGTAATATTATTATTAATAAGCAGTTGTAACTATAAATAGACTTAAGCTGGGTGAGTTGCATGCAATGACTAGTGAACACCTTAAATCAGTTTATCTGGTGTATGCGAAGGATAAGACATATTTCTCTACAGAACTAACACATTCTCCCTTAAACAAAGCATTTACCCAGCACGTCTAATGCTTGTCGAGACTTTTTAAAAGTGTCCTGTGTGATCACTCACTTTAGTCAAAGGGCAAAAATGTAACATTTTCTTAACTCCATGGTAGAAAGACGCAAGCATTCTTCCTAATGACGAAAGAACACAGTCATCTGATTAAAAGAAAATGGGTCAATTTAAACTCTCCACGGTGATATGCAAAGTGAATAGCTTTCTTATTACTTCCTTATCTTGCTTGACCAGGCACCAGATTTGGGATAAGGGCAGTGGCTGAAACTCTGGTACCACAGAGGGATGAGCCAGCAGTGAACTGTCAATGAATGGGTCTCTACCAGCAAATACCAGGAACTGACTGAGTAGAGTGTTATTCAGATTCTGCATCTGGTTACTCACATGACATCCTGAAGAGACCACCACTCTGTATCCTCAATCCAGAAAAAGCACTTCTTACAGAGGGTAGGGCCTGTGAATATCAGCCCTGAGGACTGTCCAAAACAGGACCAGTCCTTTATCACAGTTACTCAGTCCCTTTGGCTTTTCCGGGAAGATGGAACTGATTAAGCAATGTTAATTTAATCATAAGTAATCAACATGGGGAAAAAATTACATAACCCTCTTCAAAATTGTGAATCAAACATGGCGAAATCCCAGGAAAATAGCTACTTTGTTGCCCTCCCCTTCCCGCCCCCCCCCTTTCACCTTAGGAATAAACACGGAGAAATCTATACCTTTGACTATTAAACAAAAGTACAAACTACGAATTTCATTGCCTGAAAATGTTTATATTTTGTACAAAGTTTTTCAGTTCATAGTTTTAACTATGTAACCCAGGCTGGCCTGGAACTCACAATCCTCCTGCCTCAGCCTCTTGAGTACTGGGATCAATTCGTTATGCTTTTAACCTAATTTGAGAGAGTTTGAAACTCATCCTGTCAGGGGTTCTGAAAGACAAATGTATTTTTAATTCATCAATGAAGGTAAGAATATGACAACTGCCTTTAAAAAAAAAAATGCTGCCTTGCTTCTTCCTTTTTTCTCCTTCAAACATAGTCTAAATACATACTGATATTTCATCCATGAGGCTTGCTGTATCCACTTTGGCTACATGCTTAGGAATTCAAGACCATGACCAAGTCTTCTGTGGCTTCCTGATGCTACAGGGAACACATGAACGTATTAGGTAGCCCGGCTACATTCAAAACCTGCTTTCTAGACAATTCTATGATTGGTCATCATTATAATGCAGATCACCAAGGGGCACCCGCATGACAGTGTGCAGGTACTGGTGTTATTTTATTTATTTAAAGATCGCGGTGAAGTTTAAAGGTCTGGCTTTTCCACCTACGCAGAATCCAATAGGTGAATCCACCTGGTGGCCGCAGCCACACGGAAACATTGTAACAACCCAGGAGAAGTCAGGAGGGCATTCACTCGGCGCTTCTCTGCGAACCAGCCCTGCGGACCGACATGAATCTACTCTAGGTGCCTTGGAAAGGCAGAAGACAGAAACCTGTGCACCTCAGATAGGTCATGACAATCCGCATACCTGCAATGACGAGATGGAAGCCTCCTCCTCGATTCCCTTGTGTCTCCCTGTCCCTCTCCTCTGTGTGAATGACACGAACCACAGCGGGGTGTGCGCCGGATCGTGCGGGGGCAGCCACAGCCTGGTTCTGCTGGAGGCCGGGGAAGCAGCTTGGGTGTGCGGAGCGAGCAGAGCCCAGCAGAGTACAGCGGAGCGCAGAGGGCGGAGCGCGTCCCGGCCGCGCCTGCAGATGTGGAAGGAGCTGGAGACAGCACTGAGTCCTCTAGGCGCTGCATGGGGATATTATCACAGGCTGGGGTTTCTATTGGCTCAGAACACCAAACAAATCACACTAGTCACCCCCTCCTTCTCGGGCTTCACTCAGCCCTCGCTTCTCATCTAACCCACAAACACTGTACACACACACACACACACACACACACACACACACACACACACACACACTGCAGTCGCGCTCTGTATTTCTCCCTTCCTCCTTGCAGACTGTGGATTTACAACCTTGTGGGCAGCTTAACATTTTGTTTAGCAGACTTCCAACCAAACCTTGTCATGTAGAGAAATCCACCATCCTCTTTAGCCATAAACCCCATTCATGCCTTCAGATCATTCTCTTTAGGATGGGCTCAGAATGTCAAGGATATAGAAATACACACACACATACAAGCACACATGTTTGTGCACATGCATATAAAACCAGATTTCTTTTGTTTTGAATAACCCAGGCGGGTGAAATTAAAGGCAAGCTGATCCTATGGCCGAAAAATTAGTTTAACTAACAATTAAAATCTTAAATGAATTCAGTCCAAAGTATTCAACGTTTAGATTTATTTTCTTTTTCATATAGGGGTCATTATTATGCCTCTATTTCCCCTATATTTTGAATGCAGAGATTTCTAATACAAATCAGATTATTCAACATCCAGAGAACATAGACCAACCAACACTTGCACACTTGGCCTGGGCATGATAGACCAGCTCACTTGATGTTCGCTGGATGCTGACTTTTGCTCTGCAGGATTTTTGGTCTCTGTTGACCTCCTCAGCTCTGAACCTCCACGTGTCTCTACTGACAAAGGCACCTGAGTATAAAATCATTATCTGCAAACATGTACAGAGATAAACCTTTGACGCCATTAATGAGGAAAAGGCCTAGGAAATATCTGAGACCTTAGTTACTGAGCTGGGAATTTTCAAAGAAAATAAGATTTTTACCTTATTTTATAAAACAGCCTACTATGGTCTTTCTTCAGTATGTTTTATTGGTGCTCATGGAAACATGAACCACCCTTTTCTTGGCAGAAACTGTTGCTTCTGAAACCACAGACCTCCATTTTGGTTTTTGACTTGACAGTTTCTTTCCTAGAATTGTCCTATTTTGTATGCCTTATTAAAACCTGACAGTCTGGCTTCAGCCAACTCAGAGCACACCTAATTTCAAAATCATAGAAAATGATAACATTTTTGAAATTTGCAGCCTTATTTGACATCTTACCTGCTCTCTTTTCACATTTAGACTCATTCCAAGAATTCAGAACTGCAAAGCTGTTACTCAGAATGGGCCAGCTGAGAATTATCCTAGATTCCCCAGGGGAAGAAACAGAATAATAAAGCAGCTTGCTGAAGATAGCTAGAAGATGGGGTGAAGGCCTCCCTTCTATCTTCTTGGACGTATCTTCCCATACTAACTATGTAACTCAAAGGAATCTGAAGAGTTAATACTGCTGATTCTAACCAGTGCTTACATTTGCCCAAAAGAACTATCCACGGGGGACTCAATTGTCCGACCTGATAATCATTCTTTACGTTTATTTCAGGACTAGTCATATATGTAAATAAGTTATTAGTCATTTGTTTTACAGCTGCCTTTCAGAATAAATGCGAATGGGAATAACCCACAAATAATATCAAAACAACAATAATAACCAATAAAAAAGTCTTTTTACTTTGCTTATTATATACAGAGCTCATTATAATGTTTTCTATCTCTAGAGAGACAGTGTCAGTAGAGTCATGAATAATGTAAGGGCACAGATAGCATGGCTGCATGCTTCAGATTTGGAAGGCCAAAGGAGGACCTTGAGTCCCAGGCATGCACGGGCTACATATCACGATTTTGCTACCCTCTGTCTCAATAAAACAGAAGAGGGAGAGAAGGAGGGGAAAAGGAAGAAAAAGAAAAGCACAGATAAATCTTCATTTTCATTTTAGGTAATAATTCAATCCAGTTAATGAAGAGCAAAAGTGGATGATTTAAAAGGCATTTCTTGAGCCTAATCAGTTATGCAATTAGTGGAAAATAAATCTTTGGCATATATTCCTTATGCTTCTGATCATCTACTACTTTAAGAAGACAGTCTTTTTAAAAAAAGATAATCCCTGTATGCTACAGTTCATTAAGCCTTACTTGTAAACAGCATGGGCATTGGCAATAAGAAAACTCTTGTGTCGTGATAGGAACGGTAATGAGTTGGCTGCAGTACAGATTCATGGCCAGGCACTCTTTATTTTATATTCTACTCTTTCTTGTCACCCTCTTTACTACTGTATGCAATGTTTTTAACAAGAGGCATTCAATACTGGCATGCATTCAAGAGAGGTGAAAAGATAATGACTATTCATACTATGATATATAAGAGATGCTCAGAGAACTGAGGCTTTTGTCTTAGAGATAGAGGTCATGGGAAAGCAACAACAGACTTTAAAACGGGAGGGAGATATACCTACAATCTGTACAATATTTTAAAGACATTGTCATTTTCATCAGTACTTTCTCTTTGTGTATTTTTGTGATGCATGTATATGTTCAAATGCCTATGGTTGCAGAGGTGTACAGGTGAGAGTATATGTGTGTGTATATGTGCATGCATGCGTGTCTACATGCACATATGAGCATGCAGGCCAGAGGTCAATCTCTAGTGTCATTCTTCAGAAAGTATTCACCTTGTTTTTTGTAACAGGGTCTCTCAGTAGAGATGGGTCTCATCCAACAGACTAGAATGACTGGCCAGTGAGACCCAGGACTCCCTCTGTCTCTGCTGCTTCAGCACTGGGATAATTACAAGCATGCACCACTACATCTGGCTTCTCTTTTCTTTCCTTCCCCCTTCCCCTTCCCCTTCCCCTTCCCCTTCCCCTTCCCCTTCCCCTTCCCCCTTCCCCCTTCCCCTTCCCCCTTCCCCCTTCCCCTTTCTCCTTCCCTCTTCCCCTTCCCCTCCCTTCCCTTCCCCTTCCTTCCTTCCTTCCTTCCTTCCTTCCTTCCTTTCTTTTCTTTTCTCTTCTTCTTTCTTTTTTTTTACAGGGGTTCTGCAGATCAAATTCATGTCCCCCAGCATAACAGCAAGCACTGTTACCATGTCCCCAGTTCATTCATTGGTGATTTCTTATTTGGATCTGTAAGGATCTTATGTGCACTATACATAAATGTTATTTGGACCTGACCTTGTCGGGTTAATGGTATGAAAGGATGGGGAAGATCTTAAGTGGACCCCAAGCCTTGAGTTCTTTTGAAGAGAAAAACAAAACAACATTGGTAGACAAAACTCAGACTATGGAAAAGCTTCTTACACTTAATGTTTTCAGTAGCTGAAAAGAGTCTCTGTTGGGGTATTAGAGAATTTGATGTAAGTCATTACCTGCTCAGCAAAAAACTCACTGTCAACTAAAAAGATTATGAAAGTGTTGCTAGAAAGTCAGACAAGATGGCCTGAGGTTTATTTCAACCTTAAAATATCTACGAGTTTATTATTGGACTTAAACATAACTAAACAATGTACAATTTTATTGCATGATAGTCACAGTATATCATTAACTCTAAAAAGTTTGGAGTTTATTATCTAAGTAGATGTAGTTATGGGGTAAAGATGATTATTAATGACAATTTGCGCTTTTTGAATATATTTGAAGAATATATATGTGTGTGTATATGTATAATTATACACATATATATGTATGTATAATTTATAATAAAAAGTTAAAAGGTTAACAATGTTATGATTTGTGCTCTTCTACACAAAGATGCAAGAGTCTCCCATATCTGGAAAGCTAAAGATGAACCTTGCACTGCCAGCATCAAACTTTCACATATTAAAGCTTGTCTGGTCCTGTTCAATTATAAATTAGATGCTGTCTTAATGCTACTATTCATCCATTTCCATCTCTTTATTCATATAAATGGCTTTCTTTACTTTTCATTTATTGATAGGTCCATAAATGGTGACTTACTCCCTTTAGAGCTATAGATATCTTCCTTACATTGTCATAGATGTTTAAGTGTAAAATTGTTAAAACCATTATGATATGGAGTGCTTTAAAATATTTAATTTACTAGTTAATAGATGCTTATTCCCCCATCAGATAAAAATATTTATCTTAGAAAACACCATATTTTTGTTGATGTTCTGTTTATGCCCATTTCTAAATATAAAATATCTATGAATCATATATATATATATATATATATATATATATATATATATATATATGTGTGTGTGTGTGTGTGTGTGTGTGTACATACATGTAATAAGAGCACATGTATACATACATAAATATATATAAATATACATATATATACACACACACTGATTTTTCAACTAATATTTTTATGGAAGAGAATTTATCACTTTTTGCCACAGTATTCCTGCCCAAATGTGTACAAATGATTTATAAGACTCTTGTAAGAAAAATTATAGCCCTTCTTGTGCTTCAGAGTAAGCTCCTTGGCCATGAGAGTGCCATCTGTCATGTCTGTGTCACCCCAGCAGAGCAGAGAGCACAGCCCACAGATGAGCTTGGGAAATTAATAGGAAAGGAAATGACCACATATTCATCTGAAGCCCCATATTTTCCCTTAAGACCCAGGGAGCAGGTGGCCATGGGTTCTTCTGACTCATTAGCCCATGTTTATTAGATGTCAGCCAAGTCTTTGCATTGTACTCTTGGTTCTGAGATATGGATAGGAAGAGATGGGATGGATGAAATCAGAGCATAAAGCTACCTTTGGCCTAAATGTGTGGCTGTAGTTTAAACTGTACATTCATGCAATATACATAAAATAAAATTTGAAAACTATGACCATTTAGCAGAATCTGAACTCCTCTCTCTACACAAACAGCAGTGCATCTCTCAGACGTCATCAGAGGAAATTTTGTTGTTGCTAAGCAGATGATGGTTAATACAGAAACTCACAACTGGCCAAAGCACAGACAATAAATGTTAGTGGAGCGCTAAGCCAAAAATGGGGCAAGTATGTCAGATCCCCTCCTCAAGGCTCAGGAACCATTATAGAAGAAGAGGCAGAAAGAGTGTAAGATCTGCTGGTTGGGGTAAGAAACCCTGTGTAAAACAGTGTCTTCTGGACATGACAGAATGGTTTTACTCATTAACTCACAAGAGTTATGGCTTCCTGCACAATACCCACACAGAATCAAGTCAGTCAACACCCTAGCATGCAGTGGGAAGGGGTAATGAGCCCTTACACCTGAGGAGCAATGCGTAGTTGATGACTTCTAGAGAAGAGATAGTTTTTGTTGTTGTTGTTGTTGTCATTGTTTTTTAATGTTTTTTGGTAGGTTGACTACACTCTATGACTTACCCCATGCTTGGGAGCACAAATTACAGCCAATGGGTTACAAAAATGAAAAAGACACAAAACTGGGGACAGGGCAAAGTGTAAGGAGGTGAGCGTGGATCTGGGAAGACATACTGGAAAATGTGGAAGGTCAATATGGCCCAAATCTATTGTATAAATTTCTCAGTCTGGAGTGGAACTTTTGTATTGCTGTGCCCTCAATTTCTGATGTATACAAGAATGAAAAGTGAATTAAGTCTTAACTCATAATATCAAAGGATTTCAGTCCATCTTGGCAAAGAAGCCACAGCAGGGTAACAAAGATCACTGTGGTTACAGCCTATAGGTCAGGCTGTTCACACTGTGATGCACCATGAGGCAGAGAGCAAGGGGAAAGTCAGGGACTTGCAAAGCTTGCTTTCCCTGAGAAGGCCTTCCCTTCCAAAGTTTCTATAATATCTAAAAAGTGTGCTACAAATTGGGACCAAGCATTAAAAACATAAACCTGTGTTAGACACTTCAAATTCAAATGATAATCTGAATATACCAGAAGAAATGTTAAAATTGTCCTCTTATGGTACCTGTTACTCCCATAGCTCCTTCTTCCTTCCCAGACCAGGCAAGCTGAGAAGGCAGACATACACAGTTATGTTTCTTATCTGTCTGTCTGTTCCACGCTATTGATACCAAGCGAGGAAATCCAATGTTTACCTTGAAGAGGTCATGGTGGTTTTATGTTAACCAGATTTCTTCTTTTGAAAAGGTTAAACTGGGCTTATTTATCATCTATCCATCATCTATCTATCTATCTATCTATCTATCTATCTATCTATCTATCTATCATGTATATCTAACATCTATCTCTATAATTGAAAATTGATAACAATATTATAAGTTTAAATACTAAAGAAACTCAATGGAAAAAAAATGTCCTAGTTATGGATGTGCTAGAATAGGCATATAAGAAGACAAGATGAATCCAGCTGTTTCAACTCTCTAATTTCTGTGTACATTCATGTACTAAAACTTTCAATGAACAGAAAAGAGTGGCATAGATTTCTCCTATTTGGAAATGTCACTAAACAAGAAATGAACCCATAGCTAACAAGTTGTAACAGAAGCCTGGGGCCAAGGCTCAGATGATGAACAACATCACACAGTGGCTTGGTGTATGGAGTTTGATGTCACTGCCTTAATTCCTCAATCACCGTGTATTTGGACATCTACTTTTATTCATGGGTATCAGTTATCATACATACAAGATGGGATCAAAAATATTTGCAAGTTTTATAAGAGGATTAACTTGAATTTTGCTTTAAATGGTTTACCCAGAGCCTGATGTGAAGAAAATAATAAGGAGCAAATTCCAAGCCTGATAGGACAGGCCCTTCATGTGCAGTGGATCAGAGACTTGACTCTGGGGAAGAATGTTCTTTGGATGGTTTTTAGCACTCATCGGGGTACATACTGACTGTGATTTAGAAATAAGACCAAGTAGTTCAAATGACTTTTTTCTTTTCTTTTTTTTTTTTTTAACTAAAAGAGCATAGATGACTATTTAATTTTAAAGCATGCAGTCAAAACAACACACCAAAATATCCTTATGTAGAATGGAACTTGTCATGGAATATAATTCTAAAAAAATTCAGTACATTTTATCCAGTAAAATTTTGGTTTGGCTTAAATGCTCAATGATGGTTGATCAAGAGAGAGCAGACTGTCTCTGCCCATCCAACACTTGCAATTGGGCTACCTCAGGGTATGAGAATCAGTTCAAAATTTACAGGTGTACTTCCAAAACATGGTGTTTAGAGCCCTCCAATGATCCAATACATTCCCTATTTTTTTCTTCTAAGAGACTAGCCAGGTCCTTGGTTCTCTCGGTGAGGATGGCATAAAGCAGGGCTATAGTTCACACGACAGATGAAGGTCAGTGGTACAGCTTAGCTGCCGTGAGCCTCAGAGACTGCTGGTCAGTTTTAAACTATCCTACAGCATAAACTAAATGAAGTTTCTATCAGTAGATATCCGATGGTTTGATATCGCTGGTTTTGCCTTGCTTCATCTCTTTGCTTCTTCACTTGGTGTCTTCTAAATGACAATTCCTGCTTGGTGGCACAATGGAAGGATGTTCCTGGTAACAGCTTCTTCCACATGCCACTTTCCACAGTGATGGTACACATGAGTGACTATAAATACATGTCATCTAATCATGCATTACAACTAGCTGTGATAGAAGAGCAAAATGCTGATCGGTGGCACACACCAGAGACGTGTATTTCCACGTCCACATCAACCCACAGATACCTTCTTCTTTCTTTAAATGTGATTTTAAATTTGAAAAATCATATCATTCCTTATAGACTTAGCCCATAACTATCCCCTTTCTGTGTTTACAGTGGTGAGACGTGACTCCCTCTCTACAGCACGTTTTATAGAAAGTCTTCTTTGTCCTCTATTCCTAATTGGCATTATCCATGTGCTCCACTTTTTGTCAGCTCCCCGGGAACATGGTTGCTATAACGATGAGATACACACACTGTATGATTACAGAAAGGTTCTGGAGGCAGATAGCCTAGGTCCAAGCCTGAAATACATCCCCTGTCCTCACCTGCCACAATCACAGCTTCCTTCTCAGTGAAGAAAACCCACCATAAACCTTGGTGACATTTTAAATGGGACCACAGTATTATTTAACATTGCTTTTGGTAGTAGATATGAAAACAGTTTTTTTTTATTATATGAATAAAAACTAGGTTGCAGTGTTGTAGTAAGTAAAACTCTTCCCCTCCACCACGTAACAGTTTATCAAAGAGATGTGTGGCCCAATGCCTCAGAAAAAACCCGTAGATTGCCTCCCAAAACACTTTCTGAAGAAGTGGGAGAGTTGAAATTGTTCCTTTTTAAAAGATGATTTATTCTTTAAACAGGAGAAACTGTAAATTTTCTCAGTTAGTGGCAATGTACAATGTTACTGAGAGGAAGGCGGAGAACCTCCTGCACAGCTCGTGCATTGTGCCAAGATTCTCCCATTGGTTTTTTTTTTTTAATCGTTTTTGTTTTTTTAAAAAATACAAAGTATTGATTTTCAGTTAATGTTTGCTAACAATGGAAATATGCAACATTATTGTTTCGGTTATATTTATTTAAATTGTTAGTATGTGTGCATGTTGTCTGTGTGTGTGCACATGTGTATGTAGGGGAAAGAGATCAAAAGACAACTTACGGGAATTTATTCTCTCCTATCACTATCAGGAGTAGGTCTCACATCGTCAGCCTGAGCAGCAAGTGCCTTAAGACACTCAGCTATCTTTCTGACCAAGTGTAGTTGTTTTTTTGTTTTTTGTTCTTTTTAAAAACTCTGATCCAGGTTATTTACCGAGTAGGTGGAGTCGTCCACCTCCAGCTCACGGCCAAGACTGAAATCAAACAATCTGAGCTGTTACTTCTGATATCCTCAGTACAAGTATTGCCTTCTGGAAGGGCCTTAAGCAAGCATTCCTGATATATTTGGAAGGGAACAAAAGTTAGTTTGGAATATTTACAGGAGTTTTATATTAATATGTACCCTACGCTGCCCTGCACAAACTTCCGAAAGCAGCAGGGTCAGTGACAGGGGGACAGCTGGCCAGCCTCAGAGCAAGCTTGGCCCCATAAGGATTGTAGGGCTGCCCCATTAGGAGAGCAAGACACAGAGCCTCCTCCACAGCTGGTGCCTTTGTGGGGAGACTCTCATCAGGAGTAGTTACACAGACAGGGTCACAGAGTCATGGGTCTGTAGGGATTGAGTAACAATAAGATTACATCCCTGAGTCTCATGGTTTCAGAAACTCATGAATATTAACGAAGGGCACGTGTCTGTCTCGTCAAGAGAAATTATTGATTAAACTTCTGTACCCAAGTGTCAACATATTAGGGGTTAATAAAGTGGACTAAATTGATAGGGAACACCAATCTCTAACTCAGGCAGCAGAATAAGACCTGATGTTGGCAAACAAAGCACACAGCAGAGACACTCTGTGTCCTTGTGTTCAGTCCTAAAGTCCATCTATTATTTTATTTCATAGTATTAACAAAAATATTCAAACTATACTCATTGCTATGTGTATGTACGCGTTTACTATTGATCACTTTTAGGTGCTATATGGCAGTTAGCTTGCTATGAAATCTCAAGGACTTATGCTTCACAAACCTTCTTGATCCTCAGGGTCTCTGCATCTTTGTCCCACTCAGCTTCATTTTTGGCCAGAAGAAAACTCTACGTGTACTGCAAGGTCCTCCTGAATTCTTTGTATATTTTCTTATGAATATTCCAGGTTTCAATGATTTCTCATATGAGCTTATTATTTGTTTGTATGCAGTTGGAACTTTCATTTTGGAATAGTTGTTATACTAAAATCCCTACAATAGTATTCATGAACTTCAGAAGGTGGAAATCGATTCTCTTTCATCTCTCCTTTTCCAGTATGTGAGTCTCTCGCACCTCTGTAATAGAATACCAGGAACTATAGGATTTAGTAGATTTGTTCTGAGTTCTAGTGGCTGAGTCTGTGACCAAAGCATTAGCACAGCCACACTTTCTCTGAAGTCTTAGGGTAACATTTTCTCGGCTCTTCTGGGTTTCAGGTGGTGGCTATCAATCTTTGGTATTCCTTGCTTGCTCTTTCTGCACTTTAGTCTGTCTCTCAGTGGTGTTGATTATAAGGTCCACTGTAATGTCCTCATTTTAATTGGGCCTTATCTTCCCCAAAGGTTCACATCCAGAGTAACCAGAAGTGGAGCCTTCAATGTATGTTTTAGTTAGAGCTTCTATTGCTGTGAAGAGACACCATCACCAAGGCAACTCTTAGAAAGAAAAGCACTTACTTGGGGTTGGCTTAGATGTTCAGAGGTTTACTCCATTATTGTCATGGTGGCATGGAAGCAGGCACGGTGATGGAGAGTAGCTGAGGGTTGTACATCTGGATCAACAGGCAGCAGGAAGGAAGAGAGAGAGAGACACTAAGCCTAGATTGAAACCTTAAAGCCCACCCACAGTGACACACTTCTTTCAGAAAGGACACACCTACTCCAATGAAACCACATCTCCTGCTGACCAAACATTTAAGTCTATGAGCCTATGGGGGACATTTCTATTCAAACACAGCAACATATGTTTTGGAGAAACATAGACCAATCCAAACCATTTGGTAACTTCTATCATTACCATAGTTCTTTGGCTCATCCCACGGCTTATTCATAATGAGTTTCACACCTGTATCTTTGAGCTACAAAGATTTCCAAATTCACTTGCTGTTTCTGTACCTTGTTTGCTACTGATAGAGTATTTCCTAGACAATATGGAAGAGATAGGCAACATAGTACCACTAAAAGAAGTTAACGTGTCCGCAGAACAGAGCCGCAGTAAGGAGTGAGGGGAAGGTCAAGCTGCAAAGAATGGATGAGTTTCTGTAGTCATAGCAAAAAGCTACCAGCCAGGGTCTTTTTCATGAGATTTTCTTTTCTATCTTCCTGTTACACCACAGGACTGTTTTATTTTAAGGGAGCACTAGAAGACTCCTATCTTTAGGTCTGACAATCATGAGTAGATGGTAGTAAGTTTCTTTCACACACTGAAAGCTGTGTTCATTTGAAGTGTATATATCCAGTTTCAAAGACATTCTATGGGACAGCTGGAGATGCTCCATAAAGGGGTATGACTTTGAAATTCTGCGGTCATCTTCATTGTCACAATGCTTATGTCAAATGCCCAGCACACTATTTTGTTTTCAAATCCGTAGTTAACAACAACAGCAACAACAACAACAAAACCAATCTGGTTTTTTTTGTCCCTTTCTGACTCATTGTCCATTCAAACTTCATTCCATGAGCGAATTACAAATTATACCTACCTATCAGATCTTGACTGGAGAAAAGCCTGGTGTGATGAAAAAAAAAAAAAGCTTTGGTCTAATGGCCCCTAAGACTTTCAATGAGTGTGTTTATGAAAGTTGTGTGTGTGTGTGTGTGTGTGTGTGTGTGTGTGTAATCTAGAAGCCAACCTGGAACCCTAAGGCAGGAATTCAAGGTACCTGGAGGCAGGAACTGAAGCTGAGGCCATGGAAGGACGCTGGTTGTTACATTGTCCCTTTGTTTCTACTTGGCTGCCATTCTTATACAACCCAGGACCACCTGCCCAGGTACCACTCCAAGTGGGATAGTCCCTCCTCAGTCATTTAACAATCAAGAAAACGTGTCCCCAAATATGCCTCCAGTGAGGTTCCCTCTTTTCAGGTATGTCAAGTTGACAACCAAGTTTATCTACCAACCCCAGTCACCCGGCTAATTGAAGAAGCAGGACATGAATTCAAAGTGCTACTCCAGAATTCGTCCTTGCTATTTCACAATAAACACTTTTCCATTTGTGAAATAGTACATGGTCACTGTAAAGCATTTTGTAAAATACAAATGGATAGTTTAAAGAGAGAATCATAGTCAATTTTAAAAGAATCTTAGACAAAATTACTGTGTGCACACATTCGTACGTGAGCTTGCCCACGCATACACAACTGATCTCAACAGAGGCAGAAGAGGTGCGGGAAGTTCTTGACACATGGACAGAAGGGATTATAAACATGATGGGAGGGTAAGGTAGATATGGTATATGATATCAAAACCTGATTGGTCACACTCAAGGTTTTGCCTTAGTTGGATATGGTCTGTTCAATTGGCTGCCTGACGTTGACCAGTGCATGGTCACTGGGGGTTGGCTGACATTTGGCTATTTTTACTTTGCTTGTGTATTGCTTGGTTGAAGCTCTCACTCAAATCAAGAAGCCAGATTTAATTTAGAAGTCATAATCTGTTAACTTTTTAGAACTATTTTCTACTATTTGTTCCTTTTGTACTTGAGTTTGATCTGTGTGCTAAACTTGCTTATTGCCTTCCAGTTCATAGTATGTTTAAGCAGTTTAATAAAGTTCAGATAAGGTGATTTAATAAATCACTTAGGGGCTACAGAATGTCCCCAATTACTGACACGCTTAACACCTCCTTTTGTTAGAAGCTTAAGCTGTTGCCAGAGATTTGCACTATGACACAGTAAAAATAAAATATCAAAGCAATGATATATTCTGGATGTTTTAATCTATGAGTTACCTCTGATGGCTCTAGATTTTTGAATGTTCAATTTTTAAATAATATTTAATTTGTCACGTTAATATCAGTCAGTAGTATTAAGTCACCTAACCAATAATGGAATTTCAAACATTGGAGAATCTTTGAAGTTACTTGCTTATTAGTAACATTATTATTATTATTATTATTATTATTATTATTATTATTATTATTTAATTGAAAATTGTTTTTTTTTTGTTCATTTACTATAATCAACATTCTCTTGAGTAGGTCTAGAGACAGAGCCTACTATAGTGCAAAATCCTAAAATATTTGTAAAAATTACATTGTATCCTCAGCACCCTCTTCAGCAATCTTGAATGATAGGTAAGATTTTCTGGGTCCAGAGAAAAACCATTTCAGATATTTTCTCCCCATTCATTTATACAGAAAAGATGTATCTTTGTATCAGAAAGTTTTGTAACCAGCAATAATATTTTATGGGATTTAATCTTTATTATTTTGCTAAAAAAAATGAATACCTAAAAACAGAATGGTGATAAGAAAATAAAAGTGGAAACTATTAAAAATAGCCAAAGTTGTAAATTTTGACCTTGTTCTGATCCTTGTCATATTTATGGTCAATAATAAAAAACAAAATTGAGACGCACACACACAAAAAAAGAAAACTGGATGTGCACTGGAAAGATAACATGCAGAAACTGAAGTGTGGTGTGGTGTACTGTCAAGACGTTAGGGATTAGGTCATAAAAACCTCCCTTGGGAACAGAAAACTTCCTTTTGGAACTGAAAACTTTCTTTGGAACTGTATTTCAGCATGTGAACAATGACTGTGTATCTCAGAGAAACCCCAAGAGTTTAAGAGATGAAAATTCCTTCACCTTAGCCAGGACAAGAGTTGCAAACAGAAATGGTATGTAAGTAAAATTATCATAAAACCTTAGTTATATGAAAATTGAAGAGCAAATAACTGCTCTTAACCCTTATGTTTCTACTGGTCAGCCTCCCATGCACATGGCACTTGAGTGGGCTTTCAAAGCCATGATAGTATTGAGGAAGGTCTGTGGAATCAAATGCCCTAAAGGGCTCTCTATATATATATTCAAGTGCCAGAAAGCATATTTCTACACACTGTCACTCTTTTCCAAGATCGCCCTATTCTTTTTAACACTGGCATCCAGTGAATGATAGATTCTTGCTTCAAACTCGATTTTATGCGTATATTTATTTGCTTTTTTCCCTGTCCTCCACCTTTGTAATGAGAGTGACTTGGCAATGAAAGTGTGTGTAGGTATGTGTGTCTCTGTGTGTGCATGCTAAAGAGTCTCTAATAGGTTTTATAAATGAATTCATTCATGCTTACCTCCTATTACCCACTATTGTCACCTTGAAAGGATTGAAACACAGACATTGAAGGTCAAATGTGCAGTCAGTCCAAGGGCAGCCAGCCCTGCACAAGATACCCCATGTGAAGTGTTTTCATTGGCACTGTTGCTATATCTTATCCAAGGAAGTAGTTGTAGTCACTTGGGCTTGCTGGGCTGTGACCTGTTTATATTCATTTTATCCCTTTATCTTTAAAGACTTGGTTAAGTAGTATTGAAAGAGAAAAATTACGGAAGATGGGAGGGAAAAGAAACCTTCACTCCAGCATCCAGTCACAGCCCCTCACTGTCTGCACACCCAGAATTCCAGGGTGATTGACAAAATTTGCAGTAACTTGCATGTTATCAACATGATGTTAAAGTTTGTTTTGTGTCAAAATATTTTCAAACAAGGGGCTGGAGAGTGGCTCAGAGGGAAAAGCAATTGTCAAGCAAGTAGGAGGACCAGAATTTGGAGCCCAGACTTCATGTAAAATGTTTCATGGCCATGGAGACCTACCTATAATTCCAAGAGCCAAAGTCAGATTCTGGAGCAAGCTGGCTAGACAGACTAGTTGAAGTGAATGTAGCAAGAGATCTGGACTTGATGTATAAGGTGAAGAGAGATTTAGGAAGAAGCCTGGTTTTAACTTCAAGCCTCCACACACATGTGAATGAATATATATGTTCATGTACTGGCACACCAGCAGTGTGTACCTATGTACCTAGATATGAATAATAATATATATGTGTATATATATGTATGTATATGTATGTATACATATGTACATGTATATATATGCATAAACAAAATATTTCAAGCAAGAATATTACAATACCAATAAGCCACTAGTAAGACCTGAGTGTATGAATCTTAAGTATAGCCTCACTCTTATAAGATATTTCTTTTTTGAAAATCCAACTCTTGTGACCTAGAATTCTTAACATTCTGTGCATCTCATGATCCAACCTGTGAGCTCATTCAGATAGCAACTTCAGAACTCACCCAAAGTCACGTATATGACTATCGTAAAGACCATGGGGTACAACTCTGCCCTGAGAAGCTCACACTTAATTTCCTCTGGCCCTCTTATTCTGTCTGAGTTCCTCTCTTTCTATTAGCACCACTACTTAAGATCTATGTTAAAAACACGTCTTCTTTAACTTTGGTTTTGTTTGGTAGTGGCTTGTCCTCAAATTCTTTTCTGTGGGTAAGTCAAGAATTTGGCTTTCCCTGATTGGAGGTTTCTGAAAATAGGCCCCCCTGGTGTCTTAGGAGGCAGAGGGCAGCTGTGTCTCTCTCTTGTATGTTTCTATGAATCCATTCAGTAGCTTTGTATATTGTAATGCTAACTCTTTGCTGGCATAAATATTTTCCAATACATCACTTCTCTATAAATTTGCATGTGCTAGCCTGAAAATACAGCAGTTAGATGTTAAAGTGAATGTGGTCACTAGATGAATATTTCTCTATATTGCTTTCATTGTTGTACAATCTAAAATTCATTTTCCACTTAAGAATGAAGTTGATTTTTGTTCTTATTATTCTAGTTACTATTTTACTTGTGAAACTTAATACTTTGCCAATAAAAGTTATTTCCTTCTGCAAGTAATTTGGAAGTAATATTGAGTAAATATAATGCAATTTAAGTAAAACACATTTGAAATATTGTATAAAGGGGTAGTAAAATTTCATAACTGATTAGTATCAGATTTTTCAGACATATTGGATTACATGTAGATTTGTATATACACACTATACATATATGGTAAGTCACAGATGCTCCCCCTGTAGATGTGATCAGACACATCCTGTATCTTCCTGAGACTGACAGTTCCTAATATGTAATGTTCTCAAGATAGGGAGAAACAATAGAATTAGCTCCCTAAATTATTTTTTGGTATCTTATTTAACCTACTACAATCAGAGCATCTCCTCACATGTCTATAAAAACAAGGGATTTTCTTTGTTCTGCTGATTACTATTGGATTTCCAGCTTCTCTCCTTGTGAATGACCACCAACAATAAGTAATCCATCTCAGTGCATTTCCCTATGAAGACTGGAAAAATCTCTACTGTCTAAAACAATACAAATCTACTGTTCAAAAGCATGTATGTGTTTATATATGTATACATGCATAAGAAGGATTCATATTCTGCATCTAGTTATTTCCCTGCTTGAATCACTCTTCAGCTGACAAAACCATGATTCTATTTCTACTGCCTATGGAGACATTCACAAAAATCTTGGTGTCAGTAAACAGCTCTGATTTTCTTACTATTTAGCTACTGGGGTAAGGTATTAGATATTATACATGGGCACTTGTTAATTTTAATAAGAAGATTCTGCCAAGGATATAGAATATTTTGGAGGCTTAGAGTAGTCCATTTCTCACTCCACTGTCACCGTATTAATCTTCCTCTCTCCTGTGCTAAAGATTAACCCCAGAGCCTCGAACATACTAGACAAGTGCTCCACTGCTATGCTGTATACTCCAGCCTCCAGGAGATGACAGTCTTAGTTATACATGAGCTTTAGGGTAGAGCTATGACCTTGGCAGGAAGAGGGCTCAAAGTTGTTGAAAAGATTCATTGTTTAGCTTTTGAATTCTGAAAACATTCATCTTCTGATCCAAGATGCTTTTGATTTTGAAAGGAGTCACTGTTAATTATCTTGAAGGGACAACAGGCATAAGGCTAGACTGTCCCCAGATTTACTGAGCAACTTGCAATGACACCAGCCACAAACAATATTGTTTGGAAGATGTACGAAAAAAAGTAAGAACATTTGTTTTTCTATTGAGAGAAAAATAGTTTTTAGAGCTGGAAAGAAACAGTTGACCTGAGGGAAGCAACGGAACAAGAATTGTTCAGGTCCCTAAGAACCAGTCCTCAGCATATGTCTAAGTTTGGTACTACAGCTAAAGGTCTGAGGACACAGGGGACATGTTTTCAGTGCTCGGTATATTCAGGAAAGCAAGGCATAGTTGTAAGGCATAGTTGTGTCTACATAATGTGTGAAGTCTGTGTGGTGTAGAAATAGTGGCTAATGCAGGTTCACTAGAGTCTCCCAGGTAACATGGGAACAGGGAAAAGAGTAAGGAAAGGGATTGAACTCCCGCAGTTGGAATCTGGAAAACTTACAGCAAGTGTTACTGAGTGCCAACACCTGCCATTAGACACTTGGGATCATCAGTGATGGCAGCACACTGCACTTGGGGACAGAGTTCACGATGTCATCCACAGCAGCCTAAAGAGTTCTTTTTTGTTTGTTTGTTTCTTTTTTTTCTTGAATATTTTATTTACATTTCAGATGTTATCCCCTTATCCCATCCTCCCTCCTCCTGCTTCTATAAGGATGTGCCCCCACTTACCCCCCACTCCTACCTCCCCACCCTCAAATTTCCCCACATTGAATGTCCAGCCTTCATTGGACCAAGAATCTCCTCTCCAACCTATGCCTGACCCTGTCATCCTCCCCTACATATACAGCTGGAGCCATGGGTTCCTCCCTATGTGCTCCCAGGCTAGTGGTTTGGACCCTGGGAGCTCTGATTGCTTGGTATTGTTGCTCTCTCCATGGGGCCAGCAAACTCTTTCAGTTCCTTCAGTATTCTCTCTAAGTCTTCCATTGGTAACTCTATGAACTGTTCAATGGTTAGCTGTGAGCAGCCCCTCTGAATATGTCAGGCTCTGGCAGACCTCTAAGGACACAGCTATATTAGGCTCCTGTCAGCATGCACTTCCTGACATCCATATCAACATCTATACCTTTGGTAACTGAACATGGGATGGATACCCAGGTGGAATGGTCTCTAGATGGCCTCTCCTTCAGTTTCTGTCCCATACTTTGTCTCCATATTTGCTCCCATGAGTATTTTGTTACTCCTAAGAAGAACTGAAGCACCCACACTTTGGCCTTCCTTCTTCATGAGCTTCATGTGGTTTGTGAGTTGCATCTTGGGTATTGGGAGCTTCTTGGCTAATACTTATCAGGAAGTGCGTACCATGTGTGTTTTTTGGGATTCGGTTACCTCACTCAGGATGATATTTTCTAGTTCCATCCATTTGCCTAAGAATTTCACAAATTCATTATTTTTAATAGCTGAATCTATTCCTCTGTTGAAGGACATCTGGGTTCTTTCCAGCTTCTGGCTATTATAAATAAGGCTGCTGTGAACATAATGGAGTATGTGTCCTTGTTATATGTTGGAGCATCTTCTGGGTATATGCCCAGGAATGGTATTGCTGAGTCCTCAGGTAACGCTATGTCCAATTTTCTGAGGAACCGCCAGACTGATTTCCAGAGTGGCTGTACCAGCTTGCAATCCCACCAACAATGGAGGAGTGTTCCTCTTTCTCCACACCCTCACCAGCATCTACTGTCACCTGAGTTTTTGATCTTAGCCATTCTGACTGGTGTGAGGTAGAATCTCAGGGATATTTTGATTTGCATTTTCCTGATGACTAAGCGTGTTGAACATTTCTTTAGGTGCTTCTCAGCCATTTGAGTTTCATCAGTTGAGAATTCTTTGTTTAGCTCTGTATCCCATTTTTTAAATAGGATTATTTGCTTGTCTGAAGTCTAATTTCTTAAGTTCTTTGTCTATATTGGATATTAGCCCTGTATCAGATGTAGAATTGTTAAAGATCTTTTCCCAATCTGTTAGTTGCCATTTTGTCCCATTGACAGTGTTCTTTGCTTTATAGAAGCTTTGCAATTTTATGAGGTCCCATTTGTCAATTCTTGATCTTAGAGCATAGGCAATTGGTGTTCTGTTCAGGAACTTTTTCCCTGTGCTCAAATATTCAAGGTTCTTCCCCACCTTCTCTTCTATTAGTTTCAGTGTATTTGGTTTTATATGGAGGTCCTTTATCCACTTGGACTTGAGCTTTGTACAAGGAGATAAGAATGGATCCATTTGCATTCTTTTACATGGTGACCTCCAGTTGAACCAGCACTATTTGTTGAAAATGCTGTTTTCCACTGGATGGTTTTAGCTTCTTTGTCAAAGATCAAGTGACCATAGTGGTATGAGTTCATTTCTGGATTTTCAATTCTATTCCACTTATCTTCCTGTCTGTCTCTGTACCAGTACCATGCAGTTTTTAATATTATTGCCCTGTAGTACAGTTTGAGGTCAGGGATGGTGATTCCCCCAGAAGTTCTTTTATTGTTGAGAATAGTTCTTGCTATTCTAGATTTTTGTTATTCAAAATGAATTTGCAAATTGCTCTTTCGATCTACATGAAGAATTGAGTTGGAAATTTGTTGAGGATTGCATTGAATCTATAGATTGCTTTTGGCAAGATGGCCATTTATTAAGTTAATCCTGCCAATCCAGGATCACAGGAGATCTTTCCGTCTTCTGAGATCTTCTTCGATTTCTTTCTTCAGAGACTTGAAGTTCTTGTCATACAGATCTTTCACTTGACATTTTCTCCACTCAAGAAAACTCAAAATTGTGGCTTCAAGCAAAGAATTTTAGAAAAGCAACCAGGAGTTATAGTTATAGTTCAGGAAAAGAGGCTTTTCTATGGATCTTTGGAATAAAGAGGCTAGAGACATATCTCAGTGATTTAAAGTACTGGACCCAAAGGACCTGGGTCCAGTTCCCAGTACCTACATGATGTCTTATAACTGTCTATAACTCCAGTTCCAGGGAACAAAATGGTCTCAAAAAGAACCAGGCACTCATGTGGTATACAGATGTGGGAAAAACCACCTACACACATACACATTTTAATTAAAAAATGATGATTAAGAATATGAATACTATCAGAAATAATGGAAACCACACAAGGGCAGACTTCTTTAGGAAACAGTAGTGTGTCATTGTCCTCAAGCTTCTCCCATTGGTGAGTTTGGGGGCTATTCTCTTCAAAGCTTGCCAAGGAAGCAAAATGAGAACAGCAGCTTTCTAAGGCATCTAGAGTTCATATGACAGCTCTGTAGGCAATAGGGTTGTAGGAAAGTGGGTCACTTTCACAATAAGAAAATAGTGTGGAAATTTCCAGAAAAAGTCAGAGCAAAGGAATGAATCCAACTCAAGCTCATAGATATTCAGGCCTTAAGCCTAGTTCACTGCTATTGGTTAACTTGGATAGAAATGTTATTAATTGTTCTGGAAATTTTGTTTAATTATGTTATTATTTTACATTTATGGGTGTTTCACTGACACTATATGTCTGTGCACTATGCATGTGTCTGGTGTCTTTAGAAGCCAGCAAAGGTGTTGGAGTTCCTGGTACTAAAGTTACAGACAGTTGTGAGCATCAATGTGCATACAGGAAATCAAACCCCAGTCCTCTAGAAGAACAGCAAGTGTTCTAAATCTCTGAGTTCTTAACCCCTGCAAATGGTGAGAGTCTGCATGCAGATTCTACTGTGAGAAGTTCTGTTTCATTCTTGAGTTCCCATAATTCTCCTTGCCTTTCTATCCTTCTGTAAAGCCTCAACCTGTCTGATGTAAGTCAGACATGAGAATTCTGAGTTTAGAGAGCAGTGGGCCATCTCTTGAAGAGATTCTGGAAAACAAGATGTTGCTACTCAGGAGGGAATTGACTCTGTTTTCCTTTCCTTAACTTCCTCTGTCTTTCTATTACGCATCAGAGGGAGCAGGAGTTGACAAGCTCTATCAGGCAGGGAGTGCAAAAGAAAGGACTATGGATCAAGGATGTGAACCACAGCATCACACTAGGTGTTTGAATGATTACAATTCTGACAAAGTTGTTGATGAATGCATGCTTGGGAAGGGAAGTGGCACCTTGGACATCTCACCCAGACTGGAAATATGCAAGTCATCTTACCACACCCCACACCCCCAATTTGTCTTCTGATACAGCTGATGACCAACTCTTATTTAGATGCTCTTGAGTCATTTTGGGATTTGGGTGGGGTGGTTGCTATGGATTAAATCAAATCTTTTAATCTCTGTCAAAAGAGCTCAACAAACCATTGCTCCTACTCAGATCTCTTTACACACTTTTAAAATGACTTCTTTCAGCTGTTTCACTAATTCGTGTTTTAAAATGTTCTTTTGTTTTATCCTGTTCTAGACACAGGCTCTATCTCTGTAGCAGAGGCTGACCTGGAATTTGGAACATAGCCCAAATTTGAACTTATGATTCTTCTGCCTCAGGCTTCCCAAAGCACAGGGATAACAGGCCATACCACCACATTTGGCTTGTAGTCTTTAATCCCTTGGCAGAGCATGTAGTCCCAGAGATCTGATATCAGTACAAAATGCTCAACTGATTAAAAAAGAAGAAAAAGTATGCAACAAGTCATTATTAATTTTAAAGTTTTTATTTTATGTTTACTTAGTGGGGTGTGTGTGTGTGTGTGTGTGTGTGTGTGTGTGTGTGTATGTGTGTGTGTGTGTGTGTGTTTACACAGAGGTCAGAGGAAAACATTTAAAAGACAATTCTCTCCTTCCCCTGTGTGTATCCTAAGAATCAAACTCAGATGGTCACACTAGGCAGAATGTGTCCTTACACACTGAGCCATAATGCTAATTTTTACATGATGTTGAAATGATAATGCCTTGAAAATATTGGATTAATCAAATTATTGAAAAGTTATTAGTATTATTTCACTTCTCTCACTTGCTCTCTTCTCTCTCTGTCTGTCTTTCTCTCTTTGTCATTCTCTGTCTCTGTCTCTCTGTCTCTGTCTTTGTTTCTCTCTCTCTCTCTGTGTGTGTGTGTGTGTGTGTGTGTGTATGTGTGTGTGTGTGTAAGCTAGAGGAGGATGTCAAGTGTCTCTCACTTTTATTACTTTAAAACAAGGTCTCTCTTGAACTTGGAGCAAGACTGGTGGCCAGCAAGTACAAGCAATCCTGTCCGCTGTTCACCAGCACTGAGGTTACAGGTACACTCATGAAAAGGCCAGGCCTTCTATTTCATTTCTGGAGATTTTAAGTGAATTCACATCCTCATCCTTGCCCAGCAAAGACACTTAGACACTGCAGCATCTCCCCATTCTTTGTTTCACTCTTTAAGTGATGACAAGAAACTTAAAGATTACATATGTGTGTGGCTCACGTTTTACTTTTATTGGACAGTGTCATGTTTAGATTCCTTAATTAGAAAACAATGCTCACAGTCACACACACACACACACACACACACACACACACACACACACACACACACA
>JANHMN010000015.1:61748047-61771530 GCA_030674055.1 Rhabdomys pumilio
ACACACACACACACACACACACACACACACACACACACACACACACAGAGAGAGAGAGAGAGAGAGTGAGAGAGAGAGAGATTTTATATTTATATTTAACTATTAGTATCCATGACAACATTCAGAATTGGTGGAATCTGGGTATTAAACTCTAGCTTTGGTCACTTCAGGGGACTGCCTTCTGAGATGCCTTTCAAAAATAAATGTTACTATGGCTATAACTTAAAATATTGAATGACATAGCATTGCCCACAGATGAGGTAGACATAGTTCTCTAGTAAAGACTCTTCTCAATATAACATAATTTATTTTTCAATCTTCTTGTGACATCCTAACCACACACTTGCATCTGTTTTCTAACTCTTCCAGACAACCCACCCCTCCTTTTAGTCAGGCGTATACATAGCTGCTGCCCACTCCTCATCCTCTTCTCTCAGCCTAGGGATGTTCTCTTTCATTTTTTTTCCTTGTCTAAAACTCTTCAACAAGGTCAACGTGAGATTTTCTCTGCTAATCTTTCTATCATCCGGTGTTGAGGTGGTTGTTTCTCTGTAGTGTATCTCATGATTTCTTGCTCACACTCTTCTAGCAATTGAATTCATAGTATAGCTATTCATACTTTTAATCACGGATATTTTACAAAGATGTGTCATCTTTTTGCCATGCTACAGTATGAATTATTTTAAGCCATGACTTTATATGTTCCATTTTTGGTTTCCTACTGTTTTACATATGGTGTGTATGCCATTAGCACTTGTTCAATAAATGAAAAAAGAAATTCTAAAAGAAGGATAGCACATTTGATCAGGAGATGCTATTAAAAACCTACATTGTGTCAGTTAGATGAAATAAGAGAAAAAAATAAAAGACACCTGTATTATTATTTGGGTCAAAGAAATAAAGTTATCTGGGGTCCTATGCACTTTGAATGCACAAGTGGGCATGAGTGATCACATTTGGTATAATGGAATGTACATAGCAGGACTGGCAAGTTGGTTAAGTTGGCATCAGGAGAGGAGCATGCTATACTTAGATTTGTTAGGTCTCCAGGTACTGATGGTTATAGTGAAGACATTAAAAGTTACAAAACATCTGGGCTTGGCGATTGAGTAACAGTAGAAAAGTAAGGATTTAGATGAAGCAATGGAGACAATAAGAACAAAGGAGACAATATGTGGGGGGAAGGGTTCTTGTAACAGGCCAATTTTCACTTCTATAATAAAATATAAAAGGCCAGGTGACTCAAAAAGAAAAGAAGTTCATTTAGCTTCAGGTTGTAGAAGGTGAAATTTCAAGAAGCATGGTTTACTTACACACAAAAACCAAAAGCTTGGAGAGTGGCCATAGTTGCTCTTTTATAGCTCATTCTTGGGGGACCCAAGAAAGCCCCTTCAAGCCTCATAGACCCGAATTTCCAACAGGAACTACCTAACCTTCTTACTCAGAGTCCCCTGCAAAGACTTTTTCAACATTACTGCAGAGGGGTGCCAATCTCTAACAAGCAAAACTTTGACACACTCGGGTACATATAACTAATAATAGTAGCCAAGTCCATATTGAATAATAATGTTCAAGGATTGGAATATAAACACCACCCCCACAAATGAGGTAAAGACAAAAAATTAGAGGTTAAAAAAATCTCTAGCCCCTTCTCCCGGATCTGAGGCCTGGTGCAGACCCCCACTCGGTCTGCTCCTGTGTGGACACAGGATTCCTCCCAAGACATCCTAGAGGGTCCACTGAACCCAGAGCGGCAGAGGAACAACTGAACTCAGAGTGACAGACAACATATCCCGAGACATCCTAGAGGAGCCACTGCACTCAGAGCAGTGGATACATTATCCTGAGATATCCTAGAGGAGACACTGCACCCAGAACAGCAGACATCTAGCTGGTCTGCTACCTTGGAGACACCATATCCTAAGTCATCCTAGAGGTACCACTGTACTCAGAGCAGCTGGATAAGATCACAGAGACATCTGGACCCTGAGGAGATCAGACAAAAGCAAGATAACTGGAAAGGCAGGCTTCAGTCAGAGACAGCAAGTACAGGTAGCACTAGAGTTAATCAGATGGCAAAAGGCAAGCACAAGAACATAAGCAACAGAATCAAAAGTTACATGGTATCATCAGAACCCAGTTCCCCCATCATAGCAAGCCCTGAACACCCCATCACATCGAAAAAGCAGGATTCAGAATTAAAATCACTTCTCATGATGATAATAAGAAGGACATAAATAACACTCTCAAAGAATTTAAGGAGAACACAGGTAGACAGATAGAAGCCCTTAAAGAAGAAACACAAAAATCCTTTAAAGAATTGCAAGAAAACACAACCAAACAGGTAAGGAATTAAACAAAACCATCCAAAATCTAAAAATGGAAGTAGAAACAATAAAGGAATCACAAAGGGAGACTACCCTGGAGATAGAAAACCTAGGAAAACGATCAGGAGTCATAGACACAAGAATACAAGAGATAGGAGAGAGAATCTCATGTGCAGAAGATACCATGGAAACCATTGACACAACTGTCAAAGAAAATGCAAAATACAAAAAGCTACTAACCCAAAACATACAGGAAATCCAAGACACAATGAGAAGACCAAACCTAAGGATAATAGGTATAGATGAGGGGGAAGAGTCCCAATTTAAAGGACCAGTAAATATCTTCAACAAAATTATAGAGGAAAACTTCCCTAACCTACAGAAAGAGATGTCCATAAATATAAAAGAAGCCTACAGAACTCCAAATAGTTTAGACCAGAAAAGAAATACCTCCTGCCACATAATAATCAAAACATCACATGTACAAAACAAAGAAAAATACGAAAAGCAGTAAGGGAAAAAGGTAAAGTAACATAAAAAGGCAGATCTATAAGAATTACACCAGACTTCTCACCAGAGACCATAAAAGCCAGAAGATCCTAGACTGACATCATACAGACCCTAAGAGAAAACAAATGCCAGCCAGACTACTATACCCAGCAAAACTCTCAATCAATATTGTTGGAGAAACCAAAATATTCCATGACAAATCAAAATTACACAATATCTTACCACAAATCCAGCACTTCAAAGGATAATTGGTGGAAAACTTCTACACAAGGAGGGAAACTACAACCTAGAAAAAGCAAGAAAGTAATCTTCCAACAACCCTAAAAGAAGATCGCTACACAAACATAACTCCACTGCCAATAGCAAAAATAACAGGAAACATTAATTTTTCCTTAATATCTCTTAATATCAATGGACTCAATTCTCCAATAAAAAGACATAGACTATCAGACTGAATACATAAACACAACCCAGCATTTTGCTGCATACAGGAAATGCACCTCTGTGAAAAAGACAGACACTACCTCAGAGTAAAAGGATGAAAAACAATCTTCCAAGCGAATGGTCCCAAGAAACAAGCTGGAGTAGCGATTCTAATATCAAATAAAATCGATTTACCAAAACTAATCAAAAAAGATAAAGAAGGACATTTCACATTCATCAAAGGAAAAATGTACCAAGAGGAACTCGCAATTTTGTACATCTATGCCCCAAATGCAAGGGCACCCACATACATAAAAGAAACTTTACTAAAGCTTAAAGCATACATCGCACCTCACACAGTAATAGTGAAAGATTTCAACACCTCACTCTCAGCAATGGACAGATCAAGGAAACAAAAACTAAACTGAGACACAATGAAACTAACATTAGTTATGAACCAATTGGACTTAACTGACATCTATAGACCATTTCATCCTAAAACAAAAGAATATACCTTTTTCTCAGCACCTCTTGGTATCTTCTCCAAAAAATCATATAATTGGTCACAAAACAGGCCTCAACAGATACAAAAAGATTGAAATAATCCCTTGTACTCTATCAGATGACCATGGACTAAGACTCATCTTTAATATGGACAAAAACAACGGAAAGCCCACATACATGTGGAAATTGAACAATGCTCTACTCAATGATGACTTGGTCAAGGAAGAAATAAAGAGAGAAATTAAAGACTTTTTAAAATTTAATGGAAATGAAGATACATCATATCAAAACTTGTGGGACTCCCAGAAAGCAGTACTAAGAGAAAAACTGACAGCTCTAAGTGCCCACAAAAAGAAACTGGAAAGAGCATACACTAACAACTTGACAGCACACCTGAAAGCGTTAGAACAAAAAGAAACTAATATACCCAAGAGGAGTAGACTGCAGGAAATAATCCAACTCAGGGCTGAAATCAACCAAGTAGAAACAGAAAGAACTATAGAAAATATCAACAAAACTACGAGCTGGTTCTTTGAGAAAATCAACAAGATAGACAAACCCTTAGCCAGACTAACCAAAGGGCACAGAGATAGTACTCAAAGTAATAAAATCAGAACTGAAAAGGGAGACATAATAACAGAAACTGAGGAAATTAAAAAAATCATCAGATACTACTACAAAGGCCTATACTCAACAAAATTGGAAAACCTGGATAAAATGGACAATTTTCTAGACAGATACCAAGTATCAAAATTAAAACAGGAGCAGATAAACCATCTAAACAGTCCCATAACCCCTAAAGAAATAGAAGCAGTCATTAAAAGTCTCCCCACAAAAAAGTCCGAGGCCACATGGTTTTAGTGCAGAATTCTATCAGACCTTCCAGGAAGACCTAATACCTATTCTCTTCAAACTATCCCACAGAATAGAAACAGAAGGAACAATACATAATTTGTTCTATGAATCTACAATTACACTCATACCTAAACCTCACAAAGACCCAACAAAGAAAGAGAAATACAGACCAATCTCTCTTATGAATATTGATGCAAAAATACTCAATAAAATTCTCGCAAACTGAATCCAACAACACATCAAAGCAATCATTCATCATGATCAAGTAGACTTTATCCCAGGAATGCAGGGATGGTCCAATATTCAGAAATCCATCAATGTAATTCACTACATAAATAATCTCAAAGAAAAAAACCACATGATCATCACACTAGATGCTGAGAAAGCATTTGAAAAAATTCAACATCTCTTCATGTTAAAAGTCTTGGAAAGATCAGGAATTCAAGGCCCATACATAAACATAATAAAAGCAATATACAGCAAGCCAGTAGCCAACATCAAACTAAATGGAGAGAAACTGGAAGCAATCTCACTAAGATCAGGGGCTAGACAAGGCTGCCCACTCTCACCCTACCTATTCAATATAGTACTGGAAGTCCTAGCTAGAGCGATTAGACAACAAAAGGAAGTCAAAGGGATACAAATAGTAAAGGAAGAAGTCAAAATTTCACTATTTGCAGAAGATATGATAGTATACTTAAGTGACCCTAAAATTTCCACCAAAGAACTCCTAAACCTGATCAACAACTTCAGCAAAGTGGCTGAATTTAAAATCAACTCAAATAAATCAGTAGCCTTCCTATACCCAAAAGATAAACAGACTGAGAAAGAAATTACAGAAATGACACCCTTCACAATAGTTAAAAACAATATAAAATACCTTGGAGTGAATCTAACCAACCCAGTAAAAGATCTGTATGACAAGAACTTCAAGTCTCTGAAAAAAGAAATAGAAGAAGATCTCAGAAGATGGAAAGATCTCCCATGCTCCTGGATTGGCAGGATTAACTTAGTAAAAATGGCCATCTTGCCAAAAGCAATCTACAGATTCAATGCAATCCCCATCAAAATTCCAAATCAATTCTTCGTAGAAATAGAAACAGGAATTTGCAAATTCCTTTGGAATAACAAAAAACCCAGGATAACGAGAACTATTTTCAACAATAAAAGAACTTCTGGGGGAATCACCATCCCTGACCTCAAACTGTACTACAGGGCAATAATATTAAAAACTGCATGGTATTGGTACAGAGACAGGCAGAAAAATCAATGGAATAGAATTGAAGAACCAGAAATGAACCCACACACCTATGAACACTAGATCTTTCACAAAGGAGCTAAAACCATCCAGTGGGAAAAGGATAGCATTTTCAGTAAATGGTGCTGGTTCAACTGGAGGTCAACATGTAGAAGAATGCAAATTGATCTGTTCTTATCTCCTTGTACAAAGCTCAAATACAAGTGGATAAAGAACCTTCACATAAAACCAAATACACTGAAACTAATAGAAGAGAAGGTGGGGAAGACCCTCGAATACCTAGGCACAGGAAATAGGTTCCTGAACAGAACACCAATGTCTTATGCTCTAAGATCAAGAATTGACAAATGGGACTTCATAAAATTGCAAAGCTTCTGTAAGGTAAAGGACATTGTCAATAAGACAAAATGGCAACCAACAGATTGGGAAAAGATCTTTACCAATCCTACATTCCATAGAGGGCTAATATCCAAGATATACAAAGAACTCAAAAATTATTCTCCAAACAACCAAATAACCCTATTAAAAAATGGAGTACAGAGCTAAACAAGAATTCTCAACAGAGGAAACTCAAATGACTGAGAAGCACCTTAAGAAATGCTCAACATCCTTAGTCATTAGGGAAATGCAAATCAAAACAACCCTGAGATACCAGCTCACACTCATCAGAATGGCTAAGATCAAAAACTCAGGTGATAGTAGATGCTGGCAAGGATTTGGAGAAAGAGGAACACTCCTCCATTGTTGATGGGATTGCAAGCTGGTACAACCACTCTGGAAATCAGTATGGCAGTTCCTCAGAAAACTGGACATAGCATTACCTGAGGATGTAGCTATACCACTCCTGGGCATATACGCAGAAAATGCTCTGACATATAACAAGGACACTATGTTCATAGTAGCCTTATTTATAATAGCCCGAAGCTGGAAAGGGCCCAGATGTCCCTCAAGAGAGGAATGGATACAAAAAATGTGGTACATTTACACAATGGAGTATTACTCAGCTATTAAAAATAGTGAATTAGAGAAATTCTTAGGTAAATAGATGGAACTAGAAATTATCATCCTTAGTGAGTTAACCCAATCACAAAAGAACACACATGGTATTTACTTACTGATAAGCAGATGTTAGCCCAAAAGCTTGGAATAGTGAAGACTCAACTGACAGACCACATGAAGTTCATGAAGAAGGAAAACCAAGTGGGGATGCCTCAGTCCTACTTAGAAGGAGTAACAAAAATACTCAAGGGAGCAAATATGGAAACAAGATGTGGGACAGAAACTGAAGGAGAGGCCATTGTGGGGAGCCGACAGAAGGTGGCTATCATCCTTGCAGCCATCTTGAGTCATATACCCTGACAAGAGACTTGATTACAATAGCCTACAACAGCCGAGCACACTCTGATAACATCTTATATTAGATACCCAGGATTTTGCCCTGGGTGTGTGAGACTTAAAGGTGTGATTTAGAGCTGAGACTTAAGGGCATGACTTAAGGTGGTTTAGAGATAAGACCTAAGGGCATGACCTAAGGGTATGACTTAAGGGAGTGACTTAGAGGCATGGCTTAGAAGTGAGACATAAAAGGCGAGAGGCAGACAGAAGAAATTACCAGACAACAGATTACTTGACATCAATACAACTTGGAAGTAGTTATTAGGCACTTGGAAGATCATTAGACGTTAGTCACTTAGAACTTGGAAGGATGCTTGGACGTTGGAGGCACTAGGGACTAGGAACTCAAGACTTGGGACTTGAACTAGGAAGAGAGACTGAAGAATAAAAGGGATTAAAACACACTCTGACTGGTCTCCATTCTTTGAGTCTGTCCTCACTCTCTCTCTTGCTGAACCCCAACCCGCGGAATGGAGCAGCTTGGGGCAGTATGAGCCAGAACAATTAAGGCTTTTGGCAGTGCAGGTTCCAATATTCATAGAGCGGCTCTCAACATTTTGGCCCCCAAACGTGGGGTAGCTGGGGCTGCAACGTTTTTGGAGCCTAACGTGAGGCAACAAGAATGCAACAGGCCACCTGAAGACCATTCTACCTGGGTATCCATCCCATGTACAATCACCTAAGCTAGACACTGATGTGGATGGCTGGAAGTACATGCTGACAAGAATATGATATAGCTGTCTCCTTAGAGGTCTGCCAGAGACTGACACATTCAGAGGATGATGCTCACAGCTAACCACTGATATGATCAAGGGTTTCCCAATGGAGAAGTTAGAGAGAAGACTGAAGGAGCAGAAAGTTTGTGACCCCATAAGGAAAGCTACAATACCAATCAACCAGAGCTCCCCAGGGTCTAAACCACCAGCCTGGGAGCACATAGGGAGAGACCCATGACTCTAGCTGTATATGTAGGGGAGGATGGCCTTGTTGGGCATAGGTGGGAGAGGAGATGCTTGGTCCATGAAGGATGAACACAGAGTGGGGAGAATGTGAGGGTGGGGAGGGGGTAGTGGGGGTGGGGGGTAGCCTCATAGAAGCATGATGAGGGGGGATGGGATAGGAGGTTTCTGGGTGGTGGGGGGAAGTGGGTAAGTGGATAAAATCTGAAAGGTAAGTATAATACCCAATTAAAAAAAAAAGAAAGCGAGTACACACACACACACACACACACACACACACACACACACACAGACAAAAGACTAAACATTATTAAAAGGTCAGCAATGGAAAGAAAGTAGATGGAAGTCCACCAACAGAGATATCAGTGTGATAGGTCCCATTCATAAAAGAGATTCACTTAGTACAAATCCTAGGAGGAAAAAATTCATCTGGAAAGAGACAAAAGAAAATTGATGCATAGGTATGAGAAAGAAGGAAAAAAAAAACTCTAGATTTCTAATCTCATTGGAACTGGTGAATTAGATCTTTTGCCCTTTTAGTACTGGAAATTGTTCTGGGGCCTGTGTGGTACTAACAAATTGTTTCTGACTTTAGAAAATGACCTAGGATCTTGTGTTTACTGGGAAAATACACTGCCACTGAGCTATATCCCAACTCTTTAATTACCTATTTAAAATCAAGTTCCTCAATGCTGTCACATTGTGATGAGATTATGCTAGTGAGTCTCTATCAGCTTAATACAAAATGGAGTCCTCTGGAAAATGAGAACCTCAGTTGAGAAATTTCCTTCATCAAGTTGACCCATGAACATGTTTTAGGGACATCTTATTGATTAATTGTTGATGTGGAAGCATCTAGTGGGGTATAAGCAGTACCACTTCTGGGAAAGTGATCCTGAGCAGGCCATGAGGAACACATAGGTGAACAGCACTCCTCTATGGCCTCTGTTTCTCTTTCTGCATGTAGGTTCCTGCCTTGAGTTCCTGTATTGACTCCCTCAAGTGATAGACCTTCGCATGGATTATGGCCAAATATACCCCTTCCTTTGAGTCGTGTAGTTTTGTCACACCAATAGGATGCAAGCTAGGACAAAGGTCCTGCATGTAAATTTGGAGGTGAAGAGAAACACAATTCATGCTATAATGAGCACTTCTATCAAAAAAAGTTTTATTTTCTAGTGGCAAACTTTAACGCACATTAAACAGCTAAGGCCAAAGTTGTATGGCGGGATTACCAAATGCCACTGCAGTGTCCTTATCTGCTCAACGACCCTCCCCCCACTTCTCTGCACCTCTCCTTTATATCATTCTGAGCATTAATAACTCTTTCTATGTATATTGTAAATGTTTGTTGTAGATTCTGACTTTCAGAGCTAGGTGACTTAGCAGAAGGCTTAGATGTAAATAATTTTAAAGTAGGGATTAAAGAATAATGTAAGACCAAAGGGTGTGGCTAACCCAAAAGGACAGCATAGTATTGTTCGCTTGCTTCCATTCTCCAACAACTACTTGTAAAGCCTTGGTCTGGACCTGTGCATCCCTGTGGCTACTACGTTGCAGCCTGTACATACCTGTCTAGTGTGTGACGATGACTAGTATCTCTGTCTTGCAGATTCATAAGAGATTCCCTCAAGTAATCTGAATCCTAGAGTCTGCATCCTCAAGACTCCAGGAGCTGTTACAGAGAGGTCTCTGTTCTACTCCTTTGGTGAATTGAATGTGAAATAAACTCACCTTAATAGCTAGTCTGCCATAGAACCAAATGAGTCAAGCAGTAAGTCACATCATTCTTTAGTAGTCTATATATGTGACAGCAGACCCTGGAAATAAAGCCAGAAGACCTGAATTTGATCCCTGCATCTGTTTGTCTTCCTGGGAGTGTAACTTTTCACAATTTAGCTGAACAGTCTATTAGTGCTCCTGATTTAAAAACAACTATTGAGGATAATTGCGAAGATAAGTTTTAAAATACAGGTGACTTCAGTTTTATGTAGCTTATGTAGTACATGATTCATCCTTGGCAGATTTAGCTGTTATGAATATTCTGTATTCTGAAGGAAGATGAAAAATACTATAGGAATTGCAGCCAAGAAAGAAGTATTTAGCTTCAATTAAAAACAAAAGAAATTTGTTCCTGTTTAAAAGAAATGCAGGGACCAAAATGGAGCAGAGACTGAAAGAATGCCTGACCAGTGACTGGCACAACTTGGGCTCCATTCCAGGGACAAGTACCAAACCCTGACACTTTTTCTGATGCTATGTTGTTCTTGCAGACAGGAGCCTAGTATGGCTGTCCTCTGAGAGACTCTACCAGCAGATGACTGAGACAGATGCAGATACTCACAGCCAAGCACTGGCTTTTTTATAGGTCTCATGGACTCCTATAAAAGAGTTAGGGGAAGAACTGAATGAGCTGAAGGGGATGGCAACCCCATAGGAAGACCAGCAGTGTCAACTGACCTGGACCCTGGGAGCTCCCAGAGTGTCTCAGAGGAGAAGGGGATGGGAGATGGGCTAAGAACTCTGTGAGGGGGGACCAGGAGGGAGAAAACATTTGGAATGTAAATAAATAAAATTAATAATAATAATAATAATTATAATAATAATAATAGACCTCAACATACCCCCCAAAAGAAAAACAAAACTGGAGTTTGGGTCTCAACTTTTCAGCTTGCAATCATTGCAAATAAGATTCCTTTTTCACATGTCTCCTTGAATTGCTTGTTGCTGTTATGAAATACTTTACATATTTTCATTCCATCTTACCATGTTTTATTATGAAAAAATATAGCAAATGAAAAGAATGAAGAAAAATTTGTCCTACAGTATAGATACTCAGAAGAATGATAGATAGAGGAAGACTATAGGTTTAAGGTATGCCTAGACTATATAGTGGAAACCTTTCTCAAGCCCCTCTTCAAAAAGTAGGGCATAATACGATAAGTGACCAGGCACCCACATGACAAAGAACATTTAATATGGTTTGGGTGTTCTTATTCATCACTCCCTAGACCTGACAATCCTATATCCAGGCATCCATTCTAAAATTTCTACACACCTCAACATGAAAAATCCAGTTGACATTCATCATTTGGTCAACATTTTTCCTACATGAGTAGCTAAATTTGATAAGAGAAAGATAGTGGATAAGGTTGTACACATTACTTCTCTCATTGCTGTGACAAAATGGCTAACTAAAGAGCGTCATGGAGGATGGCTTTATTTGGTTCATGGTATAGGAGACAACAGTTTATCTTGCCTGGTCACATTGCATCACCTGCAAGCAGAGGAAAAAGGAGTGTTGATTGCTGGTACTCAGTTGATATTTCTCTTTTCCCTGAATAAATCAGAGTGCTTCTTTCCTACTTAAGTAAACCTCTCTGGAAATACCCTTGCACATTTGCCCAGAGATGCCTCTCCTAGGAGATTCTAAATCTAGCCAAGTTATCGGTGCAGATCAGCCAGTACAGTGAGTTAAAGTGGTAACCTACCACTAAGCCTAAAACTCCGAGAACTTTATATATTTCAAATTAAGATTGCCCACTTATTCTTTGGTTTAGAGAGAAAATTATTGATATCCTTTAACTCTCATTATCCAGATCCAGAGCGATAGCTTCTATTTCCCTGTCCTAACCCATTAGTGAGTCATAGCATCAATTTAGCATCTTATGGCAAGCTTGATCAAAGTTAATAAAACAGAACAAATCAGAAGAAAAAAAAATCTGAAAGCCAGCAGAGATATCAAGTGCATACACAAGAATAACAAGAACAAATTGTTGAGAAGGTGTTTTTTGTGCCTGTAGATAACTATGTGTTTATGTGTATGTACCTAATTGTTATGCAATATGCTACACTGTAGGGCCTGGTGACTAAACTCTGATATCTGTAAAGGTGATTATATCTTTGACAGTATACCAGCAGGCCTTCTTTCTAACTTTCAGGTTCTGGGCAGAAGCAAGCCATGAAGAGAAAAGACAGCTTCAAACAGTCTGGCAGAACCAGAACTACGGCTAGAAACTGGAGGCGTGAGCCATGCACTGTTGGTCCTGCCCTACTTAAGTCACTTCTTCCCTGGGTCTAGCAGGAGTTTATGTGCCTCCATCCAGGATGCCAGGTATTAAGAGACACACTTGATTCTTACACATTTTTCCGTTTTTCCAGCACTTCTATAGACCATTTTTTTTTAGACTCATTGCATATAAAAGGTCCAGTTCACTTTAAGTTACTCTGGGGATTTTTTTTTTCGTGAGCTACGGGTAAAACATACAGATTTATAAATTATGGTCATAAAAAAGCTCCTTAGAAACAGAGGATGTGGCACCATGATGCAGAAATGCATAGAAGCACAGAAAACATGGGAAAAAAACATATGAAAGAATTTTTTTTTTAATTTTAAGACTTGTATATGTACAGTGCATGGGCCTGCACATGCAACTAGCATGTGTGCACATGTGTGTGTGTGTGTGTGTGTGTGTGTTTATGTGAGTATTGCAAGTCCATGAATGCAGAACTCATTCTTGTTTGCCAGTCTGCCTTACTGTTTTGAAATAGTATCTCTCATTGAACCTGAAGCTTGCTGCTAGAGGTAGGCCAACTGGTCAACTCCCTTTCTCCCAACACTGGGGTTATAGACCAGTGTTACATACCCCATGTCTCACTGCTGACTTTGAAAATGGAAGAATTTAGTAGGGAAGGAAGGTGGGCAACTTGGAGGAATGAAGGACAGTGAAGATCTAGCTGACAACCAACAAGAACAGAAAGAATGAAGGGAAAGTACATAAAAGAGCTTTAAATTAGCATGACAATGACAAGAACTCCAATTCTGCCAAAACCACAGAAAACTCAGAAACAGATTGTTCTCTGAGTTTCCAGATAAGAAGTTGGTTTAGCCAACAGTCTGATTTTGGCCTTTCCTAGCTTATTTATGGGACCCAACAGAACCTGGATAGCCCTATGAGTAAGCAGTATGCTGTTTTCTGTTGCTACAAACATAAACACACCTAATATTTATAAACATTTTTATTCAAGGCACTATACATATCTTTTTTTCAATTTTCCTTCAAGCATAAGCAGGGCAAGGTGAATCTTATTGAACATTTTTGGATTACATTCATTTATATTCAGAAACATTAAATGACTTTGCTGAGGGTATTCCTAGCTATAGAACCCCCAAAAGAAACTGAACTTTACTGATTTTCTTGAAACCAACAGATGTTAAAATAAAATACTCTAATGGAGGCATAAATCTTTATGAAAACCTTTATTTTTAATCTACACCTTTATGAAAATCTTTATATTTTTCTTCAGGATTTTTTTTTATTTTATTTTACTTTCTAGGTATGAAAGCCTTTGGTGCAATGTGGGGATATTTCCCCTTGTTAGATATGGATAAATGTCTCAGCAGTTAAGAGGACTTGTCTCTCTTGCAGAGAACCTGGGTTCACGTACCAGCATTCACATGATAGTTCACGAATATTCAAGAGTCTAGGGATCTAGGTTCTCTCTGGTGACCACCATGGACACCAAACACACACATGGTGTTTCTAAAGACAAGTAGACAAAAACACTCATACATAAAAATAAATATTTTTTAAATAAAAATAAAAGTGAGCTTCCACGGTAGTTATAAAATAAAAAGATCATTTTGAAGGCCCCAAATCAGTGCAGTTCAATGCATTAAATATCTGTATATGAAGCAGAAATTGAATGTTTTGTTAATTATTCTGTCAGTTTCTTTATTAAGGTAATCCACGGCTGGGCATCTGTCCTATGAACTCTTCTCTAAGTGAATTTCAGATGTAGCCTGCTTCCTTTCTCAAGTCATAGTGTACTTGGATGTTAAATGTCCCCAGTATCGCACTATTGAGAGGTAGTTACCTAAAGTTATCTTAAAGGTATTACCTTTAAGATAAAGATGCTAGTAGGAGGTCCTTAAGTCATTGAGTCTGTGCAGGTAGAGATTACGGGACCTTACTTTCTCTTCCTCCATAATTTTCAGGTCATTAGATTAGTGATTTTGCTCTAACACACATATTATTATTCATTGCTTCACATGGGGTCACAGCAATGTGACTAATCCTTCCTGGACTGATACCTCCAAATCCATGAGTCAAAATAAAGCATTTCTTTTTACACATTTAACTCTCTCAGATATGTGCTTCAGTGATTGTAAGCTAACTGAGTTTACATCTATGCAAGGCTCAGAATAAAATAAGGAGGTGAGCTGTAGCTCAGATCTGTCCCTCAGGGCTTTGAGAATATCATCATCTTGGTAGTGCTGACCTAAGTACTAAGTTCTCTGGTGGTTATATACAAATGACGTCCTAGATGGATCCTTGGAAGAATGCTCACACCATCCACCCCAGCTCAGCCACATTTGATTTCATAATCAAAATTATTCCTCTTCTTTCCAATATTTAGTTTATGGCTAAACAGATCAACTAATCACTTCCTTGTTTCATATGTCCTTTGCTTAAAACAATAAGCTCTAAGGCAGGCAAATTCCAACAATATATTCAATTCCTAGGACTAGAATTAAAAATCTGTGAGTTTTAACAAGATCTTGAACTCCTCCAAATCTCAGTTTTCACACTGGATTGGGTTGAAAATCAATTCATAGGGTAATACATTAAAATAATGTGTCAACAGGCTAGCACTGTGAGTAGCATCACTATATTTGTATCTAATGTATTTTGATATTATTATAATGAAGCTTTTTTTCCTATCTGGATAGGATCAACTTTTGAGAGCAAGGGACATATTTAATTTTTGTTAATTTCCTTGACCATCCATCATAATGTCTGGCATGAGTACTTGGTTATTGCTTTAAAAAATGAATCAAGGAGTCAGATGAATCAGCAATTGCTTTGACTTGTCCCTACTACAAAATGTGTGTGGGTTTTTTAGTATTATTAGTTTAAAGGGAAAGAATGCAGAGGGTTGAGGTAAGGCCAGATATGTTTCTTTCGTGCAGATCTGAGGCAACATGTTGTCAACATCTCCATGAATTTGGATTAAAAAGCATTTGATGACACACCTTCCAGATAAATCATATTATGGGAGAAAAATCTGATGACATTCTATTCTTATCCATATGTAGATTTTTTTTAAAAAGTTATTTATTGACTAGCTGTCATTGCCTTGCTATCTCTCTGCCCAAGTCTGTTTCTCTAATTTTATCTTCACCACTAAAGCAAGGCAATTGATTCCATACTCATGGCCTGGTATTCACCAGTACGGTGCCAGTATGGTGTTAGCTCATACTTTGCTGGAGGTATTAGGGCCACGTGAATATACTTTAACCACAAACATGAAAGACAACATGATCCTCAAAGGGTTGCGGAAATTACTTTTGGAAATACATTTTAAATTTTTTAAACAGATGTTCATGGGCTTAGGAAACTACTTTTTGGGTGTATCCTGAAGTTCAGAGGTAAAATTTTACCTGTTCATGAAATTGTTGTTGCCCATCATCTGTTAAATGTTTTCAATTACATGTTTACCATCAAAAATTCTATACATTTAATAGTTATTTTCTAACATTCTGCCTTTTCATTTTAGAAAAGTGTCCTTTTTAAAATCACATTTGTTCCTTTTGTTCTCTCCATAGATTTTCTCAGGAAGAAAACTGCATATGTGTACAAGCATGTGCTTGTACCTGAAGATAGTAGGCCATGTGTATGTTTTATCAAAATCTTTCACTCACATTTTCTGATTCTAAAAAATAAATTTTTGGAGGGAAGATTTTACTATGTAGCCCTGGATAGCTTAGAGCTTACTATGTTGATCAAACTGCCCTCAAATTACAGATACCTGCTTGCTTCTGTCTCCTTCGTGCTGTGATCAATGGTGTGTGGCATCACACCCAAAGGTGAGGAAAAACATAAATTAGTGCATCTTTTGTCTTCATATTGGAAAGGTTCATTTATTTCTTAAAAAACCAACCTCTACTGCCTATATTTGTTGATTAGCTATTTATTGAACATTATAGTGTATAGAACTTAGAAAACTTCTACAAGCCGGGCAGTGGTGGCGCACGCCTTTAATCCCAGCACTTGGGAGGCAGAGGCAGGCGGATTTCTGAGTTCGAGGCCAGCCTGGTCTACAGAGTGAGTTCCAGGACAGCCAGGGCTACACAGAGAAACCCTGTCTTGAAAAACCAAAAAAAAAAAAAAAAAAAAAAGAAAAAGAAAGAAAGAAAAGAAAAGAAAGAAAAGAAAAAGAAAACTTCTACAAAAAATATGAAGAGCTATGGTTGAATCTAAGTTAGGCACAATTATCTAAAACCAAGCAAAGGCACAAGAAGTCATGAATCTTACATAGTTTAATAAGGAGAGATTATTTCTGGCTTGAGGGAGCTAGGTAGCTTTTCAGGAGGAAATAAAATATAAAGTCAGTTTTCAAATACAGACAGAATGTTGATAGATGAGATAGAAGTGTTAGAAGAGTATTCTCAGAAGTAGGACAGCAAAGAACAACGAGACTAGGCCCACTGATTACATGAATCACCCAGAGATAGTTGTAGTTGTATATTTGACCAGATTGGAACTTTATCCTGCAAAAGTTTGCAAAGTGGTCAACGGGCTTATTAGGAAAAAATAAAACTTACACTGTGTAAGTGACTAAAAATAAATGTATCGATTAACTAATAATTTAGGACCCTTTGGGGAAACCAAAGTCAAAGACTAAACACAGAAAAATAAAATTTTTAACTTCAGGAAAAGAGTAGGGGAGTCATTTATCTTGGAGGCACTATGAGGTGGTTCCAAGACTCAAGAGAAGAGCACAGGAACCAGACGCCAGGGTGTGATGGCAACTTGGGGTCTCTAAGACTAATTTCTCATTCATTTCTCTCAGTCATTTTCTTTGCCCTTCTTTAGTTACAATTGCTTATAATAGGCAAGTATACAGATCTTGCAGTCTGAACTTTATCTTTACTATTGTAATATCAATAAGAGTAGCTTCTTATTCATCTTAAAATTAACAAACACAGGGGCTAGCTTTGATTGATATACCTTCAATAAAATTACCACACTAGTCCTATCACATGACAATGGGAAAGGGGCATTATAATTGGTCAAGGCCTATGGGGGCATGCCCACTCAGTAAGAATTGAGAAAGCTCTGTGGGTAGACAAATGCCACAACGACCAAAACTCATTGCACCAAGCTAAGAGTCCAATCCTTTCATTCATTAGTTCACTCAGTTTCATTTCTTTGACTCTTATCTTCTAGACCATAGAGGATATTACAGGAGTTTTATCTAGTTATCAACCCTAGAAAAGACATTGCCTATTCCCGTGGTGATTTGGAAGGAGAAAGAGACCTTTCTGTAACCACTGAACCAAAGTGACGGAGCTTATACCAAGGACTGACTTAATGAGGGAAGAGAAGGAAGTCAACAGAGTTGGTACTCAAGAGTGACTTGAGCTCAAACTGAGATTGCAGTGAGGGTTATATGAGTCAAAACCAGCCTCATTTAGCCAATGGGAGAGGAATTAGTAAGACAGTATCAGTTATACTTGGCATTCCAGGATAAAAATTAGATTAAATGATAAATCATATGGCAGATTTACAATATGCTAGAAAAAAAAATAGTTTCCTTCTTTAACTTTTAACTTGGCATGGCCTAGAGTCTCTTGAGAAGGGAATTTCATTTGAGGGAATTCCAAAGTAAGGATGCTCTGTTGGCCTGTTTATGGGGAGGTGCCTTGATTGTTAGTTAAAGTAGGAAGGCCCAGCCCATTGAGAGCAGCACTACTCCCTGGTCTGGTGATCCTATGGTATACAAGAGAGCTACCTAAACATGAGCCCAGGGACCAAGAGTTAAACAGCATTCTTTATGGTTTCTGCTGTATCTCTTTGGTTGCAAAGCAAGTTTCTTGGTTGGAGGTAATGTTTTCTGGAATGGCAGGAAGGTTTATCCTAAGTTGCTGCTTGAGTTCTTACCCTGACATTTGTCCCTGGTGCCCTGGGACATGGAAATGTAAGACAAATAAACCCATTCCTCCCCTCAAGATGCTCTGGTCATGGTGTCTTTCACAGCAACAGAATGAAACTAGAACAGATGGATTTGAAATGGCAGGGAGGCATTTAGGTGGGACTTCTTGGAGGTAGTTTCAGATGTTCAAGAGGGAAGCAGAGGTGTGAGGAATTCTCACAGATTTCATCCATATAGAGATGCAGATTGAAGGTATGTGTGACACACAGACTTCCATTGGAAGTACCTAGAAAGAGGAGAAATAGTACATAAAGAACGAGGAAAGAAGAAATATATACACATAGTACCAAGGGTGAACCCAGAGCCTCATTCACACCAGCCAGGTGTTCTACCGTATTCACAGTCTCTGAAATCATTAAGAATTTATCCTTGTTTCTGGTTGAACTTTGTTCTACCTACCTACCTATACCTACACACACACACACACACACACACACTACACACACATGCACATGGAGGGAGAGAAGATGAGAAGGATGGAAAGAAGACTGAAGAAGGAAGAAAGAGGGAAGATCTGACTTGCTGTGTTGCCCAGATTGATCTTGAAGTCCTAGGTTTCACCAGTCCTCCTGCCTCAGCTTTTCATACAATTGGGACATCAAATATGCTAACATGCCCAACAATCAAAATATATCTTCAAGTCTTAAGCCCTGAGATTTGTAAGCACATTAGTTAGAAATAGGGTTTTTGCAGATGAAATCAAGAAAATGTTTTAGGGTGGACTTTTAATCCAATAAATCCAACTATTTATTGACAATAAGCATGATTTTTGGACAAGTAAACACAGTGGAATGCTGGGATAAATGGTCAAAATTCAAGGAGGGTTTGAAGCTACAAGAATATAGAAGAAACAAGAGAACTCATTTTCTTGTATTAACACTGGCAGGCACATGCTCTACTACTGAGCTATCTCCCCAGTTATCTACATTCCTGTTAGAGAGTTGAACTTAGAAAGTCTCCCACTGCATGATGAACGGTCACATCTATTTCCACAAATATTCGTGTAGTCACTGCATTGTCCTGTAGCTTTTTGGCCAGTGCAGATCCAGACGATTGGCCAGATTTAGTGGGTCTTTATCTAGCTCCAGACGTTGAACTTTAGGTTAAGTTGTCTTAGAGTCAAAATTATAAAAAGGAATGGAAGGGTTATTTTATACAAGTCGTTTTCTTAAATGGCCACATGTGTCCAATTCTGATCCACATGCATCCAATTCTAGGACAAGAATGATGATCTTGAAGCTGGCATATCCAGCCTGGCTTCCCACTCAAGAGACAGGCAGATTCCTTGCTGGAACTTGCCCAGAATAAACACAAACTGAAACTCACCACCCACACACTGACCACAATGATGAGATTTGGGTTTTACAGGGGATAAGGTCATATGGTCCAATAAGAATGGTCCTCACAGATACATGTGCTTCTTTCATGAATGAAAAAAAAAACAAAACAAAACAAAAAAAAAAACAAAAAAAACCATGCTCACTAAGTAATGTCTTTGAGGTTGCTTCATTGATACTTTCCCCTCTGAGGTAACTGAAGAATTAAATTGTGAAAATGAAGGCTTTCTATGCACTTTATGCAAAAAGACAAGAAAGGTTTGTTTCTCTTGTGTGTAAGAAGCACATTTTACAAGTAGGAAATGCAAATTAATCTCCCACTAAGTATATACAACTTGGCTAGTTGATTTCCTGCAACTGGCCACAAGTTCCTCTTATAAAAAATAAACAGTAGATTGTTTCTCAGGGGGAGGGTTGGTGCTGAAACTTGTTTCCTAGTATAAAACCATGTGCCTTTGATACTTACTTCGTAATGGAAGACATTCTTCGGGACTATAAGCAGGCTGGAACCTGTAGTCACAAATCTTTGTAGATTTTTAATGGTGTTTCTCTCAGCCTGTTCCTAAGGCTGGTCTTCAACATCAACTTCCTGTTACAAGGACATATGATCATGGACATATGTTTTTCCATATATGTCATAGACTGTGTCCAGTCTGCTCTGAAGAACAGTTCAATGTAAAGAAAGTCTTCATACTTCTTATTTGGGGAATAGGGTCAGGCTATCTAGACTTGGGTTGTGCCTAGGAATAGACAACTTGCTGTGTTTGTGTCAGAGCATGCTCCAAGTTGAGATTGACTTTTCTCCCCACAAGTGTTAGTATTCAAATTCCAAGAAGAACAAACGTTTTTCCCTTACAACCCGAGATCTGATGATCATGAGTCCATAATCCTTGACACAGAAGAAAGTGTTAAAAACGATTGGTGTGAATTGCAGATACCACTGCTTCTCATCCTTGCCAACAAAAGCCGTAATCTTTGCTAATACCTGTGGTTTCTTTCAGATTAAAGACAAGAGTTGTAATTTTCCATCTACAACTAACCCATTTCAGTTATCAGCATATCCACTAACTCAACAAACTTTGTAGTTAGAAACCATATAAAACATGGCACATTACCTACTTTTCTCATTACTAGGAAAAAAATATCTGAAAAATACAACTTCCAGCAGGTAGCAGGTATGGTCAGACACAGTGCAGGAAAAAGTACTAGAGGCAGGAAAGTCGGGCATCCAGTCACAAGGCACCCGGAGTCAAGAAGCAGAGAGAGACGAATGCTGGGTCTCTCCCTTTTATTCAGCTCATTTTTTCCCTTTTATTTATCTAGGAACTGGAGACATAACCTTTAGGATCCATTTTCTCACCTCAACTAACCCAGTCTTGAACACCCTGACAGACATGAGCAGAAGTCTGTTGCCTAGAGCTTGCCAACATTAGCAGTGATGTGTGACACAGGAAATCTAGACTGCCTGGGAAATAAAAACAAGTGGCTAATCATGAATATATAACATGTGTATAAATATGAAAGAATATATGGTTATGGTATAACAAAGTAGAAATCTGGACAAAATAGTCAAAGAATACATGTTTTGTGAGACTTATGTTTGTCCTCAATATGCTTTTCCTCGTCCATGCCTCTTAAATTTGCGCTTCATTAAAGTGTCAAGATTTATTTAACCTTCTTGTTAGCCAACTTCACGACATTTACAACCCAAGCATATTGTCTTGGACTAAGAATAATTTTCTCATTGATGGTATTGGATTGTCATGCAAGGCGATTGCCCCAGAGTGACATCATCTATACACAAATCCCTGCTTGCTGGAAAGAATCTCAGATCCCTCCATACTTTCCCTCCCTTGTCATTTCTTTCATTTATTGTTCTTCTCTGTTAGTTCACACCACACTTAGTCACACACATGGTGCCAGCCTGGGACACATATTCATCCCCTTCAGTCTCTCACACGCTCGCCATCATGGACACATACACACACACACAAACACCACTCATGCTGTTGGAGTCTCTTCCACGCTTACTTTCTCACTCTCAAATACACACATGACCTCACGTTTGTAATTTTCTACAGATGGGCTCTGTCCCCAGAGACTCATTCTCCCTCCTCTGAGCATGAGGCCTTTCTCCAGTACAGCATCACTCTGAGCTCACACACCCACATCTGCAGACACTCAACGCAGCCCCTCCCACCCCTCTGTCTCACTAGTGATCAGTGTAAGGACAGAAGACAGGAAGGGCAGTGGGGGAGGGGATTACCAATAAGTCATTTCTCATCCACCCACATTTGTTAAATTCTTTTTTCCTGAATTTCTTTCTTCCTCTATGGTTAGCAGAGAAAGAGCTTGCTGAGCTAATAAAGTGACTCTTTCCAAGGATAGCTATAATGCTTGCAATGGAAGGAGTCAAGGGAGCATCCTGGAGACCCTAGAGGCCATGTCTCTGGAGGGGTAGTTAACCATGCAGCATCCCTGGCTCACTGGGCATATACTTTTCTAAGCATCCTTACTACTAGAAATTCTTTGTTGAGCTAAGTTGTTGTCTGTACAGAACAAATCAAATCTCTAGAACATACATCAATCTGGATGATTAGAAATGACTGTTGATAAGTCTATGAGAAGTAGGCAAGCGTGTTTGTCAAAAGACTCAGAAACAAGTATTTAAGACTTTGAGTTTGGATGGTGCTTGCTGCACCTAGTCATCTTTTGGAGCTGGATGATTGAACAGGTAGGGAGCTGTGGTTCATAAAAAAATATAAAGTCAGTAAAAAAAAAAAAAAAACAGAACTGTTGATCTCTATAGATAACATTACATTTCCTTGTAAATTCTCTTTTTTATTGACTCCCACTTAACTTGAAATTGTTATAAAAATATTTCATTAAATCTGGGAATTTAATGTTTTAAATGCTATACATTTTGAGAGAGAAGAAATTCTTTTGGAGACCCTACAGCCACACTAATGACATATATATATATATATATTTAACTAGTGGCTACATCCCATCATGGAAACATAGTATAATTCACCTGTGTCCCTCAGTTGGATATTCATTAGACTCAGGCTACTTCTAATACAACCTTTTGTTGGCCATACATACCATTTAAAGAAGGCTGCATGTTCAGAATGAATGCCAGAACAAGAAACAAGGAAAGGGTCCAGGTGAAGTCTTGCTAGTAAATTGTGAGAATGGTGGAACACAAGTCAGGGGGCTACTGTGAGGCACATGGATTGCTACATGTGAATGTGAAGATGGGAAAATGTGGGGCCATGAAAGAGTGTCTTGGTTCTTGGCTGGGCACGAGCCTTGAACCCCGTTCCCAATGGGGCAACAGCAGGTGTTTGGCCATGCCCCCCAGAAGCGAGGGTCCTGACACGTGGTCTAGTGGTCTAGATCTCCATTAATCTGCACCGTGCAGTCCTGTAGGGCTAAGCAGCCCCTTCCAAAGAGGTGTCACCTAACACTGGTAGAGGCAACAGGTTTCAGCCTCAAGAGATTTCCTATCAATGAGTTACCTAAAGGCCAGAGGGCATAGCTAATTAAGTGACCCTCCTCCCTCTTTCCCTCCTTATTTAAGTCAGCTTCCCCCTTGCTTAAGTGAGGGTGCACATCCAGACCATCTACCATCCGTCATTCCAATAAAGCCATCTTGAAAACCCATGGACTTTTTCGTGTTATCAGGGCCTGTTGTAGACAAGCTCGTATTCCAGCTCCACTAAGCTGTTTTTATTGATTTAATTTCCCTGCTTTAGAGAGAAAGGAAAAAAAGGAAGAAAGAGAGAAAGAAAGAAAGAAAGAAAGAAAGAAAGAAAGAAAGAAAGGAAGGAAGGAAGGAAGGGGAAGAAAGCAAGGGAGGAAGGGAGGAAGGAAGGAAGGGAGGAAGGGAGGAAAGGGAAGGGAACTGGAGGGG
>JANHMN010000015.1:61781109-61805655 GCA_030674055.1 Rhabdomys pumilio
ATATATATATATATATATATATATATATATATATATATATATATATAATGCTTCTTTCATTGTTTCTGTGATAAGTCATTGTGGAGCCATGGTTTACTTTATTTGTTATTCTACTGAGCACTTTCTGTCTTCTGTAACATTGAGAACATTCTGCCCTTCCTATACATATGACCTGTCAGTCCAGGAAACTGTGAAAGAGCTGGAATCACATCCAGAATTTTTTATCTTAAAGGATTCTATGATGTGAACAGAAGCATTGGAAATGCTCTATCTTTACCTGTATTATTCTTGTATTTTCAGAATTGAACCAGAAATGTTAAAATTGAATTAAATTAAATTAAATCTTACACTGCGACTTTTGTTCTAGTTTCTACTGAAATTTATTTCTCTTAATTTATCTAGTATTCCCCACTATTTCCATTACAGAAAGTGTTATCTATATTTGTAGCATTTTGTTGTTACAACTTTTTCCATTTTTTGAGATTTTTTCAATATGATAGGCATATAATAAAGAAACAAATGTCTAGGGCTGATGAAATGACGCAGATATTCAAGGCACCTGATGCAAAAGCCAGGTGCCCTAGGGCCAATGTAAAGGTAGGGAGAGAGATATGGCTTCACAAAGCTGTCCTCTTGACCTATACATGCACACTGTGGCATCCATATCCCCATGACAAAGAGAGGAGGGAGAGAAGGAGAGAGAGAGATGACTATAGATAGATACTAAAATAGATAGATAGATAGATAGATAGATAGATAGATAGATAGATAGATAGATACATACATACATACATACATACATACATACATACATAGGCAGGCAGACAGGCAGACAGGTAGGTGGGCAGATGGATAGGAAATGGATGAACAGATGAACAGACAGACAGACGAGTAGATAGACCAATAGATCAGACATTCACTCTAATCTCTACTTTGTTTAATTACAAACTTTGTTTTTGTCTATCTACATTATAGTTCCTTTCCATGGTGGGTAACAGGAAGGGTAAATAAGAAGGAAAGGACTTAGCACTTAGTCAGTACTCATCCTGTTACCTCAATACTGTTGCTTATGCTAAAAAATGCTCAGGGTCATCGATGAAGCTTCCCAGACTCTGGGAAGATAATAGAGTGATTTGAAGGAACAGCTAAAAAAGGGAATGAGGAACAAGGTCAAGCCGCACTAAGTAACAAGGCATAAAGATGGGTTTCCTTACTATAAGGATTACGAATGGCTTCTAACATTTCTATTCAGAGCTTCTGAAGGGAAATCCCTATGGTCACACATTTTAAAATTAGCTAATAAAATAAATGAAGTCACATATTCTGAGGAAGCCCAAACATCATAAACAATCCAGAGGGGCTGGACTGAGAGGTCTGCTTAGGATTATCTCAAAAGTTATCCAAAGACTCCTTTAACCCAATGACTTCTCAGGATCAACACCAGAAATCACCTGTAGGCCTGTATTTTGTGATACACTGCATTGTCTTCAACAGCATCAGATGGTGTATTTGAATGGCAAAGTTCTGTATTCAGAAACACATCAGTTGTGTTTCCTTCTCCAGTCTTCATCCTGTCTCCTTCAATAAGTGAACTTTGGAACAACCCAAGAAACAATGGAGCATCCGGTCCTGAAGTGGCTTCTTGTCAGAAGTTCACAGATGTTGTATTGCATTGAGCTCACAATGGATGATGGTAATGTCATGTTCTTCATATTCTTTCCTTTCATGTGTTTTCTTTCACTCTCTGTAGACTCTTCTCCTGTCTCAACTTTCTCACAGATACTTCACTCCAGACTGTCTCACAGAGTCCTTCTGACCAATCCTGTGAAATTCCCCTTGGTCACTTTATCCTCTCTGTATAGTACTTGAGTGTTTCTCCCATTTCATGATAATAGAACTCATTCATCTCGTGTTTGTATGTAATAAAGATGTCACATAGGCTCAGCATTACAAAAACACTATCCCTACACAGACATTTGACTCATCTGTGACCACATACCACTGTTGACAATTGGTTTATCTTTTGGTATCCCAGTTGTTTTCAACACATTCACACTACCATGATCAAGAGAAAGTACATCCTAAAATCTCACATGAAATGCTCCTGGATCCCAACTCATCTTTCCCTCTTGTAGCCATAGATGTTTTGAGTCTCTCAAGTATGTGGTGTCTCTCCAGTTAACCTTCTGTTTCATTTCAGGCTGCTTCCCACAGTCAGCCTGCAGCACTCTTCCTCTCAGCTTCCTACCTGAGGATCTGGTCCATTCCTTCCCATCTCTTCATAACCTGAGAGGTGGCTCAGTTCTGACCCTGAGTGGTCCTATCTTTAACAAAGTCATGTATGCAAGTGTTCTTCTTAGCCCTCCTTTACCCTGGGTGACTTTTTTCAATGTTTACTGTGCACGGGGAGAAGTTCTTTGTTAGTTGTCTTTTTTTTTGTTGTTGTTTTTTTTTTGTTGTTTTGTTTTTTGGTTTTTTTTGTTCCTTCTCTAGATTTTTGAAGCTCAAAACTGAGTATCAAAAGGAGGAGTTTTAATGAAAGAATAAGAGATGGTTTGCGCATCACATAACTTAATTTCTCATTTATTCAACATCATAAGTGTAATGTTCCTAGTTCCATGTTGCAGGTAATATTTTTAAAATGCCTCTGCACAGGCTGACTATCTAACTTGCATTGGCTCTGCTTAGCTCAGGCTGCCATGTTCTGCGGCCAGAGGCAAGCACACCACAGCTGGAAACTGCCATAGGCCACATGAGCCAAAAGTAGACCAGCAAGAATGTGGCTCCAGCCAGCCAGAAACACTGGCCCTGGCACCCACAAGAAACCAGCGTGGTAGATGGCTTTGCCAATCTACCACACTGTCTCTACAAAGCTTGGCTGAACCCCAGAATACCAGCCATGCCTACAGTACCCAGTAGAATGAAGACTCTTATGCTTAAAGATTATCCAATATTTATATATTTGGAAATGCTCAATTAAAAAGATGTCCACACAATTAGAATTGTTAACCCAATTAATTAACTTAGATATGAATTGTTACCCAGGACTGTTCTTGATGCATCCCTAGCTCTCCATGGCTGCTATAGCTCCCCTCTCTCCTCTTAGCGCCTCCTCTTTCTTCTCCTCTTCTCTCTTCGCTCCTCCCACATTAGTTCCTCCCCAATCACTGTGCTTAATGCAAATAATGTAGCAGCCGCAGGAAACCATTCTGCTACAGTTCCATAACACAGAGAGAAGACAGCTGACAAATAAAGTTGATTGTCAAATCTAGTTCACTATTTGCTTTCTCCTCTTCCTCCTCTTTTTCCTCTTCTTCCTCCTTATTCTCCTCCTTTTTCTTTGTTCTCCTTTTTTTCCTACTTCCTGGTTTATAAGAACTTGAAGAACAGAGGACGTGTCTCAGTTGGTAGACTGCTTGTTTAGCAAGCATGAGGTTCTGGGCTTAACCCCAGCATGTGACTTAAATTAGCATGTTAGGGTGCACCCGTAATCCCAGCACATAAGTGAAAAGATGTTAAGAAGCTAAAGATCGTCTTTGTCTCTGTAAAGAGTTCAAGGACAACCTGAGCTGTATGAAACTTTATGTCAAAAATAAACAAACAAATAAACAAACTGAGGGGAAGGGGGCCAATAAACAACATTCTACGCCCTTTGTAGATTAGTTTTGTAAAATGTTGCACATTACACTGTATACTATTTTCACTAAGTTAATGGATTCTGGGAAATGTTTAGCCCATTCCTATTTCAGGAAGTAACACATTAAATATAAAAGTTACAGTTATAATATATGAAGATAGATTATCACAGTGAGACATGGTACTCGTTTCACTAACTATGAATAGTGAAAACTGCAAAGTATAATAAGTGCACAAATAATAGGCATGATTATGTCATATTGTAAATTTTGGGATGAGAATTTTTAAATTTTATTTAACTTTTTAATGCGTGTGGCAGTATGTGTACACTGTGAGACATGTGAATGTCAGAGTGTAACTTTTATGAATTTTTTTTCCTGTCATTTGAATATGGCATCTGGAGATTGAACTCAGGTCATCAGGATTGTGTGCTAAGTGACTTTACACACTGTTCTGGCAAGTTTTATGTCAGTTTGATGCAAGCTAGAATCATTTGAGAGGAGGGAGCATCAACTAAGAAAAACCTTCAACTCAAAAATGTGCCCTGCCTATAAGATGTGGAGGTATAAAGACAGAGAAAGGGGATGGCCAACCAATGAGTCTCTCAAGTTGAGACACATCTCATGGGCAATAAGCAATCCCTGACACTATTAATGATACTCTGTAATGCTTGGGGATTGGAACCTAGTATATCTGTCCTCTGAGAGGCTCCACTCAACAGCTGAGTGAAGTATGTAAAAACACACATTCAAATATTAGATCAAGCTTGGAAGGTTTAAGGGAAGAGTTGGAGAATGGACTAAAGAATCCAGATGAGATAGAAACTCCGTAGGAAGACCAACAGTGTCAACTAACTTGGATCCTAACAATTAGAGGTCAACTAACTTACAATGTTCAAAACGAAGGTCTGCTCAGTGTTGATTTCTTTCTGAAAACAGGCTTTGTCCTCATCTCTAGCAATACTCATTAGCATATCAAAGCAACGTATCAAAGCATATTAGCATATTAAATTGCTATAAGTATATTATAACATATTAGCATATGTTAGTATATAATACATATTATATGTAACATTTATGCCATATAGACTAATAGCTTATAATTATATGTACTACATATAATTATATATATGTAATAAATATGATACATATTGTATATTCTGATATTATATAATACACATTAACATTTATAATGTATTTGCATATTAGCATAATACTAAATTAGTATTAAAAAGTCAACGCATATTAGCATATTCAATGCAAGTACCTAGAATATTAAAGAGTCATTGTTACCTCTATTCTCTTCTCAAGACAACTCATCAAAGAGTCTGTCAAATGCACATGACATAACAATTTGATCTGAACACCGAAAACTCCCCTTGATTTTAATATGATTCATCAACTATTTAGAATGTCTTGAGGGCGTCAGATGTGGGTCCAAACTCCCGTCACACGAGGAGAATAGTTTTCAGTCACTTGTCCAGTGGTTGAGCCAAGAGGATAGTAAATATTTATAGGTTTACTCCAGGGCACTGACTAACAGGGCCTGGATGGCCTCTGCGAGAAAATAAACAAGGGTCTCCCACAGTGTAAGCCTGGCCAGCTTCATTGCCAACTTCTCTTTCTGCCCTTCACAGTGATTATACCCCGATCATTTCCAACCACATTTTGATGGACCCACTGTTAAGTTGTATTTTAGAGGGGACAAGAATTGTTTTCTTTCCTCTTGACCACATGTTTAGATTGGAGGAGCCTTGTGGTCATGCTGTCTTTTGCCTCTTAGTTTGCTTATCCCATCTCAATAGGCAGCCACAGTATTTGCTTTTGATCATTAAGCATTTGAACATCCTGCAAAGCACTACAACAGAAGAGTATTTAAACAGTAGAGGATGTAAACCTGTCTAAGAACTTCATCTTAAACCAAACATCGAACTTTCAGGAGACAGGACACTGACAGATGATGGCTCTTAAGTCACTTAGAACTCACACGGTTTGATTTCCAGTTTAAATACTTCATGGGTTATACTGATGTCATATCTCGGGGCTGAAGAGATGGCTTAGTGTGTAAAATACTCCCTGTGCGTACATGAAGATTTGAATTTGATTCCCTAGCGACCACATAAAAAGCCACACAGGACTGCATTTGTTCTGGAGAGTGGGGACAGTGGGGTTGAAGGTATTTTCTGGGCTTGCCCATCAGTGAGCTTCAGGTTCAATGAGAGACGCTCTTGTAAAGGAAGCTGCTAACTGATAGAGCATTGACCTCTGACCTCCACAGAAGCATGAATGTACGGACACCCTTCTACACAAGGACACACATGCATATCACATATATAAACTTAAAATAGCAATTTTTTAAAATATGCTTACACTTATCTAGCCAAATACTCTGTGGGTTTATGTTATTGTCTAAAAGTTTATGTGAGTCGTATTTCTCACTGCCATCTTACAGCTGTCCATGATCTTAAAGTTCACCCATCTCATCCAAACTGCTCCGTCTTCACAGTGGGAACCAGAGGGTCAGGGAAATTAGCAAAAGACAGAACCGTGTATAGTTGGTAATAATATGGTATTATTCTCCAAGGGAAGATTTCAGTTTCTAATAGTTTTTCATTTTAATAAACTTAATTTTTACATTTTAAAGATGTGAAGGCTATCTTCTGTAGCCCAGGGGTCTTGAACTTGCTATGTAGCCAAAGATGACCTTAATCTTGTGCCTTTCTTGTTTCTCCCTCCCAAGTACAGTGACTACAAGCATTGTTGTAGTACTCAGTTTAGGCAGGGCTACTAACTAAACCCATGGCTTTTTGTACCCCAGACGAGCACTGTACTAACTAAGCTAGACCACTGGGCCATTATTAACTTCCTTTGGAACCCACTGAGAATCTGTAGAAAATCTTGGAACCTCTTGAGAGAAAAACTCACATACACTTAGAAATTCACAGCTAATTTAAGAGAACCTACAGCTGCTGAAACTTTTTTTTATTGGATATTTTATTTACATTTCAGATGCCATCCCCTTCCCCTATTTCCCTTCCCTAGAAAACCCCTATCCCATGCCCCCTTTTCCATTTTGCTTTTATACAATTTTTTTAAGTGTTAATCGAAGGCTTTATAAGTATGGTAATGCTCAATCAGAAGTGTAACCTAATACCCAACCTAGATATATAAACTATCTTTGACTGGTGGAGACAAGTGAACTTCTGCCTCCATGCCCCCTCTCTCTTTCTCTCTCTTATCACCTAGCTTCTCCTCTACTTCATCTTCTCCTCTCCTTACTCCATCTTTTCCTCTCCAGATTCATTTATGTGTAAACTTGCAAATGTTTATCAGAACAGTGGATATTTTTCACATGGAGTTTTATTTTATTTTTTCTTTGTTCTTTGGATTTGCATACATGTTTACAATGATAGACGATCATATACTGCCCACATTTCCTTTCCCAGCTCTTCCCAGATCCTTCCAAAATGTCCCCTCCAAACGTAATGTATACTTTTGTTGTTTTCCTCTGTGATAGCTCACTAAGTCCAATTAGTGCTGTCTATATGTGCACAGGTATGGGACCATCCACTGGAGCATGGGAACCTACCAGTGTAACACCTTCAGAAAAAAATGGATATCTCTCCCCAGGTGGCTATAACTTGCTGGTAGCTCTTCTCCAAAGTAGAGGTAGGATAGACCCTCCCTGTCTATATCAGAATCTTGACTGGTTTGATAGCCTTATAATGTCCAGAGGATGCCATTACCTGTTTAGGCATCAAAACTCAGTCTCTTATTCCTGGATCTTTAAAAATTATGTTTCCCTGTACTGACTGTGGCCCATCACACAAAAAGAAGCTTATCTGGCCAAGGTTGAGAGCAGTCAACCTTGTTTTTATATGGGTCTAAACATAAATGTTTAGAAAGCAGTTTGACAACGTGATCATTTAGGAAAACAACAATATCAGGTTCTTGGAGGACCTTTAACTTCTACAGCCATGGGCTTTTGACCAAGATTACACTAGCAGGTGTGAAATTTCCTGCCCTGAGTCAGGCCTCAAATCCTATCAGAAGGCCATTAGGAGCCCTATAATAGTCACCATTGTTGCTCCGTGAGTATCTCTTCCCTGGTAAGTTATGACTGTAGAATTCCGAGTCCAGCATATCTTTTCTCCATTGCAGACTTTATAATGCCTTCTGACACTTTGAAAGATAGCTAATATAGAGAAGAGAATTTCTTTATTGGTTGAAATTGATTTCTCTATGTCCTGTCACTAAAGTATGTGGTGACTTCAGTAATAGGACCATACCATATAGTTATAGTGCATAACCGGGGCAATGACTATAAAGTACATTGTTTTGGAGACCTGTATGGCCTTCTCAATCAACAAGGCATTAGGAGGTTTCCCACAGCTTAACTACAATTGCATGAGTAGAAAGGAATTAACTGAGGAAAAGTAAACTTACCTCAGTGTCATCTGCTGGTAGCATGTACCAGTAGCTATTGGCAGCTGAGACAGGACAATAGCTTGAGTCTTCCAGTCCAAGGCCAGAGTGGAAGACATAGAAAGAGCAAGATTCTTAAAAGAGAAGAGGAAGAGAAAGAAAGAAAGAGAGAGAGAGAGAGAGAGAGAGAGAGAGAGAGAGAGAGAGAGAAGGATGGGGGAAAAGGGAGAAATGGAGGAATTTTCTGCCTGTTTCCACTAAAGAGAGTTATCCACTCTTTCTTCCTGAAAACAAACCTTGAGACTTCATCCTGTATCTGACATTGCACTTTCAGTGCCCTTTGTGATGAGAATATCAACCATTTGTTTCTTGTGTCTCCTTCCTAAGAAATGGTTGAAAGATCCACTAATTTTCTTTGTTACTTTATAATAATAAAAAAACCATTTTAACAACTTGATCTTTGTTAAGCTTACTTACTTGTCTCATGCAGACCAGGAGACAAGAGCACCTGGAAGCCCAGCGCTCCTGTAGTCTGATATTTGAAGCTTTGTTCACTTATGTCCGGAGCATTAAGAGTCCTGAAGGCTTCCTCTGCCTTGGAAACCCTGAAAATCTATACTTTGGCAAAAGTGTCGGATTCCTCTGAGAAATATTGAAGCCTATTGTGATCAATAACCTTTCTTGGGGATTCCACAGTCAGCATACTTGGACTCTGAATGAGATATTGTGGTGTTGTGGTCCTTCTAATTCAAGAAGGCCACTGGAGTTAAAGTCTAGTGTTAACACCACTTCCTCCCTGGAAACTTAGTACTTGCAGTGGCTTATAGACAGCCCATTATGGGATTATTGTTTGTATTACTTTGAGAACGGGATGTTTCAAAATTAAAGCAAGTCCCAGGCAATGCACAAATGAGAAGAATATGCCCAGCTCTGCATTTTGGACTCTTCTATGCCTGTGGGCTAAGGCTAGATCTGCTTCAAATATGCATTCAGAATGACACTTTTCACACTCCCTTAGGACAATAACGCTTCTTACTTGACTTAAAAGTTAGCAACACTCAGGTTGTCTTGCTATCATTTTATCCAACATATTTATTTTCCAGTGGCTGTTTAGAGTAAATTCTTATACAGTGAGTTCTCTCCCCTTGGTGAGAAAAAAAGCTAAAAAACATCTATGTTCATATTTGTCTGTTCAGAAACTATACTCCTCCCAAATAATCAGTTCTTTGTCATATGAAGAGAGAGGCAGGGATAACATGGCCTTGGCCCAATGCCTTCGCTTTCAAGGCAATGATATATTCTCTAGAAGTAAGTCCTGTTGTGGGTGGGAGGGAGGGATGCCGCAGTGTCAGTAAAGAGCAATCTCTGTTTATAAGTTAGGATTTGTGTACTTCTAAAATAATGGTGCATAGCACTCCAGGCAGTTTCTGAACATCACAATAATTTATTTTCAAAGACACACTGGTGTCTGGGGTGTTTTGCTCTTTGCTCCGAGTCTGTTCCTGAATCTACAGGTGGCTTGGATATATGCAGCTCACCAAGGTGAGGTTGAACAATTCTACTGTAAGGTGCCGATCTGTGCATGAACCCCAAAGCTGCTGGGAACCTTGTCCACTAGTCTGGTTCTTCTGATACCGTTGCAAAAGCCTGAGAGGTCACTTTGCGCAACATTAGAGCTTTTGTAGTTCCTGCTTGTGTGGTGCCCAACAATTTCCCAAGGAAGGAAAAAAGGCACAAGTCCATGTAAACAGGAAACAATGGTTTCCTTCCAATGATATTTAAGACTGAAGGGAAATTTTTGAAAAATTGTATCTATGATGCTTTCCTAAGTTTAAATCCTGATTGAAGACATTTCTACCTTTGGCCATAATGACTGGATGTAGTCTCTCAAATAAAATTGCATACTTGGACCCACTATGGAAGCTGGGTAAAATGGAAAACTGCTTGATGGCATTGAGAAAGAACAAAAGAAATCAGGCGTGGATGGGGATCAAAATCCCAGAGTTGGAGAACCACCAAGCTGAGAGCTCCCATTACCTTTGGTTTTTTGATTATATCTATTCCTTCCTTGCAGTGAAAGATGGCTACCCAGGGGCTCCTAGAAGTCTTCCTGTGGAGGAGACACAGGGCAGAGACCAGCTCATCAAACACATTTATTTTTTATAAATCATATTTCAGAAGGCAATAGAACTTCAGAAATTTGATCCTGAAATTCTATACAGGAGGTTTCTTGGCAGTTTTGTTAGCATGCACCTAGGTGGGGCAATAGATTCCTAGGGGAGCATCAGGGGAAGGCTGAAATGCTGGAAAGATCTGAGGACAAGTTCAGAGTATGCCAAAGCAGAAAAGCTGCTTAAATACTTAAAGTCTTCCACTGAATCCTCTGGTAGACAACTAGGAAAATCCATGGAAATAAAACTTTAAGCAGTCTGTTTCTAAATGGTCCAGGAGATTAGGATGACATCGAAACAGGAATTAGAATATCAGTAAATGAGGAACTGCTTCATGGCTGGTGATGTGTTTCAGGACACAATGTTTGCCTAACATCATCAAGGTTCTTGAAAGAAAAAAGAGACTAGAACGAGACAAGGAGAGAGATAGAAAACAGGGAGAACAGAAAGGAAAAATACTAAAACCAATCTATTATGCACAAATAAGCTAAAAAAGGACAGCAAATGGATTTGCTCAAGAAAGAATTCTTGAGTGCAATAATAAAATTGACAGTAGACAACAGTGAAAGCAAATGATACAGAAAAGCAATACAGCCTTTTAAAAATTCCAATAGAATGTATAACCATGTGATTACACTTTTAAAGAAAACAATTACGTCACATCTATGCAAATCCTGTGCATACATAAACAAAATTTTTATCCCCTAAGAAAGACAGTCTTGGGGGTTTCAGTCATGCTCAGTTGGCCTTGTTACACTGGGTGTGTAACACAATCCATCATGGTGGGTGGGTATGGTGGAGGGGTCTGTTCACCTCATGGCAGCCAGAAAGCAAGAGAAAGGGAAGTGGAAAAAGACACAGGGCTGGGATTGGATGTCCCCTTTGAGTGCCTACTCCTGATAACATAACTTGCCCTAATGGGTCCATCTTCTAATAGCACCTTGAGTTAGGAGCCAAGCCTTACCACATAGGTCACCAGGAAACACTTTAGATCCAAAGTGTGGCAGACACTGCCAACATGTTTTTCAAAGATGCGACCAACTTACACGTCTGTAGTGTGTGTGCCACTGGAACTTCTCCATCACAGCCGGCATCTGCTGCTTACCATGGGAGACAAGTGGTGGATTTGCACTGAAATGGTTACTTGCTCTATCTTGGTGAGCAATAACCCACAGTAGTTTGTGGACACGGTTCCCAAGAGAATCCTCTTATGTGAAATGGCATTAAAATCCTTTCTCTGGTGTTCTATCTGATTCTATTTTCTTATTTCGTTGTCAGTTTTCCCAGGATGTAGATATACATGTGACTCTGTGCATGCACGTAGAGGACAGAGTAGGGTATTGGATATCCTCTCTTACAGATATATTTCTTGATTGAGTACAGTCTGAACATGAAGGCTTTGTCTGCTACTTAGGCATAACTGGAATTACAGATGAGTGGGGATGCTATCTGACTCACCCAGGTAAGCCCCAAATACAGATGAACTCAGGTGATAGCATGACCTTTGTGTAGAAAGGAAATCCATGACAAGTGCCAGGAACAATTAGTGCACAGAAGTCTTCCTAAAATGAGTTGGTCATGGAATTAAAGAGACTATGTTTTACACTAAGCATACTAGTAACGTTTAAAATCAAGGGAATCCTTAGTGGATGCCAGAATTGTTCATTCACCTCTAAGAAAAGTAGGTCACACTCTTATCTGGCTTTGACAAGTAACTGAGGGGCAGAGTATCCTGAGTGCAAGGCCTTGTGTTCATTCTCTTAAGAAAGCAGAAAGCAAAAGACTTCTTTACCATACCAAGGACAGTCAGTGCAGTAAAGATACTCTCCATATGTGTTGGAATAAAACAAATCTGGAAGGTCTGGGTGCTGAAGGTGGTGAACACACTCGGAATTCAGACCACACACCTTTCCTTAGGAAATAGGATACATAAAATCTCCACTTCACATCTAATAGTATCTTCATCTAGCACAAAGAGAAAAGACTGGGCAATACCCCTGCTGGCAGTCAGTTTAGGCTTATGACTCAGACACCCTTCTTTTGTTTTCCTGCCAAGCTACATGGAGTTTCTATGGTCTCTGCAAGCCATATAAGATATCTGCAATTCAGATCTACCATCTAACTGCTAATTAGCCTTTGGCTTCCGTTTTCACTCTAGAACATCAAGGACTTGGACAGAAGGTTTTGGGTCTCAGCTTTTCCAAAGACTCTATACTCACGGAACAATATCCTTTCTTCACTTTCTGTTCTATTAGTGATTCGGGACATATGTGTGTATCTATGAGTCCTAAACACTTAGACGTAGGTTCCAGTCTCCTGTCACAACATCACCAGGAACTGGAGAGGGGATAGCTGGACTGTTTAGAGCCCTTTTGACCTGACCCTGTTTATTTGGCAACTTAGGAGAACTCAGACCAAGCTGAGTGAAGAACTGAACTTTACAGAACTTTTTTCTGCCCATCATTTAGGACTTACTTCAACAGATCAAAAGGAATTCTACTAACAAACACTATGAGGGTTCAAGCAATTTCTATTCTAAGGTTCAGGCAGCTGATGCCAGCACAAAATTTTTGATTCCTTGATTATCTAAGAACCCACTGCTCTGTGGTAGTGGGTTTTGATGAATTTCTACATTACGGTCTTCAATATGAGTAACTCCCAGTAGAACAGGAAAGTGACACGGGGTAGTATGTGGGTTACAAAACAAGTGGTTCTCCAGGCTCTTGATAATTTGCCATGAAATTCTTATTTAGCAAAACCTGGAAGCAGGCTCAAGGGGCAGCCTGTATTTTGTATTTCCCAAAGAAAGAAAGGTTTGGTATTTCTGTATCTTCTTCCTGGATTTCCCATCTGGGAACTGAGTCCCATGCTTCTCTGTGACTGGTTGTTGTAATTCGCTCAGCTCTTTCAATTCAGACTTCCATCTTAACACTGGAACTCACTGGCTGCAGAAATGCTCTTAAACATGTTTTCTTCTTGTACCTCTGGAATGTGACCAGACCATTAGGCTATTCCCTGTGCAAAATATCATTGAGAAACAGTCGTTTGAGAGGTAGCAGATAGTGTGTTGTGCCATGCCAGGTAACTGTCTTTAAAAACCATAACAGTGAAACAGTCATGTAATACTTTTCTGAGATTTTAATGGTTTGAAAAACATGCTACCGGTTAGTAGAAACACAATAAAAATGTTAATATGCTTAATTGGCAATTCCCAATGAAAGAAATTTAGAATGAGCTGCTTCCTGGTATGTCATGCTCTCCACTTAGCTATTTTATTTCTTTGTATTTTTCTTGGAGGCAGACTGGAGGGCATCAATTCACCACTATTTCCTTAGGATGGAGCTGACCTTCTCTCACTAACAGCCTTGCCTCTCTTTACCTGTCCAGTAATTAACAAAACTGATTCCAAGACAAACAAACAAACAAACAAATAACAAAAAAACAAAACAGAAAGCAAATCAAGGACTCAGAGAGCACTGGATGCAGGAGTTACTAGTATGTTATCTATGCAAAATGAGCATCATCGATGTTTCACAAACCAAGCCAAAGGCAAAGTCATGCACAGTTGCATGCATACACCATGACAACAGTCTGTTTTCTGTAGATTCTCAGAGCAATGCTACACTCCTACAGATAAAGAAGCTCTCAAGTTGCTGTTACTTTTTTTTCAAACATGCACAGCTTCTGGGATTTCTTATTTAATACATATAATATACAAAATATAATAATATGTAAGTATACTAATATGCTATATTATATATAATTATAAATTGTATAATAATATATAAATAGTTGTGTGTGTTGCTGTTTTGGTTTTTACTTTGTACCTACTGTCATTTATTTTTACTCTGTTAATTGTTCAAAGAAAAGAGATTGTGTTGTGCTACATTTTGTGCTGCTTTATTTTATTTTTGTTTGTGCCTGGGTGACCTTGAAAAAACAGGGCTTTATGTCTGGCTTCTCATCTCTTTCCTCTGGCTGGCAGGACAGAGTTAGCCATCCCAAGTGGTATGAAATTCTTCCTTTTACTCAATTCTTATCTCTTTCTGGGAAGCCTTATAAATATTCTATTTTTCCTTCACTCTAAAATGTACACAGTATCCCAACCCAGAGGAATTTGTACAAATCATGTGTTCTTTGGGGGATTTCGAGCTGGTACACTCTGCTTTGTATCATCCTGTTCTCATATACAACAGTAAATTCATGCTTATGTTAAAGGCTATCTGCCTTTGTAGCTCACTTCTACAAGAGAAGTAAAATATTCTTTAATGGGTAGAGAACATTGAATTTGTAGAGAATTTGTTCTCCATATCAGGGGAACTTTTAGAATGTCTGTGTTTCAAGACCAGTGAGATAATTCAGTTCACAGAGTATTTTGCCATGCAACATGAAGACTTTAGGTCAGTTCAGCAATCAAATAAAGTCACAGGCATGGTGACACTCATTAGCAACCCCAGTGGTGAGGTGGACCCTGGGGTGGTGGTCGTGTAAAGAATAGATCATGTCGTCTGCTGTGTAGTCATTCAGTTAAGTCAGTGAGCTGCAAAAAGACAAAAAAGAAAGGTTAACATCACAAGACCCTCCAAATAAACTGTATCCAGACAGTCTTCCTCAAGTATATATACCATTGAGCTAAATACAGCAGGCAAGGACCTCCTGTGGTTTTCCATCCATTCTCTTGTGGAGTTATTTCTCATTAGTTGGACCTCAGGACAATGGACTGAGATAAAATTCAAAATTTGCAAGTTGGATTTTTTTCAAAGTGCTTTTAAAATATTTTGAAAGACTACTAAGGAACATCTCTTGAATTTTCTCTCTCTCGTTTTGCCAGTAGATTCACATTTTCACTATTTCATAATCTTTTATTAGGATAGATAGGAATCAGTTAGCTAATCAGTTACTATCTGTTGCTAAGAAACCAGAGATTTAGCCAAATGGTTCATCCCAGAAATGATGCAGAGGAGGAAAATGTTCTTCTTATCCAACTTCTACTAAAATGTGAAATAAATGTGGATATCCTCATTTTTCTTCACTTTGCAAAGGTATTTGGGAGTGTTTTTTTTTTTTTTTTTCAGGACTCTATTTAAACATTCTGGACTCTCTTTTAACACTTTGCATGAACAGACACTGGAAACTCCATTGGATGAGTTTTGTACGATGATTACATTATTTATGTGATGTGATCACCTGAGACAGTCAGGGTCAATTGTATAGGAAAGTCTGAACTTCAAGTTAGTGAACCAGATGGGAAGATATGGAAGTTCCAAACACATTCAAGTACTGAAGGTATTTTTAAATATTTTGAATTCAAAGAGTTGCTGTTAAAACCTGTAATCCTAGTTTCCTACCGGGTCTGTCTCTTGTAGAAATTTTAAGTTTAGATAACAGCTTTGAAGGACCTGATTGAAACAGGGTGACTGGCTGAGGCACAACTTTATAGTTATGAAAAATAAACTAGACTGTCCAAATCCAGGAAAAAAACATCACCTTCCAGATTTTAGCACAGAGCAGAAAAGATTCAAGTTGTCTAATGAGCCCAAAAGATAGGAGAAACCATCCCATGTCACATGCACTATTCTTACTGTCACTTGAACTACAAAGCTAATCAGATCCTCAAATCCCAACATCACCAACAGTGCTCATGGCTTACTGACTTCAACACAGATAAATGGCCCCATTAACGTCAGGGCAGTTGTGTTTGTCCAGGGAATAGACGTCTGTATTTTAAATTGCTTTATCCAGCTTATCCAAGGGATAAGAGATGTTTACTTTCACAGATTCCAGGCTTCTGAGCTGAGTTAAACAGGGCAAGTTTAAAGGCAGGGGCTCAGAGAAGTACATGGCATGTTGACAGCTCTGCTGTGGTCTGCAGAGGCAGAGTTAGGAAAATCCAAGCTTATCTCAGAGCTCCTGAGCTGAGAGTTGGGAGCTCTCGAGCCTTCCTGCTACCTGTGTCTTCTGCGTAGTTGCTGGTGTAAGATGGTGTTAGCATGAGTGGAAATACCCTGTGAAAAACTTGGCATCAGATGAGTGTTCTCAGATGTATATCCACGAATACTCAGTAGCTCCTGAAGGCTGAGAAGTGAGCAAGACAGCAGGGCAGGCTACAAGTGTGGCCCCCTCTCAACACTGTTCAGACTCAAGTAGGGCTCAGCCTTCAGGAACAAACCTGTGTTCTTGTCTAGCCTTTTATGCTGATTTTATGTGCTACTTAGAGATAAAATAATTCTTCCTCACTAGATGTAGGAAAGGCAGAGGCAGACTAAGAGAAAGAACACAGAAATCCAACAATTTAACTCTCTTTTCAACCTTCAGCCAGGCTTACCCTGACTTGGTGACGATAAGTTTAGAGCATGTGGCAGCTACTTGCTGCCATCTGCTGTACTCTCTGTTGCTAGCAAGCAGAGGACCCTGGCTCCCCATAGAGAAAACAGGGGGAAATGGAGGTGTCAGAGAGGCTGTCCTAGGTGCTACAGCTTTCTGGCACATAGGAAATTTCCCAATATTGCACTTGCAGATTTTGACCACTTTGCCATCATTGCGAATGGACCAATGTCATGTTTTTTGGGACTCAAAAATATTTTTTCTTCCACGCTGTGATTGTCTTTCATTTTACAGTTTTGGGCAAAAGAGAAAAAAAATCCCTTCACTGAGAAAATTAATTTTAAACAATTTAAGTTGTCTGAATGCTTGAATGTCTAACACAAATGTTCTGTCAAATAGTATAAACCATAACTGGTGTTTGAGACTCTGTGAGGACAAGGAAAGATATACACCTAAATATGATGAAGACATCCTGAAGACATGGTATTCTCTCTCCCTTCTAATGACCTGATTCCTTCATTTTCAGTCTTGCTCTGACTTCTTCAGTGTATCTATTCCCATTAGTCACTTTCAGAAGCCCATTATAATGTGACTTCTAGTACCAACCCTTAAACAATACGTGTGAGAATCACTTGGGGCTCATTTAGTTCTTGGTTTAGAAGCTGTCTTCCTTGGCACATCCCAGTTCCAGGTGTTAAGACATGACCTGCTTCTGGCCTTTGAAAAACAGCTCAGTCCTGATTTTCGTTTACGGACCATTGCTTCTCTGTTCTCCTGCCTGATGAGTTTTGAAGTCAGAAGGGAAGACTTGGCTTTACTTCTGCTGGGGTTTGGTCATAAAAATGGATTAAGGCTGAGCATGAGTTCAGCTCATTGACAATGCATCTGTAGTTCAATGGCAATTCGCTTACTGTTCTGATAGCGATAGCCCTACTAGTAGCTTTCACAGCAAGTCATTAATTTTGCCCTCCTCCCTGTCAGGTTTCTCTAGAGACAACAGAATAGGTTGAAGACTGTAGACATATCCAGGATCTAGTAATAGATTCTTTAAAGAGATATTGTCTTTTAGCTGTTGATCTAGTGATGATATTGTTCTGCTCCTCAGTCTACACGGGCTGGCATGACATACTTTTGACTTCATATGGCTACCATAAATCTACTTTACAACTCATTTAGTATCTCACCAATATCAAGAAAATGAAGGACAAAATACCAGTAACTTTATGAAAATTGATGACTTTATGAAATCTAGTAATACCAAGAAGTGTATGAGATTACTGTGCCACGACCTATAACCTCCTGTGTTATGCACATCTAGTAATAAGGAGTCGTGCTCCATAGACACAGATCTGAATGTACTCAGCAGGAAACTTTAGAGCACTCTTTCAACGTGTATATCGGGTCTCTTCTTATTCTGAAAATGCTAAAGAGTGCAGGAGGAATGGTTGAGATAGGATGCTACGGTCAAAACACCAATATTGACTTAATTTGTGAGAACACTGCCATCTTCCAGTTTAACGAGGTTCTCATTCTTCTGTGTTCTCACTCTTCGCCACATAGATTTTCATTGTGGATCCAGAGCTGTTGAGTATTTTTGTTATAGATCAATCTCTCACACATTTAGACCATATATAAGACAGAGATAGGAAGAGAGTGGATTGTTGTTATAAATTTCTAGGTCTTCTTGCCTTATACTTAGCAAATATTTGGTAAGTGTTTGCTGAATAACTCAATTACCAGGCTTGTGATCTCAAACAAGATAGACAGAAAAGGCTTTAAATATTGTGACTAGTGAGAGGGAATAGGCAAGAGTTATGCTAAGAACTGGGGTAGACTCTTCCCACCTGGAACTGACCTGTGTTGACTAATCTATGTCTCTTCATTCTTTGTTTTTGAATCACTGAATCCTTGGGCAGAAAATAATCTAGCCTAATGTCTTCTTTTTACTAAAAAAGAAAGGAACTGGTCAAATTATCTATTATTTCCCAAATGCCAAATATTGCTGCTTCATGGTTATTCTCTGTGAAGGTTGAAAGATAAATAGAAGATACTTAAAAGCTGTATGTTTATAGTGCATTTTAACTTGTTGCCTTGATTTATTGTTTATATACATGTAAAGTATGGTTGCAAATGAACACTAATTAAATTGGATTACTTAATTAAAATAGCAGTAAGAATTACTATTCCATCTGATACCACCTATGAAGATATATAATCATTATAGTATATTAATAATAATAATAATAAGAAGAAGAAGAAGCATAATAATAAATAAGAGAATAAGAACAAAAATAATTATTTCCTTTTATTGGTAGTTTACATCTTACCATGTGCCAGGTAGTTGTCTATGTATTATATATGTATTTATTTAGTTATCCTAACAAATACTTTAATATATATATACAGGAGAAAATTGAGGCACAATGGTTGACCAGGATTACTACCTAGTAAAACTCAACATAATGAATCAGTCCAAACAATCTGACTCTGGATTCCAAATTATTGTCTTCAACAATATTTTCTGCAGCAGCTCAGACACAGTCCTTGCCATGTAAATGGAAAAGCTGCCATGTAAACATGACAGTACAATATGGGCAAGAGGTCTTGCAATCTGGCTGTATGAGAAGTCAGAAGAATGAACAGGTGGACCACATTCATCAGACTTCTAACAGAAGCCAGGCACTGTGAGAGAATTGTGTGTGCACTTTCACCAATAGAACTCAGGAAGACCTGTTCCTTGACTACTCCTACTGGAAGCCCATTCTGATTTCCTCTATGTCCTCTTCTATTTAACCATAAGTGGTGCAGAATATGTCACTAAATCTACAGAAAATATCATAAATCCATGAGACTTGCTCATTTCTCACTTTCTGTAGTGCAGACTCATGATCATTGGTGAGGAGCTCTAACTCCTGGAAAGTAGGAGATTGGAGTATTTCCACATTCTAACAAATTATGAATTCATCAACTGAGATATACAAATAAATTATATTTATTTTTATTTCCATGACTACAATTAATTTTTTTGAGACTTTTACCATCCATAATTTTTGGCTAAATAATGGATTATATGATATTTAGCCTAAGAAGTAAATCACCAAAGAGCTGCACAAGTGGTAACTAGAATTTTACTTTGCAAGACCCATCATGAACATCAAATCCTTACATTTTCAAGCCACATATGCAACATAGTACAATGTTTGCATGTACTGTCCATATTCCATCTGAGTTAGATTTCTATTTTTGTGATAAAACAGCATGAACAAAAGCAACAAAGGCTGACTTTTCAGAAACTACACTCTTTGAGAAAACCACTTCTCCTTCTCCTAGTTGTTCATACCTCCTTGGCTAGGGGTGTGACTTTTTAACCAACTTACTTCTCCATTGTGAGATTAGGTTTCACTTGTGTATACACAAGTCTTGTGCAATCAGTCACAACCACTGTGGCTTCACATGTGCAGCTGTCTGGGAAACACAGTTTCTACAGTGAAGGCATTCACCACTTCTTGTTCTTACTCTTTTCAGCTCTTTCTTCACCAATGATCCTGAAGCCTTGAGATGATGGGGAGTGGTATATATGTTTTTCTGATTGCCGTCAATAGAAATAGTCTTTTAAAAGTAGAATGAAGTAAAAAATTAAGTAATCATTCATATAACAAATACTCATGCTCTCCATGCTTTTTGGCTAATATTTTAATATATTTTGTGTCTCATTTTTGTTTATCCATATGTCTATTCACCTGTTAAAACTTTATTGCTAAGTGAGACTAAATTCTTTTTGTGACAATCGTAAAACAAAAATAATAAGAAGTATGCTTCTATCTAGAAGCAGACCAAAGAATGATAAGCTTTTACTCATCTGCTACAGTTTTATAGAAAGTATCATTAGCAATGAAGACAAGTTACAATCACAGAAGTTAATTATATTATAAAACTAAAGTTGGGCAAATGAAGCACAGTGCAAACATGTGTCTTAGTTTTCTAATTTTAAAATAAACCTAATTAATGACATATTTTATATTCTATAAATATTATTTCCAAAAAAGTAATTTTGTGTGAGCTGAAAATACCATCTTCCAAATAACATATTTTGACACTTATGTAACTCAAATATTGGATGAAAATATCTCTAGGGGAAAGTCTTCCCCTGCCAATTTCCAAGTCCAGACGATCTTTCTGTTCAGTTGGTTCACCTACCATAACTGGTTGAAGTGAATTCTGTTGATAAAAATACCGACGGCCATTGTATTAAGGCATGATTGACCATGACAGTCCTTGGCATTCCATATACTTCTTTCAATCTTTGTATCATAAAACTATCCTTGGAGACAATCATCCAAAAGTCTGTTTCATCATAGTTAAAATTCTCTGTGTGCATGCTGTCTGAGCACTGTGCTTCTGTGCAAACTCTGCCCATTCAGTGAGAGCCTCCAGGATCCAAGCTCCTTTTATAGCTGGTCTCAGGCTCATGGAATCCATTCCTTATTATTACAATACTACTGGGACAAACCCTTGCTTGTTGGTCTTGCTTCTTCAGAAGTCTCTGTCACAGCAAATTACAATCAATCTCTGATCCTTCTGAGATGTCAATCCAGCTCTCCACCTCCTCCTCTTCAGGTCACCTTCAGAGGAGACTTATTTGGTTGCAGTAGAAACATTACAGAGTATTGAATCATTTGTGGAAAGATGTTTATAGTGTCTTTGTAGTCTTAGACACTGTTTTTTATTTTTTTATCTTTAAAGTGGGGTTACAACAGAATGAGAAGTCTCTAAGTCTCTATTTCCCTGTCGATCTTGCTTTCTTCCAAAGAGAAAGTTTATAATGAGAGTGTAAACAATAGTTAATATGATTTCTGGTACCAGAAAATGCAATGAGGAGGTCATCGCAGTGAGATGGAGGAAAGAATCTGGGACATGAGAAGCTCCATGTGTCAGGCATGTGTGCTTTTAGTGAGGTGATGGGAAAAAATGCAATTGTGGGAACTTTTATGAAATGCAAACAGTTGTTTTGTCCTCCTCTCATTTGTTCGGTTGAGATAGCCATTGGCAGGCAGGTCTTGGAGAAATGATGAGGGCACCAGGTTCTAGGGAGTGGGTTTGCCTTGGATAATAGCATGGGTCCTAGTCCACAGTACAGGAGAAAAAAAGGCTATCGGTGATGACTCCAGTGCCTAATACAACTGTGTAACATTAGCAAGCGAGACCTTTAAGAAAAAGCAGAAACTTTGGCCAACACCTGAGAGTAAGGGGGTTGTTCAGGAAATAGATATTTCTCACCTGAGGATGTGGGGTAACTAGATATTTGGGAGGTATAGGAAAGTGTAATGGTAGGAAAAGGACAACCAGAGTAAAAGGTGTTTGTGAAGAAGCGACTGCTTTTCTGGGTCACAAACACTAATGGGTTGATGAGGGAAGTTTGTGTTCAGGATGGCAAACTGTTTAAATACCATGTTCTAAATGAATGTGTCATTGGGGTGTGGGGGAATTTCAAACCATGGTAAGCAGATGTCTAGAAATGGGGTTGGTGATTTCATAGAGAGAAAGAAGGAGAACGAGTCAAACAGATAGGAAATGACATTCAGACATAAGACATTGCAAATGGAAGAGTCTATGTGGTAATTGAATAATAGCATAGGAACAGTAGTGGTTCCCAAGTGCCTTGTACTAAAGAGCCTATGTCCATGAACTCATTCACACTGCCCAACAGCTAATCTATGGTGGCCCCTTATCAGTAATATAATATCTATTGTCTCAATTATGCATGGGACACCCAAGTGCTATTAGGAGGTGTGTGACATAATAATCTAAAAAAAAATATTCATTATTTCTTTATTTTCTGACACTTTTTAATCATGATGCTTTTGATTCTGTATGTTTCTCTGTGACAAGCATAGAAAAGATGCTCAGAGGACAGCTTAGGATGTGGCCTTCAGCCTCCTGCACCTGTGTTCTTTCTGAAACACAAATATTTTATGTTCATAGCAGCTAGGTGACAATTTTTCCTCAGATCACAATAGGATGCCATTTTGGAATTGTTCTGGTAGCCATGGAAACTACAGAAGATCAAAAACAGTATTAGCCAGGTCTACAGGAACAGTATGCTAGGGTTTCTATTGCTGCAATGAAACGTTATATCCAAAAAGCAAGTTGGGAAGGAAAGGGTTTATTGGGCTTACACTTCTGTACCAATGTTAATCATCAGAGGTCAGGACAAGAATTCAAACAGTAGGAACCTGGAGACAGGAGCTGATGCAGAGGCCATGGATGGGTGCTGCTTACTGACTTGTTCACTACAGCACTCATCACGCTTTCTTACAGAACCTGAGACCACCAGCCCTGGGATGGTCCTACCCACCATGGTCTTCTTTCATTGATCACTAACTGACAAAATGCCTTACAGCTGGATCTCATGAAGCCATTTCCTCAACTGAGGCTTCTACTCTCTGATGACTGTAGCTTCTATGAAGTCTACAGAAAACAAGATAATAGAAACTAGCTGTCCCCTTCCCCAGCTACAAGTGATCTTACAAGATGGAAGATTTTATGGGAAGAAGGTTAATTGAAAGTGTGGCTCCATAATGCAGCTTCCATGAGGTCACTACTTTTCTTGGATGAGAACTGGAAGTAATCTAGCTATGTGGGGGCCACTTGCTGTCTTAATTAGGATTTCCATTTCTGTGAAGACACCATGACCAATGCAACTCTTATGATGGACCACACTTCATTGGGGCTGGCTATCAGGTTCTGAAGTTCAGTCTATTACCATCACGGCAAAAAGCATGACAGCATCCTGGCAGGCATGGCATTGGAGGAGCTGAGGGTTCTACACCTTTTTCTGAAAGCAAACAGAAGACTGGCTTCCAGGCAGCTAGGAGGGTCTCTCAAAGCCTAGCCCCACAGTGAAACACTTCTTCCAACAAAACCACGACCCCAAATAGTGCCACTCACTTGGCCAAGCATATTCAAGCTGTCACACCTACTCTCTATAAGTAACCCTTTATTTGAGTTCTGTAAGAAAGTTCAATAAATCACTGATCTCAACCAAATTGGATTTTGCATAAATCCTACTTTGGTCTGTCACTGATGTTTCTCTTGGGTAATTAGACGTTTGGTTTTGTTTTTCTGGGAAAAGCAACTTGAGGAAGAAAAGGTTTATTTCAGCTTATACTTTACACTCTATCATAAGGTACCTGGAGTTGGGAACTAAGACAAAAGCCATGGAGAATTGTGGCCTACAGTTTTTTTCCCTCTGGAAGGAAACTCAGTTTTCTTTCTTATACAACCCAAGATCTCTTACCAGAGGTACACACACACACACACACACACACACACACACACACTCTTTGATTATATTCTCCCCCATTATCTTCTCTTACCTCTGTCCTGCTTTCACTTGACTCCTTCTTCCCTAATATTCTGCTTCCTCCTTTTGTGTCTTTTTGTGTATGTGTGGTCTATCCATGTAATAAGGATTTTTTGCATGAATTCAGGTTGGGGGATATATTTTGAACACTAGTAACAATACTATCGAGGAATATGACTTCCGTCTCCTGGCGACCTTTGACTACCTACCTCAGGGAGTGGTAAATCTGACAAGCCCCTTCCCTGTTCATGATGAAATATTGATGAGCCTAGTCATCTGCAGGTCTTATATAAGTGCTCATTGCTGATGTAATTTTATGGGTACAGCAGTCGTCGCATATTGAGAAGATAACATTTCATAATACCTGTTAGCATTTTGTCTAAGCTCCACCCCACAGTTTCCTGGCAACATCGAGGTATGCCTGGCTCACTATAAAAGAGGCTGTATATCCTCTCCTCTCTCTCTTGCTCTCTCTTGCTCTACCTTCCTGCCCCTGCTCTGTCCTCTTGTCCCTTCCCCCCTCTCTCTCCACATGCTCATGGCCAGCCTCTACCTCTCCTCTCCTCTCCTCTCCTCTCCTCTCCTCTCCTCTCCTCTCCTCTCCTCTCCTCTCCTCTCCTCTCCTCTC
>JANHMN010000015.1:61828028-61877191 GCA_030674055.1 Rhabdomys pumilio
TGTGTGTGTGTGTGTGTGTGTGTGTGTGTGTGTGTGTGTGTGTGTGTCACCCCCTCCCATGTGCCACAGAGCATGTATGTATGAAGGGCAGACAACAACTATGAACTGTCAGAGATTTTTTCTTCTGTTTTCATAATGGGACAGCACTCAGGCTACCAGGTATGGCAAGCTCCTTTACTGGTTGTGACATCTCCTGGCCTCTGGTGTAATTTTTTTCACCAGTTCCTGGAACAGCCTCCCTCCCCCAATTCTCTGATGTCTTTTGCCAGCCTTCATCTATCCTTTCTACATTAGCCCATGATTCAGAACAACGAATAACACTGGGCTTGTGAGCACAGACAGGACAAGAATGATTGCCACTGAGATAACCCATTCTACCTGTGGAAGCACATCTTTCACGTGCTGCCTTCTTCCAATACCAACTGTATTAGCTATGGTTCCATTTTAGTTTCCATGTGGGCTATCCAAAACTTTTCTGAACAATAACATTTTTAAGAGAGCCTCTTAATTTAATTGAACTCTATATTATTTTTTAAAAACCAAAGAAGTATAGAATGAAATATTTCTTCAACTATTTATACTTTGTATTATAACTAATATGCATATTTCTTATACTGAATCCTTTCCATTTTGTGATGATATTAATCAGCAGACTCTACCATTGATTTGTCTCTAATGCTGGCAAACTTCTTTCATAGTTAAATTTACCTACATAATTAGAGAGCACTAATAACTTGATATATTTTTAGTAGCTGGAGTATGCTATTCCTTTGTATAAAGTAGACAGACCACTCTAGCACCATCTAATTCTTGAAACTTACCAAGTTTCTTACCTGGGATCAGGGGTGAGCTCCAGAGATTGGAATAAGACTGTCCTGATAACAAAAAATGTTTTTACTGTGAAATGTGACTTTTCCCATGGCTTTCTTTTACCAAAAAAGGGAAGAATTTGGGGCAGGTGTGGTGTTATGCATCTTAAAGTCAGACTCCCTGGGTTTACATGCTGACAGCAACATGTAACGATACACCACAACATAATATTCTGCATCTTGAATATCTTTTAAGTTAAATTTATTTGTTCTATTTTATATGTGAGTGTTTTGCCTGGACATGTGTTTATGTACCATGTGTGCTCAGAAGTTAGAAGAGGGCATCAGCACCCCTGGAGCTGGAGCTGTGGATGGTTGTGAACTGCCATGTAGGTACTGGGAATTGAACCCAGGTCCTCTGGAAAAGCAACAAGGGCCCATAACCAATGGACCATCTCTCCAGCCCATGTTAAATATTTTTAAGACTATTTTTACATTTATTTATTTTATATGTCCTGGGGGTGGGGAGTATGGCATGTGTATGAATGTGTGCGAAGCTGTTGTCTCCTTCATTGTATGGGGACTGGCGATTGGACTCAGATTTCTAGGCTTTGACTACTAAGCCATCTTCAGACCCTGACATGGTATTTTAAGATGAAAGGATTTAAGAAATGTCAGATGTAGGGAGAACTCTCTTAGTTCCCTAGAGCCAGATCTTAAGGTCTTCATGTGAATCATGGCCTACCTACAAGAAGGTGGAAACATTTATAGCTCTGAAGATGGTGAAAGGAATCAGATCAGGTGACTTCTTGGACTCCTGTTCCTGTCCCTACCAACCTTTTTCACAAGCCTTTATCGTCTGTCAAAGCAACAGGGGAGCTGTTTGTTTTCAATTTCATATGAAATTGCTTATTACATAAAGCTTCTGTTAAGGAAACACATGGTTTTGTTTGCTTGCTTGTTTTTGGTTTGTTTGTTTGTTTGTTCTCTTGTTAATCTGTGAGATCCAGCCAAGAACCAAGCAGGGCAGAAGGAGTCTCCTCTCCTTTAATTCCAGATTACCATTATCTGACTTCCAACACATTGCTGTACCTTTCTTTTCTTCGCTTTTAACATGAGTTATCTCTCACAGAATCATGTCTTTGAGCACTTGGTGCCCAGCTAATTGTGCTGTTTTGAAGTATTATGGAACCGTTAGGATGTGCAGTCTTAAAAGAGCAATTGAAACCCTGGGAGTGAGGGGGGGTGAGACTTAACATTCAGTAGTGCCTTCCTACTTCCTGATAATGGACAGAACTGTGGCTAGTCCTACCCATCTCCAGCCCCTGCTGCCACACCTGCCTTCCCCTCTAGGATAAACTATAAGTCTTCACAAACCCCTCCTCTCAAAAGTGCTTTTGTTAGAAATTTTGTCATACTGAGAAAAAGTTGTTAACAGAGCCTAGAAGACAGTGGTATCTTTCATTAGATGCTGGTGGTTACACTTGACTCTCAAAAGAAATCTATAACCACTAGAAAGCTAAGAAACATTGTCCTTGGGTACATTCAGAAGTTTGCTTTAAAGAAAAAAGATCCCAAGCTCCTTTCTACCTAAACTATTCACTAGCTTTAGTCAAGGATAGACTCTATCAGAAGCCAGAAAACCCTCCTCAAATAGGTCTGAAAATGTGGGAGTCTGATTGGTGGTGTTTTTTCATAGAAGATAATCTCTCTTCTTGGTCTCAGGTCAGCCCACCAGGGAGATGTATTCCTTCTGGTGTTGTATTCCTGACTCTATACTATCTAAACTTGAGATAAACTGGGGAGGGGGGTGGAGGAAAGGGACCACAGTAGCTTAAGCCTCAGCTTACAGGCTGTGAATTCTTTCTCTTTGCTTCCTTTTACAGGGAGCACCACCAACAAAAGTTCAAAAGCAAAAGAGATTCTGCATCTTTTAATGAAAGATAAAACAACAATATAAACATACACAAATTTACAGAGAAGAGGTCAACTTTGATACATCTGGAGTAAAAGGTGTTTTCTCATTTAAATATGGTATAAAAATAAATGCAAGAAACATGAACAGACAATGTCCAGAGGACACATGAAAATGGGTGCTTGTTTTAGACTGAATACACAGGTGAAAGGACACCTTCCGTGCCAATTTATTATTTAATAAATGTGAAGCTATGTATGTACTTAGTGATATATACTTTTTTTTTCTTTTTACAATTCGTCCAGTTTGTGACTGACTGAATTTTCAGTGAACTGTGCATCTGGCAGAAGCTTTATGGAAAAGAGAGGAAGGGGGAAAAGAAAGTTCTCCTTCACTTGAACTCATTAAAAAGAAAAGGACACAGATCCAGCTTAATACAAGGAGAGAGGGAAGCAGACGACATGTGAAGATGAAGGCAATGAGATGACAGAGTCCCTTGGCAAATGTAATAATGCCTTTATGTGCACACAGAAAAGAACAATTCAGGTCCTTCGTTCATGCAGTATCTTGGTCTAACATCCTCAGCTCCAGGTAACAGCAATGGGCTACAAGGTATGGGTGATGGCTCCATTCAGCTTTCATGTGACAAGGACGATCCTTCTAGTAAGACTGAACAAGGCTTGTTAACCTCTTGGATGTGAGAGATTTCCCCTGAGGAAAAAAACATCAAATGAAGAAAGAAAATAATTAACGATCAGTGAAAAGCAGCACCATAGGAGAATCCAGTTACTATAGCAGAATTTTGTTTGTGAGGGTCGAACTGGACCCTTATCTTTCGGTGTGTGGTCCTGAGAATCAAACCTTAGACCTCACACATGCTAATTAACATGAACTCAAGCACTAGGCTCTGCCCTCCAGGCCCCAAACTGAACCTTCAGTTAACCTGAATTCAAACATAATGATGAACCCTCCTCCCTCCCTCACCCTCCCAGCATGAATACATCAAACAAATGACTCTCCCTCCCCAAACATCCCTCTCCTCCCAGCCCTCCTCCCACTGCAAACAGACTGATGGGGTCACAGCACACATTAGCAAATCATAAACATGTCCATAAATGTTCCACGGAGGCTGAGCTATGAGGCAACACCCAGGTTCCCAACCTGAAATATACATCCTAACAGGATTCTGAGCCAGGTGCTCTGCAGGACAACAATGTGAGTGCATTCTGTCAAGTTGGTGCTACATTTGCAAAAAGAGATGTGTCAGGGTGCAGTTAACTGCATAACATGCATATAATAGGGTATGGTTGGTAGGAACTCAGACTTGAGTCTATCCCTCCCATGTAGAGTTAATGGAGAAAAGGAAGCCAACTGTGAGTCTTAAGATAAAAGTCTCTTCATTCCACTTTCAAACTGTTAACATCTTTTTGTCATTCCCAACTTAATTTCTTCTAAAACAGGAAAATTATGTATATAAATACATTCTATGTATTTTAATTTCACATACTTTACTAATAATGTACTATTGCAGAGAGTAAATGGATTTTTTTCCTTTATTCTTTTCTTTTTTTGAAATCTCAACCACCAACTTGTTTCTATTAATTGCCAGTATTCTACAGTGATATGAAAGTTGACTTTTTTTTTTTTTATGAGAACACAGTTTATTGACTGGTATATAGTTTTATCTCTCTTTTTTTTGTTAGGTTTTGAAATAAAATCAAGTGGCCTGATTATTTATCATTTTTATAAAAATAATTATTTATATAATTAAAATAATTATCTAATTTTTTTCCTTTGGAAAAAATGAAATAAGGGATAATTGTTTTGAGAAATTATAGTATATGGAAAATAACGTATGTTGCAGCTGTAGCCTTGACTTGCTATCTAATGTAGCCAAGTTTGATCAAGGTAAAGGTGAAATACTACTCACTGCCATTGTTTCAGCCTGTTACTAAAGTGAGAACTCAGAGACTGAGTGCTTAGAAACAGGTGAGCTTTGTTAACGTGTTGCTGACAGCCTGCACGGGTTTCTTGGAAAGGCCTTTCTTCTGATCCACAAATGGCAGAGAATGTACTCTGGTTCTCGCATGGGAGAAGAGTCAAAGAATTTCTTTGGGGCCTCTTTCATAAAGCCTCTAACTCCATCCATTTAAACTCCTCCTCCCTTAGGATCTAAGCATGCTCCCAAGCCTGACCCACACTGGTCCTATCTCATTCGGATTGTAGAATTTAACATGTGATTTTTTTTTCTTGCCTAGGACTTACAAAGCTGCCATATGTTACACAAAAAATGGTATGTTTAGGAATTGATTAATAATTAATAATTGATCACTAGTAAACATTAGCAAGCCCATAATTCATTTTGATAAATTTTCCTTATGCTTTGTGTGATCTTTGGCTGATGTGAAAAGCAAGATCTTTTCTCTTTGTTGGAAGAGGGCTCCCATCTAAGCTTTCTGCAACTGGTAGTAGAATCTTCCCACATTTAAGGAAACCATCTCATTTCAGGTTATGCTTAGCTCAGCACACTTCCTATACACGATAGTTTTACAGAACACATCTAAGTGAGATTCTGGCCCTCTATGTAAGGACACAAAAAGAAACTGCTATTTGTGAACCAGGAAATGGATCCTCACCAGCTATCCCTGACATCTTGATCTTGGAGTCTAGCCTTTAGTACTGTGAGCAACGTTTGTATTGAATCAGCCTCTTAGCTTAGGGTATCTTGTTATAGCAGGCGGAAAGGACAAAAAACATCACGTTCAAGTCCAACTCTGTACCTGCTTCCTCGTCCATAAAAGGAGGCAACAATAGCATCTGCTTTAAAATCTCGCTTGAAACACTGATGTAGGCAAATGTTTTTTAAAAAATTTAGGACATCTTACAGAGCCACTTTATTTTTGCTATGATCTTATTGGTGTAAATGCTGCTAATACTAGGTTTTAAGTAAAGAAATTTGATCTCTTAGGAAGCCCAGATACAAAACCACTATTCTGACTCTGCAAAGGGCAGAAAAATTACTAAGAAACTGAAAACTGTAGATTGTACTCTTTCTCCATGCAAAACAGAGACAATAACATATTCAGTTGATGTCAAAATTAAAAGCTCTTTTCTGTAGTTAAAGGCGATGCTCTTCTCTGTACTTACTATTGGAGTCTTTGTGTTATTGTGTTATTGACACTAATGCATATGTGTGTGGGTATTATTTATTCTGAGATAAAATAATTTATCTTGAAAGGAGGCTTATACTTTCTAATGTCATTGGAGATGTAGACGAAGAATAGAAGGCTAGGCTAGTATAAAACTATCCTCTTAAAACTATAGATTAACGTGATTTGGATTAAAATTCCAGAAAAGAAGAATAAACTAGCTGTATTGGGGTATCATTTTAAACTCGGACACAAGTATCATTTGATTTAGACAGAAATCCTTGTCTCTCTCTTTTTTTTATATATTTAATTTAAAAGGGAACATGGCTCTCTTCCTGTAGTTGTATTTGTTTTTAAGTTCCTACAGGTCATGAAGACTGCTACCATCTGGTGTATTAGAGACATTACTAAAGTCAGATCTGGTAAAAATTCAACCCGACTATCTCTGTCCTAGGAAATAACTTAAAAACACTCATCCATATGAGCCCACAGGGAAACAGTGTCACAGTCAACCTGGGGAATTGAGATAATAAAAAACCAGTGATCTGAAATAAAAAAAATTATGTGCATATGGCTTTGTATAGTATGGACTTATCAACTTTGCAATGAGAGTATTGCTTTTGTGCATTGCAACAATTAAAAGGAATCCTGGGTGCAACTAACAGTGGGAAGATCTTAAGAGTCTGGGGTGACAGCAAGTAACTAGCATGTCTGGTGGCTCACCAAGATTTAAAGACCTTGACCCTGTGTGCAGCCTGTCTTGCTTCTTTTGTGGAAAGAAAATACATAAGTCTCGACTTTAGTGCCCATACTGGTGGGAATCCACTCTGTACTGCTCAGCCTATTAGAAAGTACTGAAGGTCTAACAACACTTTTCCTTTCCTGATGCACATTTGTCTTTTTAATTGCATGTGAGCCATTTGCAACAGCCATTTCCAGACATTGCCTTAGAAGCCAGTAGAATCAGTCCCTGACTGTTATCTTTAGGTAAGTAAATTAAAGGACTCAAGAGACTTACATAGCTAAATCCTAACCTCTCTACTCTAACAATCAAAACCGTGCCAATAGTATTCACCTCCACGATTGCTTCTTACAATAATTTGATAATTTTATATGAAGAAAAACTATCTTAGCATCTGGACTGCCTGAATGTCAAATGACATCTGTCAACCGTCCTGTCAGTCTCTGGGAGAGAGACCATAGCAGAAACAAATCTATAGGAAAGATAAGCACAGACACTTAGACAGAACTGGGAACTCAAGATACTGTAAGCCTTTGAGTATGCAGTTGGTGAAGAGTATGCTAGAAAAAAACGAGCACGTGATCAGTTCTAGAACAAGTCAAGCCTGGCACAGAGGTGAAAATGGAACATCACCTTAACAAGAATCATTATAAAACTTCACCCTCATCAGACCACACCCTTCATATCCTACAGGATTCTAAGAGCTCTTGCTGAAATCCAAAGGAAAAGAGCCAACAAACCCCCAAACAACAACAACAACTTATAAAGCACTTATTTTATGATGTAGGCAATGAGCCCTGGGCACACACATGCCTTAGCATTCTACCACAGAGAGATGTAGACCCAGCCCTTTTATTTTTTTTATTTTGATATACAGTCTCACCAAGTTGCCCAGACTGGCCTTGAACTCATTCTAGAGACTAGACCTCGACTTGCTGCCTCAGTTTCCAAGTTACTGTGATTACAAACCTATGTCACTGAGCCTAGCTTGTGTGACTGTTCTGGCTTTCCCAAGTGAACTATTTACTCATAGTTATGAATTTTGACTGATTCAAAACATTATTCTTCATCTTAAAGCAGAGAGATGAGACAGAAGTGTGGAATCTGTGAAAATGGGCAGGAATGTCAGGGGCAACCCTGCTTATACACTGAAGGCCTATAATCAACAATAAACCTAAGTCAGCTTGCTAACACCAAGTCTCAGGTGTCTGTCAAAAAACATTGAAACAGATAGCTATAAGATTTTGTAAACAGGCAGCTTTGGTGGAAATTTACCAGCCTGGATGAGAACAAGTAGTCATAAGTCTTGGGTAAGTCATAGACCTTGAGTAGCCTTGGTGGATAGTACCAACTTAGATAAGGACAAATGAATCATAGGCAGAGTCATAGTGTCCTGTCCCCTGAACCTTCACCCAGCTGATACTCTGTTCTGGAAGATATCTGTACTCCCCCTGAACACCTACGCTCCTGTGTCATCCCCTTCCTCACATCCTCCCTTTTTGTGTTTATAACCCCTGTGTAAAAAAGTAAAATCAGTGGTTTGATCAGCCTATAAACAAGCCACTGTTCTTTGCGTTCGCCTGTTTCCCCTCTTCTCTCTTTCAGGTGACCTCCCCTGACCCCTGTTTAATGCTCTGCTGGCTGGGGCACAGGAAGGCCAGGCTTGTAGATACAGCATGGAGCTGGAAACAATAGGGACCCAGGAACGGCTTTCCACTTAGCTCTTCTGCAGACCGTGACCCATTAGCAAGCACAAGAAGCTACATCTTCCTGAACACTTGACTCTGTAAGTTTTATGATTGTCACAAAGGTACACACTACCAGAAAGTAGACTGAAAAGAGATTAGTGAGCAGAGTTATACCAGATGACCTCTGACCTTAGCATTAAGAGTACGAGATTACTTCCATTTCCTTCTTCCTATTTAACTCAGCCTCATATTTCTTGCTATTTTATTACAGTTTCTATTTGTTGGTGTCCTGAAAATACCCAAGTCGCTTCTACATGTTTCTAAAGACTTATAAGCATATTACAGAATAATGTCCCAATGAAAGTATTACCTGCTCACTGGTTTATGTGACCTACCAAATGCCTAATCTCTAGGCATAAAATCAACAGAGCTGACCATTCGAGCACACTCATATAAGAAGATGAACTGAAGATATAATCTCTTTAACTCTCATATTGAAAAATGTTCTGGTCTCTCTCTGCCTAGATTTCAAAATCATGCATCATCTGTCCCTCTAGTCTGCTTATAGTTACTCCATACATGGATCTTCAGCTGGCTCGGTCCCAGCTGCTTTCTCAGTGAAGACTCCTTCTGTGCAATGACTATGCCCCTTACTCAGCCTTCAGTGATAAGTTTTCTGTCCACATCTCTGGCCCCTGAATTTTGTGATTTCCTTCTCTCGGTTCTTCCTGTCCATGAATCTGCATCCATGTACTTATATGCCTCTGAATATTATTTTATAAGTCACCTACCCTATTTATAGCTGATAAAAACCATCAGACTTTTAGAAGTCCCCAAAAGTTTCTTCCATGAGCTGAACTCTTCACTGGACACATTATTTCAAGAAAAAAATGTTTAAAAGTGAAGGTAGAATGATTTCAGTGTCCTGGGATTAAGTTACTTTTATTTTAAGGTAGGAGAGGTTTGATAGGGTGAGGGTAAGGGGCAAGGATTGAATGATGGAGGAACGCTGATCTCATCTTATGTATGAACTAGTCCACTAACAGAATCTGGGCTTTTCAAATCAGAAGATGGTTAAGAAGAAACTGAATCAAGATTACATGTCCCAAAAGTTTTTCCTCGCATTAATAAAAACTAATTCATCCATGTAAATTTGCAAATGAGTTTATATTAAACCGTGTTAGACAATTTTAGTAAAACTGTGAATGGATACAACTTCCTGTAATGTTATATTTTATAATATAACATTATATGTTATACATATATATACATATACATGTATATATATGTGTGTATATATATATATTCAACTTCCTATAGCATTATAGGAAGTTGTGTAAAGCTTCTTCCTATAAAAGGAAAGAAGAAAGAGAATTCTGTTAAATATTGACCCTGTATCTAGGAAGATACAAATATGAACAATTAAATACTTAAACACCAATGCCTAAATATTTATATGGGTTAAGAAAGCTCATACGCCAAGTAATTCCATTTCTTTACTTAAAATTATAAAGAAGGCAATAGACATCATTAGATAAAAATAAAGATGAATCAAAAAAGAAACAATATACATTAAAGCATAATTATTGGTAAACTATAAACCTTTCAACACTTTCATTCAAAACTACATTTTAAAACTTTTAAAAAAACCAAATAAGTTGTGCTATAGATACTGACTTACATGTAGCAGGTCAAGTTAAATGATTATATTTTCATCAATTGCCATGTTACATGTGTAGCTAATAAAATATCTATTTTCTAACTATGTGACAAAAATAGATGCAACTGTATTTAGGGAAAAAATTAAATATGATAAAATAGATCAGAAAATATCACAAAGAATTATACCAAATAGAGGAATTTACTGTTTACAAAATGTCATAATCCAGAAGATGTAAGTATACATAACTATAGTGTGCACATATGCATGTTTATATATAGTATACATACGTGTAAAATGTATTCATTAAGTGTGGTATTAAAAACATGAAAGTGACTGTTCTAAATCTGATTTTTAATATGTGTGTAGCAGATAAGCTCTAATGGCTTAGGAAAGTCTTAATGCTCTGGACATTCAGAGTATGTCCTATATTTAGCAATTATATGATGAACATCTGGAATTCCTCAGGACAAAGTTACTTTAAATTGAATTATTGATGTTAAGTACAAGAATTTGGAAGCTTTTAGGATATTTTATCAGGTTTATTCTAGGAAAGGATAACAGTTTATGCTTGTAGGATCAATGTATGAAGTTGTCTAGTTTTTAATCTCTTTTCCTTTTTTCTTCTTTTCTTCCTTCTTTCCTTCCTTATTCTCTTTCTTCCATGTCTCCCTCCATCCCTTTCTCTGTTTCTCCTTCACTTTCTTCCTCCCTCCTATATTTTTCTAATCCACAGCCTGAGGCATGCTGTATAAGCATTCTACACTCACAGCCTCATTGTATTTGGAGATAGGATTTCACTAACTGGTCCAGACTGGCCTTGAACTTATTGTCACCCTGCTTTATCCTGCTGCACAGCTGGGTTTACCAATGTGCATACAAACACATCCAGCCTCTATTTCACATCCATTTTCTAGCACTAAATATCATTTAGAAAGAAAAGTAGCCCCTTTGCAGCAATATGCTCTACGTTTCCTGGGTTGTGCTTGACTATTTATAAGACTAGGCTCCTTGTTTTCTCATGTATTTATTGACTACTTGCATTTATCATTAAAACTGTCCAAGTCCTTTGATAATTCTCCCAATGGCAGATTGCCCTTATAACTTTTATTTACTAAGAACTTCCTGTATACCAACTATGTAAGCTGTGTATTTGTTTGGACATGCTATTGACAGTTGTTAGAAAGGGTTTACCCGATTTGAGGACAGGAGCTTGCTTTAAACAAAGGCTCTTGGGCTAAGTACGGCGTGGAGCAGCCTTTCATGGCATCTCTGTGGATGAGACAGAGAAAGATGCAGTTCATAACTAGGCAAACAAGCACCTCCAAGGTGTGCTGTTCACTAGAGCGGCAGCTTCTGCCATCTTCCCAGTGCTTTAGGGCATTCTCATTGTTAGCCTGAATGAATCATTAATAGAATGCTGAAGGAAGGCATACATGATGCAATCATAATCATCATTTTCAAAAGACTAACCAATAAATACTCCAAACTTGGGGGGCAAGTACAGAGATGAACTATGAAATTTAACAATGGGGCAGGACTTAGTGGGAAGAAAGTAAAAATTCAAATTTACATTAAAATGAATACACAACAAACAAATAGTCTAGAAACAAAAAAAAAGACAAGAGTAGAAAACATAACTACAACTCGTATGGAAAAAAATCCAGTGTTTTAAAATGTTTTAGTTAGAGCATCAAATGATGCTACTTTGTTATGGTTTGGAATTGGGGTTGGAATGTGAATGAAGTCTCCAGTTAGAATGTATTTAGGAGACAAAGCTAGGAAGGTGGTATCTATCTCCTACAGAGTCACAGATCAAGTGTTGTGCTTGGCTATGATCTAGGGGGGCTTTTGATAGACTGGAGCAACCACAGGTGAACAGTTAAGGTGATGACAAAATATTAAGCAAGTAAGGGAGAGAGCAGGAGAGAGTTTTAAGGCATCTTCATCTGACCAAGGCTTTAAAAGTGTTAAGCTCAATTTTCACAGCAATGTGATTTTTATATCCACATTTCATACTTTATCTATATGTTAAATTATATAAATGCAAGGAGTCCATAATAGTCATAAAAAGGTAACACAACTGATTTGGTACTCTAAAATTCCAATGGAGAGTGCACATAACTGGAGAGTAGCCTATCAGCTGTGATATTGTCTTTGTGCTTGGTACCAATCAGTGGAAAGAGTGAGAAGTACTATCTTATACAAGTCAGAGGTTCATGAAGCATGGTCTTCATGCCAGAAACATGATCATCACAAATATCAGTTAGAAGAACCTAGTAGAACCATAGCAGAACCTAGAAGAACCTAGTAGAACCTAGTAGAACCTAGTAGAACCTAGTAGAACCTAGTAGAACCTAGTAGAACACAAATGAACCAGATGCTGGGAAAAGAGGCTGTTCATCAAACCTTGCTATAAGAAGCCTTGCAGGGACTCTGATGTAGCTCAAGTGAGTAGTGTTATTTGGTTAGAAGAGCTCAAGTGAACACTTCTAAGGAGACAGTCCTTATGCTATACTGTCTTGAGATGCTTGCAACCATTGCAGGAGGGACAGAGACACACAGAGAATGGTTGCAATCCAGTTTTGGGAGGATGGGGTCACAGAATATGCATGTTCTCAGATACTAGTAACTTGGGGATGTGGAATGTTGGATCCAACTTAGAAAGGTAGTACATTAGAAATTTTAATCAAGGGAAATGATAAAACTTGGGGGAGAGCTGACACATATTATAACTTCAAGAGATTTCCCAGTGGTCATGGAGACATTGGTTTTGTGTCATTCTGCTCAGTTACAGGAAGCAGAAGCAGAGGTGTTCCTTAGAGACCTCGGAAGAGTAGATGCTCCTGGAAACAAGGGTGGAACCTCTTAAAGATGGGTTTGATGCCTATGCCACCTAAACCTACCATGGACCTGGACCTCAGGATTCAGTAAAGACAGTGAACTCATGGAAGAAGACTCTAGGGATTGGCCCTAGGTGAGGAGATAATGCCAAATTCCCTTGCAGTTCTGAGATGCCCATAACACCATCTTTTTCTGTACTTTCTCTAAACACCTTGTAGATTTACAATTTAAAAGTAGAAAAGAGGAAGATTTCCCAAGGAATTATTTTTAGTATTAGTAATATATTCTTGTCAGTCAGTAATGTGTATACTTTAAGTAAATATTCACTAATGGTTGGTTATTATTCCCCTTTGTAATAACTGAGCAATGTCTATGGCACATTTGTGTGTGTGTCTGTTGTGTGTGTGTGTGTGTGTGTGTGTGTGTGTGTGTTGTGTATGACCTAGATAAAATTAAAAGAAGATCTTGAATGCCAAAGTCATCTGTATGATTTGAAGAAACAAAAGAAATGAGAGCTGAACTTTTTTTTCTTCTTCTAGATTATAAGGTTTCAGTAGTTGGCTATAGTCAGTTGTACTGTTGGCCTCGCATTGGTTGCAGTCACAGGAACAATGAATGGCTATGAGGTTGTACAGTATTTGTTCATGTCTCTCTTAGTCTCTGACTACTGGCAAACAAGAATATTACAGTACTGAGACTGTAATGCTGTGTGTACTCAGCAGAACTTGCCCAATCCAGGCTTGCTGTGTAGTCTGCCAGGGCTATGGAAGCCATGGTGGAATGTCTACAGATGCACTCATAATACTTCTAACTCCATGAAGGTTTGCATTGTCTACAAGGAGGACTCATGTTCTGCTATTTTAAATGGTCTCTAAGAACAAGCACAGATTATAAAAAGTAAAAAATTACTCCCTCAGTGTCCCATCAGCAGCAAACTGACTTTCATTTTTATGAAAAATGTTTCACAGTGGAGTGTCAAGGAACATATATGACCCCATATGTGGTTTTAGAATGGATGAAAGAAAATGAGAAATAGGTAGCTTGGTCAAGACATAGAACTGCCAAGTACATCATCTCACAAAGAGATATAATTGAAATCTGACTCCACTGTTAATGGCAATTAAGTCTGATGTCCCAATAAGCCCCATATATATCTACTTAAGTCCCATTCACACTTTTCCCAGGTATATAAATATGCACACCATTGTCCTTAGAACACTGATACAATTTTTAAAACTTCTGCTGCATGCCATTTAGAGGTGATTTAGACTTAACGACTTTGAATTGAGGCTGAGTTGACTGTCTACACAGTATGTTGCCAGGTGCTGTGATGTTAAGAACTTATGTTCAATCAAACATTCCTAGGTCTTTCTGTTTCATTAAGTGACAGTTTAACCTATGGATTAGAGACTCAAACATACTGGCATCATAATGCAAGCTCAACGTTCTTCAAATAAAAACAGTGATAATGAAAAATAATGTTGGCTGCTTTATCACAGTTGTGAATCCTAACTCAGTTCAAAGTTTAATTTCACTTTTCAGTAAATGTGGCTTTAATACATTGCAGTAAATAAGATGGTATTCCAAATCTTCTTCCTCCTTTACGTCTTTTACATAAACAGTCATGTTCCAGTCATAAGCACCTAATGTGTGTATTAGAACAGTAGCTGCTATCCTGTAGAAGGACTGTCCTCTCTACATCATCTCTGAGCTTTCCCACTGCAACCATCTGCAGCCCAAGAGGTGTGTGTGTGTGTGTGTGTGTGTGTGTGTGTGTGTGTCCACTGGGCAAATCCAAAACACAGTCTGGTTCCTCGATTGTCTTCTACCTTTTGCTACTCTCACTGGAAACCTCCATACTAGTCCTGGCCCAAATCTGTAGAGTCCTCAATCCTCTTTCTAGTTTTGATCTTGTGGGTCTCTTTCTTGTGCTTTAATCCTTTTCTCTGTTTTCTTTGAGCTCCCAGAAAAACCCTTGTGACTCACACTGAGGAAGTTAGTGGGAGCCTTGTTCTGTTTGCTGGACAGTCAGCTTCCATAGGAAGAGAGAATCAATTTAGATATGCATGGTAACAGCATCCCAAGATAGTAATCTGAGTCACTTCTGTCTCCTTACAATTATGGATATGCTTAGAAAAGATTTTATGTCTTATTACCTATGGATTCCCAGTCAGAAAAGACAGTACCTACCCAGAGTAGGGACTTGATAACTCTACTTATTTGTTAGAGGAAAGAACTCAGTGGTGGCTGAATGCAGCCTATAAGTCTATAAGCTATAGACTTATCTCAGAAGCCTCCCTGATGATCTTCCCTGAGGTCTGTCAGCCAGCAGCAGCACAAACTCAGGGCTTTATACTCAGTAGAATAGAACTTAGGAAATTCTGGTTCAGATTCTGCCTCTGGCACATGTGGCAACAACATGGACATTGTTCCAGTCACACCAGCCCTCCCTTGGAGTCCCTGGGGGTGCAGTGAGTACTTTGTAGCAACATACCATTCACAGTTTGTACAACTTGAGTGACAATTTCAGAACGAATGGTGCTGTCAGGGGAGACTAAAGTTACCCTATCCAAACTAAATTATGCTACACGGTCCAAAAACATTCCACCATTGGATTTATACCATGCTGCAGGGAAACTGGAATTATGTTCTCAGGCAAGTTATTACCACACCAGTTTCACTAAAACAAGATGGATAGCTGTATCTGCCAAGAAAATGATGAAAAAGAACGAGAGAGAGGTCCATAAAGGAAGAAGAGGAGACATTAGTTCCTTCTTGGTCAGGTTTGCTTTTTGTTTGCTGGAGAGACGCAATGGCCAGTTCATAAGTGTTCTTCACGGGAGGTGTCATAGCAATTTCTAACACAGTTTTTCCATGTTAATGTACCTGTCATACTGAGCAATAAAAGCCATAGCACTTTAGTAGAAAGAAAATATCCACAAGACCTTCCTAATGGTGAATTCACAGGAGCACAGACATGAAACCCAAAGCTCTCCTTTCTCTACTCCTAGTCTGTTTGCATGCTGTGATGGGTGTTTGTTTCATTAGGATAGATGTTGATGTAAATCAAGGATGGAACTGACTTCCTGGCAACTTTCCTGATAGAACTATAGTCTATAAGATAACCATTGTGAATGCTCTCTGTTTTCTCCCTGATTCATTATGGTAGAAAATGATACCATGAGAGGAGAGACCAGGGATAAATAAGCTAATTTAGTAAATTATAATTTAAGAAATGTTTTTGTGGTGCTGAGTATGGAACTCAGAACCTCACATATGTCAAACAAAATGCTTATTACAAAACTATATCTCCAATGGACTATCTTTAGAAGAGCACACAAAGGTAACACGTAACCCACAGGGACTCAATATATGTTGGTAAATGGTAGGAAGACTAGTATAATGGTTCATACAGCAGCAGTATGAGAACAACAGAGAAGAGGACACTAGATTCCCTGGTCAGGTTTCCTGTCTGTTATTTGTAATGGTAAGACTATTTCTTTTTAAGCACTTCAGAGAACTTCCCTTATCTCAGCCACACTATGGTGATGAGGAGTCCAAACAGACAAGTCTCAACTAAAAGTGCTCCATCTTAAACAGAAGGAAACCAGGGATGGCCAGAAAAGGGGACTGTACACACAAAGCTCACAACACAACTCAGGGCCTGACTCCTCAGCATAACAGGACCATGCTCCTCAAATGTGTACACTCTTGAAGAAATTACACAATATAGTTTTTACACTTAATAAGAGCAACTTAAAAGCCATTTGTTCAAAGTCTGGTGCCTCAGAAAACAAGGCAAGACCAACAGAAAGTGCCTGAAATTTTCAGCAATTGGGGAACCAGTTGGCAGGGATGGTCTTCTGCCATCAAAGTATAGTACAAGTGGCTTTGGGAAACAGATAAACGTGAAGTCTACGCCTATCACAAGAATGGATCATTTTTTATCAATGGTGTGTGATCTTGGGTTAGGAAAAACAAATGAGACCAGGTTCAAGATTGAGCAAGTGAGAGAGAATGTTTCCTTATACAGTTATATTACAATTAAACAGTAAGGTCAATTTTAAATGAATATATTAAGAGAAAAATCCACATTTAACTCGAAAGATATTTATCATATTTTGATCTTTAATAGAGATGAACAAATAATGGAAGATCTAATTTAGGGTACTAAGGTATAAAGATGGAGAGCTGAGGTTCACCAGTTAAAATGATTTCTGAAACTTAGAAGGTAAGACACAGAACTAGATTTCGTGCTGAAATGAATAAGCACATCAAAGTTCAAGAACATTTTACTGCTAACACAGATTCTGCATAAAACTACATTAAGAATTTCATTCACAACTGAGTGTGGTGATAAAGCCCTGAAATCCTGTCACTCAGGAGATAAGGGCAAAAGAGAGTACAGCGTTCAAGACAAGCCTGAGCTATGTAGAGAAATCCTCTTTCAAAAACAGACAAAGAAAATAAATTTACTCACTTTACTAAAAAGAATATTCAAGAATAACTAAGTTTTGAATCTTTACCATTGTTTGATGCTTTGTATATTTTATCCTGTCACTATTTAGACTACTGAGCTACACTGTTAATGCAGATTTAATTCAGAACGATCAACTTCTGTCTTAGCCTCCTGCGAAAACTGTCTCATAAAGTGTAAACTGGGCTGGTTATCTCAGTGGATAGCCTTAGCCAGTACATGTGAGGCCCAGGGTTGGTTCCCTAACACCAAAACCACAAAATAAAAATCCATCACTGCTCCTGACAATGCATTATAGTCTCCAGAAGGTAATGGCAAAGCTTGGTGCTTCAATCTAGCACAAGTGGGCCAGAGCAGAGGGCACGGTGTGACTCAGAAGACCTCTGCAGTTTTTCTACTGATTCTTTAAAAGCCTCTAAAGATAGCTAACTTCACTGGAATGAAGCAAAACTGTTTCCAAAGGAAGGCTAGCTTAGTGAATTCCTGGGAACTCATCACTAGCATACCCTAGTAGTCATTTCTATGTCCCTACTTTTTAAATGCAAAGCCAAGATGATTCAATTTCCTCCTCACACAAGTAACAGAGAGATGAGTCATGGGTACTTGATTTATGAACCTTGACAGATGGACTTGCTGATCAACCCTCATGTACTCTTTCACCTTATGTCCTCTCTTTTCTTCTCAGAGGCTTCAGTTGTAAATAGACATTATGGCAGATGGTGATAAGCTTGACGGTAATGGGGGAAGGCAACAATTTTCACACTCAGTAAAACACACGCTCCATAGGAGAGGAGAATAAAGCCAATGTTATATGAATGACACTGGAGGGCAGGCAAGGACACATTGACCTTTGAGAGATGGATGGACATGAAGGGATTTCTCTAATGGTAAGAAAAATACAGAAACAAAGAACATGCCACAAGAAATTAGTTGTTTCCTTTTCTTTCCCTTGAGATAACAATCCAATGTGGAGGTAATGCATAAATGTGAGTTATACTCACTCACCTGTTAGGGAATTAGTGGAAAGAACAAAGGGAGTCTGTTGAGAATAACAGGGCTAAAGTAAGCAAATTCTGCTTCCAATCCTGCCTTCAAACTCAGCAATGAGTGAGTGATGTCGGGAAGAAGCCTTACTGGGAGAGCAAGATAATATCTGTCCAGAGGCACCCTGGTATTGTTGAGCATACAGACAAAATCCACATTTATGAGGGAAAGAGATGCCCTGGGAATGCTGAGGTTATGATGCAAGTCTGTCCGCTGCTGTAAAGGTGGCTGTCTAATGTGCTGGTGGGGCACCAAGGTAGCTCGGACAGCAATGATGCTCGCTTAGTTTTGGGGAAATGCTGACTACAAAAACATTGACTCTGGGCTGAAAAAAAAAGCGATACTTTCTTATCACCCAGGTTGTAAATATGCTACATAAAAACACTAAACTAAACTAAGTTAACTTCCGTAAGATCAGCATTGACCAGTAGTGGATGTGAGTTGGAAGGAGGCTGAGACTCAGTGGCAAATAGAAAGTACAGTTTTGGTCACAGCCAGCTCCTTCACTCTATGAATTTGGGAAAATCATATCCCTTGAATGTGCACCTCCTCATGATAATTTTCACCTATAAGATGGGTGGATAAATATGCACAATAACTCCCACTTTTCAGGGTCAGATCAGTTTATAGAACATAATGTGCCCAGTACAAAGCCTGTTGCATGGCAGGTATTCAATAATGGGTGCTGACATCTCATTTCCCCTAGGTTCACAGTGAGATCTGTTGATGTGTGGCTTCTCTGCTCCATTTCTGTCTTGGAGACTATCGTCTATGTAGCCACCTGCACCTAGGAACCCATTTAAATGCTTACGCAAACTCTACCTTTCCCCTAATATGTTTCTATCTTATAGTCCTATCTCTTACACTTTTGTTTGTGTTGAAAATTATTCATCGATCCTATAATGATCTCCTATAAAACTTATTGTGTCAACACTTATGAGTCCCAGTACAGCTGCTGAACCTGAACTCACTCTGTGAATTCAGGGAACCTTTCAGATTTCCTTAATGATTTTGTCACAGTAACCCTCAAACAATATTCAATAAAAATGCCATGTTCTCTTTTCTCTGATGGAAGATGATTAATGCTATCTGGGCGTTCTTTATAAGTTATTAGTGTGGTTTAAATGTATGTTTGTGTGTGTGTGTGTGTGTGAGAGAGAGAGAGAGAGAAAGAGAGAGAGAGAGCTTAGCACTTCCTGACTACTGAAGTTCTACAACAGTTAATGCCATCCCTTCTGAGAGTCTTCAAACTACACATAACACTAGCTCTCTCATCATCAGGAAGGAGTTCATCTTTTCCCTAACATACTGATGTCTTGTTTAACCATTACATACCTTGGAGCCAAGCTCTATTCCTTCTACAAGTTCTCTAGATGAAGTACTATGTTTGCAACTTAACCAGTGACTGTATATTTTTTGGTGGAAGGGAGAGTGAATGGATCAAGGCCAGATTCCCCTTGTTCCTTATTGTTTTTTCTCTTAAGGTGCACAGCGTGGACCATGTAGCACTATTTCAGAAGTGTAGAAGTAGGTCAGATATAGGTTGGAGTTGAAGAGAAAATGTTTTACTTCTCCTTTCTGCCTACTCCAAGTCATATTACTATTTTAAATTTGAACACAGACATTTCTATTGCAACTTTAAAAAACAATGTTCTTTCCACATTATAGTAGAAAAGGATTAATTGGAAATAGTTCTTGAGCAGTACACAGAGTACCCTATTGTGGCTTCTTTTCTCAATAAAAATCTTAGATATTTTGACATTTTCTTTCTCCATTGTGACTTATGTGATATTTTAAAAAGAAACTCTACATTAAAGGACAAAGATTCCAACAGAGCCAGCCAAAAGTTGGTGAAATTTTTAATGTGAGTAAATTCTTGGAATCTTTCATTCTCTGTCTTTTAATTGATGCAATCACATTGACTGTTCAAAGTCTACATAGCTGTTTAAAGTCTTTCAAATACTCTGTGCAGTCACAACAGCTGTAAAGTGGGCTGGTATTTCCCACTGCGTGGTGAACCTTTGAAGGAAACTGAAAACAAACGTTAAGTTTGTTGAACTCAGGTTGCTTATATCTCAGCACACATAACTCCACTTAAGTTGACCATCACAACAAAAGCCACAGCACACCCACATACACACACAAAGAGCAGCATGGAGCTAACCACACGACTCCACAGATGATGCAGACGAACTCGAGTAGAAACCAAGATTCTTCTACCTCTTTTCATAACAGGTTAGTGCTGGCCCTCAGTGTTGGTGTACAGTTTTTATGGCATGGGAAAATAGGGATGTTTCTGCCCTATAAAAATAAATGTGTTGAAGTCTTTAGTTTGAGCTTATACAATGTCAGAAAGTTCCAAAGGCGATGGCACAGTACAAAAATAATCAAAACAAATAAAATAAAGATAACAAGAGAATCCAACAAACAAATATATATCACCAAAACACATGGTGAGAGGCTATGAACATTCTGGGAGGAAAGTTACTGGTTTCTTAGATTAATTGTGACAATTTCCAATACCTTTGAGGAAAATGGAGAACAAGAGCCTATGCCAGTGGATCCCTTTAAAGGCAGGGAGCTCAGCTTGCTTCCATAACCACTTGGCTTTGAAATTCTCATTTGATCATTTTCTCTTTTCAAAGGTTGAAAGCACAAAACTTTCATTGTCTTAATCTTTTAAACATAGTGAAGAATTGAGAGTAAGAGCAAAACGTTGCATGCAGCTATTGTTAATCAGGAAAAGGATACATGGAACACAGACACAAAGAGGAACTTATTCCTTCATTGTCTACACCATGCTAGACACTTCTTTCCAAACCTTAGTTCAGCTCATGCGGTTGTTTCTGCATGCCAGCAGTGTTTCTACTCTAAAAAGGCTTGAGGAGAGAGATAAGTAGGAAGCAGGATTATGGGTATCAATAGAGACAATACTTTTGGTGTCAAGGAATACAAGGTGGGCAATGGGACTAACAATAGGGACATTTTCACTAAAGATAACAACTTATAATTCCTCAAAAAAGTAAAACTTACCACATTCTGTGCAAATTTCTCTAGAGATGTTCTGCGATCCATTGAGTTTCCAGACTTAAATGTGTGGGATAAGTGAATGGAGTAGGGTGGAGGGAGACAAGGGAATTTTTTTAAAGAAGGCAAGAAGAACAGAACAGAAAAAGACAGGATGATAAGACCACAATATGAAACCCATGCCCACATGGCAAAGGGGTTGCCAAGGGATGTGTCTCATCACTGGACCCAAGTTCTTTGTTCATGATTTTTATCGTTAAAAAAAAAAAAAAAGCACCAAAAAAATATGTACTTGAGAAAACAAAATGGTATAATTTAAAGCAAAATCAAGTTAAGCAGACATGTGGTAGATGCAGCAGCTTTTATGCTGACATTTGTAAAGCTTAAATAGCTGAAAATTTAGTAGGGTTTCTTTAGAATTGATTTCTAATACTCCCAGAAGTTTGGATTTCTGTTGATATTACTGATTTGATAAAGAGTTGCTGCAGGTTAGACCTCTCTCAAAGGATGGAAATCTCACTTAATTCTGTCTCTTATTTAAGCCTGTAGCTGTAGTGAGTGAGTATTTGATATTTGGCTGCCACACTGAGCAGTATAACCACTAGGAACAATTTTAATTTGTAAAGGCAATGGACTATGAAAAAATACTCATTACTCTAAATGATAATAAAACTGTAGCTTGATCTAAGAATTTTAAGAATCTATGTTGTGTTATCATTAAAAAATAATGAATGATGTTAATTTTTCTCTACAGATTTTCTATTTACTGTTGCATTGGCCATATAAGAGATTTATGGACAGTGAGACTGATTACAAGATTAATTCATTAATGAAGTCTACTGCAACTCTTCCCAAATGTGCTCACCTACCATCTTTGTTTGAAATAGGTCTTCAAGATACTAAGTAAATTGGACATAGGGTTTCATTCTTCCATTAAATCCTATACCGAATGAAAATATTTATCTGCCAATATTATTGCACTTCATCGGCAATCCCTGAAATAAAGTAAGTTTATGTTTTGCTATAAATATACATGCTAGTTTTGTAAGTTAACAAAACTGGCTTCAGGTACCAGCACCCTCTTCTGTTTTACTGGAGTTTTCATTTCCTTTAACTAGGAATGCTCAGGATTAATATTAAACATGAGAACAGTGTCTAATAGCCTTCATAAAACAAGAACAACTGCAAAAATAAATGAAAAATAATACACAGAGCAAAATGCAAACAGAAACAAAACTAATTTAAATGGTGTCTAGAAAAGGATGGGTTTGGGGAAAGGTCTCAGAGAATACATACTTACCATTCCACTGAAACCCTGGCCCAGCAGAGGTATTTAGTCTGGTTAATTATAACTAGGAACTGAGGTCAAGAGAGGTCACAAAGAGCCAATACCTTTCTCTTTGCCTGCAGAAGTTCCTGGTAGGCACTAGATCTTATAAAGCGGGGGTATGAGTCGCTCTTCATCAGCTTGTAAATGTGCTCCTGAAAAGAGAGAATGGATGAGGGGCTCCTCTCTCAGTTTACTGGAAGAATGAAACCCTATGATGAGAAGACTGAGGCTGCTAAAGAACAAATGCAGAAGTAGCTAAAAATAGAAACCATGATGCTGATAAGAGCACCGATGCATACAGGACACTGGGGTCTTTAAGTTTATCATTTCTTTCCCAGAGCAATGTTTACATTGGGCTGGGAGCTAATGAGGAGGAAAAAAAACCATATGTGGTCATTTAAAACATGGAATTTTGTCAAAGAGACATTTAAAATAGCTTCACATCAACATGACAGTTTATGTGGAACATTTGAGAATAGAAACAAGTTTGCTTTCTTGAAAAATGACTCTAAGCCCAAAGTGGATAAAGTGGCATTGGGTCTGCACAGTCACTGTGGAGGATCTACGAAACTATAGCTGCGGGGAGAACCAGGCAGCACAGGCAGATCTTGCCCTTGGGACAATTCCGTGATAAATTATCTTCCACACCTACTTTAGCTCGGCCTCATTCATAAAATTAGTTGTTGGGTTAGTGTAAGTGACAAATTTCCAATCCCCTGCCTTTTTATTTTACTTGTATAGTGTCATGTTTGTCATCTTTTCCTAAAAAGTCTGTAGATTTTTTTTTCCCCTCTTCTTTACTCTTTGGACTGATAGCAAGCCTCATGCATTTCAGATAAACACCCTACTGACAAGCTACACACTAGCCTCTCTTGTCTTTTACTGATGGATGTTGATGGACAAAGAAGTCAAGCCAAGGAAAGAATACATTCAACTCAGACTTGATCTAACTCTGTGAGTTTCTGCTCTATCAGTTTCTGCTCTATCTTACATATTCCACTACCGTCCAAGTCTAGTGAAACATAGGTTGTACAGTACCACATGCTGTGAGAATAACCTAAATGCCCATGTCATTCTCACATAAAACACTAAATTTATATTTTAAAAACATCCCCAGAGGATTAAACAATGACTTACTTTAAAACGTCTTTGTTCTGTCCCCAGTCAGTGAAACTTATTTTGTGTTTAGTTATGTGAACTTTAAATACTGCAGAGCATTGTTGGCTTTGTGGTGGCTCTGAGAGCTTAGACCATGTACCGACCTGAGCATCTTCAAATGTGTATCGTCCTGGTTCCTTCACATTCTGAGTGGTCTTGTCATAACTCTTAGAATCCAAGTTAATGGCGCTGGGGGCTCCAGGAGCCAGAAATTCTTGCCATATTTCCTGCACTCGAGAGGGTACCTCTCGGATGGGCCTTTTCTTCAGGTCCTCCACCGCCAGCCAGAACCTGCAAAATACCACGGCACATGAGTGCTCTGAAGTTTCCAAGGGAAATTCTTATAACGTTCACTCACTAAACTAACAAGCTCACTTTATCTTGAGATTCCAATATTAGACCCCCATTAGGTTTCTTTTTTTCTCAATTGTCATATTCAAAGACATAAAAGTTCTTTTTCACTTGTTTTATTGTTTATGATTTTAATATAGGGTTACAGGCAGTCCAGGCTGATCTTAAACTTCTTAGGTTACTAGAGATGACCTTGAACTTTTGATTTTCATGCTTCTTTCTCCCCAGTATTCATAAACCCTTTAGTAGAAAAGATTGAAAATCACTGATATTCACTGGCTTTTATTAAAACTAGATGTGCCAAAGCCCTGATCCTGTATAGTGTCAGTTTCACTAAAGCAACACAGAAAGGGCTTTATCTTCAAGCAGAGCACTAACAAAGGAAACCATCTATACTGAAACAGCTGAAATGCTAGGAAGTACACTGGGGTTTCTGTAGGTAGTGTATTCCAGACAGTCTGAGAATGCTGAGCTGAGAAGAGTTCTGATATAGAGGTATGTGGATGGAGAAATGGGATCCAGGGGAGGCTCTTCTACCTGTACTGACATCAGAAATTAAATGGACCTGGAAATCAGGAAGGGTAAAGGAACCAGTCGCTGAGGTGCTAATGTGAGTATGAACAGGCATATGTTGGTACAGGTAGTATATTCTGAGTATTTGTGATCACAACAATCCCATAATGTGATGTGCTCTCCACTTTAGAGAACAGAGAACTGAAGATGTAAAGATTAGATGATTTACTGAAGACTGGCCCATTCTCACAACCCCTCCTTCACACTGCTTCCCTAAAAACAGCATCATCTCCTATATTCTCATTGCTATTGTTGGTACAGTTGGCTTAGCTTGGTAAAATGGAGAGGGTACCACTCTCCCCTTAATCCTACTTTTCCCTTAATAGCAGCAGGATTCTAAGAGTGCCCTAACATCCCTGCATCTTGATTTCCTCATTCGTATATGGCATGAAAAAGCCCATCTCCAAGCCCATATCCTAGTTCCTAGAGAACTAGTGACTAGTTCAGTGATGTAGGTTACATAACTGTAAGAACATCTTAAAGTGCCTGGCACAACTTATATGCTTAATAATGAAATCCATGCTATTGCTACCACTGATTTCACAAAAAGTTGGCAACAGAAGAAAGAGGGTGTGTTTGAACAGGAAGCAGAGTTGGATAAGTAATATCTCTTTACTTCTCCCATACTGATATATAAAGAGAGCTACATGGTCCCTCAATAGCAGGCCCTCTAGACCTTCAAGTCTAGAGACTGCTGCTGCTTGGATAAATATGCCCTGAGAGCTGTTGAACTGCAACTTACAGCCCTGCTTGCTCTCTGAATCACTGTGTCTTTACTGTGGAAACAGATACTTGCATGGAAGCCAAAGTATGGTTTAGACTTGGGGAAAGATGGGCAGTAGATTTATACTGGTTCATAAGAAACATGAATGCCACTTCATGCAATGTGACCTTGCACAAAATGCTGAACTGATTCAGACATGTCCTGATTATCTATGAAATAAGGTACAGATATTTACAATGTAAATTTTTATTATTAGATTCAAATCTATCAGAAATAATGAAGGCCAAATAGTATAGTATTCTCAGAGAAGTATACATAAAACATAGTATACATTGAGAATTCAAAATACTTTCCACAGCTGTGTCTTTCTATCATCTATCTACATTTAATAAATAACATTATAGGCATATAATAGAAATATATGTATACATATATAAGACATGTTTAATATTTATGTGCGCATGTTTCTGTGTATGCTATCCACATTATTTTTGTATTAGTTATTATTAGGGTGTGTATGTGTGGTGTAGGTGTGTGTGTGGTGTGTTTGTATGTGTATGTATGTGGTGTATGTATGGTGTGTGTGGTATTGTGTGTAAGTGTGGTATTGTGTCTGTGTGGTGTATGTGTGTGTATGTGTGGTGTGTTGTATCTGTGCATATTGTGTGTTTATGTGTGTGTGTATCATACATTAATATGAATGTGCTGTGGCTGTTGATCCTTTCTTTCCTTTGTGGGTTTCAGGGATTAAACTGATGCTGCCAGGCTTACAAAAGAAGCATTTTTACTTTTTGAATTATATCAACAATCCAATCCAAATACCAAAAATTAAACCTAGAGTCTCACCCACACTACACAAGCCCTTTGTTTAAAATATGAACCATCACACTCAGATTTTTTTAACATAGGTTCTGGGGATCAAACATAGATCCTAATGCTTGTAGAGCAAGCACTTTACTAACCAAACCATAGCCTCAGCCCTCATAGACATATGCATAATCTCACCTCAAGATTATTAGTATGGCATAGGTTTAACATAAAAATAGCAAAGGTGTAACAGAAATTATAGACTTGGCAGTGACCTAGTTCCTTCCTGAAGGACAGTGTTCACAGGTTACTCTGTTTCCCAATATCTTTCGTCTTCGTTTTTGGTCCAGCTGTCTTCTCATCACTCAATCTCAGCCTGTGAACCATTTCTGCTAAGATGTCTGCGTTTGCTCTGTGTTACATATTCCTCTTCACTATCTGCTCTAAGGACTCAGCATCAGCATCCCATCCCATGGGGCTACTTGTGTTCTTATCTGCAAACACCACTCAACTGTGATTATGAGAATAAGAGCTTTTTTTTTTTTTTGGTTAGATGCTACTGGTAAGATTTTTCTTTAAATCAATAACAAAAAGCAAACAGAAGAAAGAGAAGAAGAAGATGAAGAAGATGATGAAGAAGGAGAAGGAGAAGGGGAAGGAGAAAAAAAGGAGAAGGAGGAGGAGGAGGAGGAGGAGGAGGAGGAGGAGAAGGAGAAGGAGAAGAAGAAGAAGAAGAAGAAGAAGAAGAAGAAGAAGAAGAAGAAGAAGAAGAAGAAGAAGAGAAAAGTGAGAAAAGAAAGGGCTACTCATCCTTCCATACACATGTGTACTGAAATGTTCAAAATATCATTTCTTTGAGTTGTTAATAAGTCATTCTTGTACTTCATCATTGATGATGTAGGCTCAGGTTTGAAAATTTTCACTAGCATCCCCCACCCAAATCCCTAGGACTCTCTAAACTCCATGTAACAACAAGAAATCACACACAAGAATCTAAGACAAGTATAGAGAAAATGAAAGGATTCCAGTTCAGACCATGGTTTATCTGTCTAACTGTGGGACAGCAGCAACCTTTATGGCTATTTCTGATTAACCCCTAAAGAAATTCACCATTTATTTGTCTAGCTTAGTTCCTGTGAAAAAAATAAATGCCAATATCTTTTATAAATTAATTTTACCTGGCCTAGTAAGACATGCAAAAGTAAAAGCAAAATATCAGGTTTTAAAAGAACAATTGATGAAGTATCTCACTGTGGAAAAAAAATGTTTCATGCAGTAAAAACACTGCTTCCCTTGTCTTAAGCAGAGCTATGAACAGCCATTGGAGTGAGTCATATTTTAGAAAGCTTTTTCTAGTACCCCTGGAGGAAACCCTTGAAGTAGAAACTACTACAACGAATCAGAATGATGTCTAGGACCAATGGGCAAACCAAGTGCCCCATTCTCTTTCTCTGCTCCAGGCATCGTTAGTCACTACAGCTTTGTTGTGTTTGATCTTAGCTAAAAGGCTGAGACATGATCATTGCTCAACCATGTTTAAAGGCACACAATAATAAGGCTTCCCTTAGACTTTTGGTCTAAGATCTTTAACTGAGTTATTCACTCTCTGAAGAAGTGAGATTGGAAATTTATATTGATAAGTAGGTGCTGAAGTTTAAAATAACTGTACAAATACTATTGCCTGTTTTTGTGATTCAACTCTTTCCAAAGGCTCATGTCTTCATTACTATGGTGTGTATGTACTATAGTCCATGTAGTACTATGTTAGAAGGTTATGAAAATTTTATCATTTGATAAAGGAAGATGATAGGCATACAGTAGACAACAAATATCTATTATATAATCTTATATAATATATACATGCATATATGTAAGACATATCTAATGTGTGTGTGTGTGTGTGTGTGTGTGTGTGTGTGTGTGTGTGTGTGTGCATGTGCTCTGCTTTCAAGACCTACATGATATGAACAATCTCAGCAACATACTTCCACTGGCCACTGCCTTGACCTGACTTGCTCTGTCTTGCTTTTCCACCATGAAGGAGTAAAATTTCGTGAAATTGTCAGCCAAAATAAGCCTTTCCTTCTTTGTTTCTGTTGGGCAGTGTGACATGAACACTGACTGACACAGACATTTGTTATTTTGTCAAATATCAATTTGGGAGTTCTAAAGTTAAAGTTCTAAATTTATATAGCCAACAAATTCAGAGGCATTACAGAAATAAAGAATGAAAAGGAGATGACAATGCTGGATAGTTTTTGTCTTGCTAGTCTTTCTTCCATCTTTAAGTGGCAGAGATGAAATTTGTTTACATCATTGTGATACTATGAGAGTGACAGGTCCATTCCATCTAAAATAACTAGGCACAACAGTGTCTCTTTGACTCACAATGACAAAACACCACTTACCTTAAGTTCTCTGAGCTGAATTCTGATTCTAGAAACTTAAGGAACTGCTCTCTCCCTACTGGGTCTTTCAATGCCTCATCCATGCCAAAACCCCATCGTTTTACCCTCTGTTGACTTGGTTCTTTGCTGTGAAAGAGAGAAACAAGGCTAAATATAGTCCCTCTATTACAATTACATTTTGGGGGGTGGGTGGGTGGGTAAGGTAAGGCAGGCTTTGGAGATGTAGTCCTGGATTGCTTGGAGCTCATTTTGTAGTCCAGTATGGCCTTGGACTCACAAAGATCCACAGATCCCAAGTGCTAGAATTAAAATATAAGTCATCATGCCTGGGGCAATTCCTATTTTCTTTATTATGTGTACCTTAGAAGAATATCTATCTTTAACTTGTCTTCTATAACAGTACCATATTACCAACTGGCTATTCTTCACAGTGAGGAGTGTCTTAGATTAATAACACAATCTAACCCTAGGGATCATCTGCCACTAAGAGTCTGGGTGTAGTCTTAGTGACTTTATGAGACTGGTATCCCTTCTCTAATTTTATAGATAAAGCTAGTGTATAAAGAGTTATAACTTGATGCCATGTCATACAAAGAGTAAGGGGCAAAAATCTAGCCACTGTTACTCAGAGCCCCATTTCAACCACTATACAGTCTAGTCTGTGGTGTAGGTCATACATGGAATAATGCATCAGTGCCTGGAGGACCTCATTACTCCATATGATTTTACTGCAAGTAAATATGAAACCATATTTAATCATAGATTTGGGGGCTCTAGCTTTTTATATATATGCATATATAGTTTGCAGTATTTAATCCCAGTGTCTAGGAGGTAAAGGTAGAAGGATAAGGAACTGGAGACTAGCCTTTGCTACCTAATGAGTTGAAGGCCAACATGGGCTACAGGAGACTCTGCCTAAAACAAAACAGCTATCCTGTGGAGTACTATTACTGTCTTTGTATAGAGATATGCGATCACGCTCCGAATGAGCTTCAAGACTGATGCCACAATGCCCCACAGAGCTCTCCAAAGAAACCTGGAGTTCTACCTTGTGCCTGGGTTTTTAAAAGTCAGTTTCTCTGTGTTTCTGATGAGTTCATATGGTTTTAAAATGAAGTTTATATAGGCATGTTTGCACTGGGCTTAAAGAAGTGTGGATTCACCATCAATCTTGACTGAACACAGGCCTGAGTGGCTATATGAATTTTCAAGTGATTTAATAGCAAGGAGCTGAATTTTAAAATCTGCCGATCTGATTTTCACTAACTCATATTTAAAATATTACCCCTAATTTTGTGCCAGTTCATTCAGCAACGTAAATTTATTTCTAAAATTAAATTTATGTTTTGAAATCTGTTAAAATTCATACATATTTATATTTGAATTTGATTATATAATATGTAAATTTTTCAAGTACACAGTACATAGATATTAGTTGTCATCCTACTGCCCAACAGCACAGCAGAACTTCTAGACCCCATAAGACTGATATTTAATGTCCATTGAGCAACCTCTCCTTGTGCCTCGTTCTACTTCCTTCTCCCGGCCTCTGTGGACCACCATTTATTCTCAGTTCAATCATTTTTATATTTTGTAAGATATAAAAGATATATTTTTGTAAGATATGTGGTTCTCTTCTGTCAATGTCCCATTTATTTTACTTAACATAGTGGTTTACGTCTCCATCAATGTTTCCAAGACTTGATTCTACCCTTTCTGATAGCAGAACAGCACTCTAGCAACAGGGCAAATCTAAGTGTAGAAGCCTACGCCTAAAATCTCTTTTTGACCAACAATGCTAAATCATGGAAAACAGAGCAAAGGAATATCATCTTTCTGAGGAGTCAGCTCTTGATTCTGCTATTTATTTGATGCACATTCTTAAATATCTGACATAGTCAGACAGAAGCATCTATGGTCTTTACCTTGCTTCAAGTTCCCAGAAAGTCGTATCATCTGAGAGCCATGGGTTGGAAGGGTCAGGCGGTACAAGAAACGGGTCATACTCTACATACTGTTCCGTATAACTTAGTAGACTAGGAAGAGAACAGAGAAGGAAAAAACAAAAACAAAAACATTTCCAGCTTTATTTTTCACCCTGAAGTTATTTCTGGTTTAAAGTGAGGGAAACAATGAAAATGGCAGACAGAGGAATCCACAACTACTACATCAGAATGGAATCGAATGGTAATTACCATGTTTCCACAACCTACATGCAACAAATCTTCATGGTTCTGGCAGGCAGATCAGGATTCTACCTCCCAGCCTTGAGCGTGGGAGTAAATACGCTCCTGAAAAGATCGCATGGTCCACACTACCTGAAAAGATCGCATGGTCCACACTACCTGAGCGAAGTACAAAGATTCATTCCAGTCCTGACTAGCCCAGACATTCAAAGCCAAGTTGAAGAAAGAATTGAAAGACATTTGTTTTTGTCTCAAACACAGGTAGAAATCACTGGCTAAAATTATTATTATTTTTTGGCACCAAAAAAGGAAAAAAGAAAGGGAAAATGCTGCAGAAAAGAGCTTGGTAGACTCACTAAGCAAACAGCACACATTTTTAAGAATAGACTTTTCTTTTCTAAGTTACATCCTCTATGGAAAGATAGAGAACCCAAGGCTGTTCATGATATCCATGTTTCGCTTGATTTGTTAACAATCTACATTGAAAAGAAATAAGCCATCGGAAGTTTTAAAGTTCACTGAAAATTTGATGTTGTTTTATTTTCAAAAACATAGATTTTTTTTTAATTAAGAAAATGTGAATCGAAAATCTGAGTTTAATTACAAATCTTAACATTTACAATGAGAGTAGATTATGAATGTTAAAAATGAGTTTACAGGGTCACTAGGTTGCCAAATAGGAGCCAGTTGAGTTAAAATATTCTTTTCTTCCACCAGGAGTGAAAAGAAGCTACTCCCATGAACCTGATTCTTGGTTCCACAAGGATTGGACTTCTACAGTGTCAGAGGATCATTATCCTGTTGTCTTTCAATTATGATGAAAGACTTCTGTAGAAGTTTGTTCATGAGCAAAAATAAGACAACACACTCCAGCAAATGTCTCAACAATTTATTACACCCTCCTCCAATCACTTGCCTCCCATCTTTAACACAGTTGTCATATGACTGCAGTTTATAGCATGGAGTTGCAAGGACAGCTCAGTAGTTAGGAGTACTGGATGCTCTAATAGAGGTCCTGGGTTGGATTCCTAGCACCTGCATGGTGACTCACAAAATCCATAACTCTAGTTCCAGAGGACTGCAATGGCCTCTTCTGGCCACCATGGGCACTAGTACACACATGCACACAGACCAAACGCCAATGCACATAAAATAAAAATAAATACATCTTTGAAAGTAAATTATGTTGATAACTTGAAATACTTACCTATCAGCAACTTTTGACATTTTTAACCGATGTCTATCTAACTGTATTTGCCAGTATTTTATCTGAAAGAGAGAGTTGGTGACATAGTTACATAAACAATGGCATCTCAGTTCTCTAAGTTTTAATCCTTGCTGAGTACATTTTAGGAAAAAGACCTAAAGCTAGGGAAAAAAAATAAAGCAGAGAGCTATAAAAATGGTAAATAATGTGTGATCTATTTGAATGTAATCATTACTAGTAAAACTTCAGAACAATAATACACTTGAATATAGTGCTTGCTTCAAGAAAACATAACTATTTGAAATGTTCTATGGAGATTTTAAACATTCATGATATAACAACATTCAAAATTCCATTATTCCACAAATATTTAACTCATAAAGCAAATGTACCTTTATTGGTTACCATGATTTTTAAAGTAAATTTTACATCTTTTTACTATCCCAAGAAAGATATAATATTATATATTTTGAAAGAAATCTTATCAACTCATGACACATCTTTCTTTCCTTCTTTCTTTCCTTCTTTCTTTTCTTTTCTTTTCTTTTCTTTTCTTTCTTTTTCATAGAGCACCAAATATCTTTTATTCTGAATGTTTTAAAAAAAAACATGAAATGTCAAAAAGACTAGAGAAATTCTCCAGTATCCACTATAAATTTTATGTTTCAGGTATACATGCACACACACACACACACACACACACACACACACACACATTTTTCCTGAGTCACTAAATAAAGTTGATTTCTTAATGTGGAGAACAAAAATTTGAAGTATATTCAAATAAATTATTTATTTCTACAAATCCTTGCGTTTTTTGCCTCTGACTCCTGGCTCATCTCCATTGCTTCCTCCAGGAAAGCACCACTGAGTAGAGTCATGTGAGTGCTATGGCCCCTTGTCACCTGTTGGATTGGAAGCCAGTGGTGCCCTAAGCTGGAATCTAATGCCTTCAACAGAATTCCCAGGAGATGGAGCCCAGAGCCAGGCTTATTGGAAAGCACAGAAGCAATAGAATGATTTATTGAACTCAGTTACTGAATCTGATCTTATGTTTTGTTGTTTATTTCCAATTGTTTGGTAAACAGATATAGAAATTCTAGGCTCCAATCTTATTTTCTGTCTCCCTTCTTGACCTCACCGGTAGACCAGATTTTCTAGATGGCATGACATAGAAATGTTAAATGAGGCACGATCCTGGTCCACAGAGTTCATCCTAGGGCTGGTTTTGGTTCTATAACACTATAGCCATCCAGGTTGCTTTAATTTAATCTGCTACTTAAGTATTCACTATGTAATCCAAGGAGCAGAAAGGGCTTGTCCTAGTTTGCTTTTGTTTTCTTTTGCAGATGTCATCTCTTTTCCCCATTTCCCCTCCCTAAAACCCCCTATCCTATACCCTCTCTTCCTTTATGATTTTATACCATTTTGATTACATGCATGTATTAAGGTCAGTTCTAGGTTGAGTGTCTAGCAATACAATAGATGCAAATAGTCAAGGAACAAGCAATACAATAAACACAAATAGCCAAAGAAAAAGCAAGGCATTAAATCCAATTATGTGAACACTCCCATAATGACTGTTTCTAAAGGCTTATCAGGATGACCAAAGTATCTGAGCCTAATTCCCTGACCTAACCCAAGGTCATTTTCATGTCTGAAGCCTACTTCCATGTTCTAGCCTAAAATTTAGATTCTGTCTGAAATTACTTCTTAGTTCTAGCCTAATATTTAGATTCCTACCTGAAATTACTTCTTTGTTCTAGAATAATGTCAGATTCCTGCTTGAAGCCTATTTCCTATGACACATGTTTCTAAAAATATCCAATCAAACTAGTATAGAAAAGAAGAAAGCATTTGACAAAATCCAACATCCTTTCATGGTAAAAGTCTTGGAAAGACTTAAAGGAATTTAAGAATCATACCTAAACATAGTAAAAGCAATATACAGCAAGCCAATAGCCAACATCAAACTAGATGGAGAGAAACTTGAAGCAATCCCACTAAGATCAGGGACTAGACAAGGCTGCCCCCTCTCACCTTATCTATTTAATATAGTACAGAAAGTCCTAGAAAGAGCAATTAGACAACAAAAAGAAGTCAAAGGGATACAAATAGGAAAGGAAGAAGTCAAAATTTCACTATTTGCAGATGATATGATATTATACTTAAGTGACCCTAAAACTTCCACCAGAGAACTCCTAAACCTGATAAACAACTTCATCAAAGTGGCTGGATATAAAATCAACTCAAACAAATCAGTAGCCTTCCTCTACTTAAAGGATAAACAGGCTGAGAAAGAAATTAGGGAAATGACACCCTTCACAATAGCCACAAATAATATGAAATACCTTGGTGTGAATCTAACCAAGCAAGTGAAAATTCTATGTGAAAGAACTTCAAGTCTCTGAAGAAAGAAATCAAAGATCTCAGAAGATAGAAAGATCTCCCATGCTCCTGGATTGGCAGGATTAATATAGTAAAAATGGCCATCTTGCCAAAAGCAATCTACAGATTCAATGCAATACTCATCAAAATTCCAATTCAATTCTTCATAGAGATAGAAAGAGCAATTGGCAAATTCATTTGGAATAACAAAAAAAAAACTAGGATAACAAAAACTATTCTCAACAATAAAAGAACTTCTTGGGGAATCACCATCCCTGACCTCAAGCTGTACTATAGAGCAATAGTGATAAAAACTGTATGGTATTGGTACAGAGACAGGCAGGAAGATCAGTGGAATAGAATTGAAAAACCAAAGATGAACCCAAAAATCTATGGTGACTTGATCTTTGACAAAGGAGCTAAAACCATCTAGTAGAAAAAGGACAGCATTTTCAACAAATGGTGCTGGCTCAACTGGAGGTCACCATGTAGAAGAATGCAAATCAATCTATTCTTATCTCCTTGTACAAAGGTGAAGTCCAAGTGGATAAAGAACCTTAACAGAAAACCAGATACACTGAAACTAATAGAAGAGAAGGTGGGGAAGACCCTCAAATACCTAGGCAAAGGAGAAAAGTTCCTGAACAGAACAACAATGGCTTATGCTCTATGATCAAGAATTGACAAATGGGACCTCATAAAATTGCAAAGCTTCTGTAAGGCAAAGGACATTGTCAATAGGACAAAATGGCAACCAACAGATTGGGAAAAGATCTTTACAAATCCTACATTCCATAGAGGGCTAATATCCAAGATATACAAAGAACTCAAGAAATTATACTTCAGACAACCAAATAACCCTAGTAAAAATGTGGTACAGAGCTAAACAAAGAATTCTCAACTGAGGAAACTCAAATGCCTGAGAAGCACCTAAAGAAATGTTCAACATCCTTAGTCATCAGGGAAATGCAAATCAAAACAACCCTGAGATTCCACCTCACACTAGTCAGAATGGCCAAGATCAAAAACTCAGGTGATAGCAGATGCTGGCGAGGATGTGGAGAAAGAGAAACACTCCTCCATTGTTGATGGAATTGCAAGCTGGTACAACCACTCTGGAAATCAGTTTGGTGGTTTTTCAGAAAATTGGGCATAGCATCACCTGAGGACCCAGATATATAACTCCTGGGCATATACCCAGAAGATGCTCCAACATATAACAAGGACACATGCTCTACTATGTTCATAGCAGCCTTATTTGTAATAGCCAGAAGCTAGAAAGAATCCAGATGTCCTTCAACAGAAGAATAGATACAAAAAATGTGGTACATTTACAAAATGGAATATTACTTAGCTATTAAAAATAATGAATTTGAGAACTTCTTAGGTAAATGTGGAACTAGAAAATATCATCTTGAGTGAGGTAACACAATCACAAAAGAAAATGAAAATTGGATATTAGCCCAAAATCTCAAAATATCCAAGATACAACTCACAGACCATATGAAGCTCATGAACAAGGAAGACCAAAGTGTGGGTGCTCTGGCCCTTCTTAGAACGGGTAACAAAATGCTCATGGGAGCAAATAGGGAGACAAAGCGTGGGACAGAAACTGAAGGAGGGGCCATCCAGAGACTACTCCACCTGGGTATTTATCCCTTGTCCAGTCACCAAAGGTAGACACTGATGTGGATGCCAGAAAGTGCATGCTGACAGGAGCCTGATATAGCAGTCTTTTTAGAGGTCTGCCAGAGCCTGAAATATACAGAGGTGGGAGCTCACAGCTAACCACTGAACTGATCAAGTGTTTCCCAATGGAGGAGTGAGAGAGAAGACTGAAAGAGCTGAAAGGGTTTGCAGCCCCATGAGGAGAGCTACAACACCAACCAACCAGAGTGCCCAGGGCCTAAACTACCAGCCTGGGAGCACATATGGAGGGGCTCATGGCTCCAGCTGTATATGTAGGGGAGGATGACAATGTCATGCATAGGTGGGAGAGGAAGTCCTTGGTCCAGTGAAGGCTGGATGTCCCAGTGTGAGGAAAAGCGTGGGTGGGGAGGTGGGAGTGGGAGGGTGGGTGGGGGCATATCTTCATAGAAGCAGGAAGAAGGGGGATGGGATAGGGGGTTCCTTGGTGTGTGTGGGGGATTACATCTGAAATGTAAATAAAATATACAATAAAAAAGAAAAAAAGAAAAAAATTTGTCTTGCCTAAAAAAAAAGAAGTCTCTATAAAACATTCTTTTTATAAATTATAAGAAAATTATAATTATAGTATAAAAGTGAACACTGACTTATCGATAAATCACAGTACAATGAAATATTAGTGAAAACAAATGAGGGAAAAGGCCATCCTTCTGATTAAGCTAACTAAGAAAGGCAGCCATGGTTTGTTATAAGACTAAGATTTCCTTTGAAATATTTCTTGGAGACAAACTGACTTTTAAAAGAGGCAATACTTGTTGTGACATAACGGTGTTGATATTGACAAACTTTAAAAGGTTAGAGAAATCAGTGCTGCAGAAACCACACCACCCACACTGCTGTGGTGATCATGTCAATAGAAATGTGGGAAATTCAACTCTGCCTCCAACCTGCTGTCTTTTTTAAGATAAGGATTTGGAGTTCAAAATAACAGTGACCAAGACACCTCTAAGTCTTGCAAAATTTATCTGGAGGCAAAGAAGGAATAAATTAATGAAGAATTTTGAAAGCATTACATATATTATATATTTCGAGTCATGTTTTAGATTCAGACCAGGGCATACATGCACACATGCACACATGCACACATGCACACATGCACTACTACTGTATATTGATCCGCAAGGTCTTCTATAGACCAAGCAGACATACTACCAACTGAGCTAGACTTCTACCCCTTTGGTTAAAGTTTTGTTTTGTTTTTGAGGCAGTCTGTGCTCAGAGAACCTATGATCCTCTTGACTTCATCTGCTGAGAGTTGGAATTACAGGCATGTACCACCATGTCTGGCTTTCATTACCTTTTCATTGTAAATCTCTATGAAGCAGTTGACCACACAGATAACCTTCTAAAACACCCATATGAGTGTTCATTCTCTTTCCTGCAGAGTTGGTGAGTTGGTGCCTGTGTGTCCTAGCTGCTCATTTCACAGGAAGACCCACCTGTTGGTGCAGCTCATCTTCTGTAGGAGGCTTGGTTTCTGGTGTAGGTGTGTGGGTGGGACTGTGACTTCGGATGTCATTTTGTAAACCATAGACAGACTATATTAAAATAAAAAGAGTGTCAGGACAAAATACCTCTTGTAGCCATAAGGCCTTCTAAAAAGCAAATGCTATCACATGTTTAGTTAACAATCTCAAAGCTCATTTTTATTATGTTTCTTACCAAAATCTAAAGAGCAGGAAGGCAGAATAAAAGAAGAGGAAGGGAGGAGGGGTAAATATTACCAAGGATGTTTGAAAAATACGCAGGGAGTCATTACTTTATAGCTACCTGAACTTATCCCCCCCCCCCTCTCTCTCTCTCTCTCTCTCACACACACACACACACAGTGAAATGATACCACTTAGGCACTTGGGGTAATAATGTCTGTCACCCCCAACTGTGTGCCAGACAATCTGAGCTGACACACACTGATTCTTTTTACAGTACTTCATTGCATGCCACCTCAGGCTTCTGCCACAATATATGGTGTGTGGAGAGCTGATGGTGTGAGGGTGATAGAGTGTGAAGAGCTCTCCTATTAACAAATGCTCTCTGGGATTTCTGGGAGGAAGCCCTAGCTCAGATATCAACACAAAGTCTAGTGCCAAGAAGAGGATTCATGATCACTCCAGCACACTCAAGTTCTACCTGTTTACTCCTGTGCTTTCGTCTCCCAATTTGAGCATGTGTCAGGCAGTCACAAGAACAGACTGAATAACTCAGGTTGGACAGGGAGCACACTGCACTTTTTGCAGAGCTGACTGACTTTTGGATCCTGTTCGGCTTCACTGGTTGGTGAGCTGAGGGTATACTGGGAGAAGAAGAAAGGAACCGGGAGCATCTAGAAACCCAGGCTTGCTGTGGGCTGCCTTTGCTCTTAGGCTCAGAGAATCCCTAGAGGCAAAATGTTTGCTCACTGCATCCAAATGGGTTTTGTAACTCCTTCTGTGTGTTCTCATTCTAACATGGGAAACTTCCTCAAAAAAAGAAAACAAAACAAAAACAAAAACCCAAGACAAAAACCAAACCAAACCAAAACAAAACAAATAATAAAATCCAAAAAACTTGGGTCATATGGGGATCTTTGAAGGAAGGAAAAAAAAACCAACATGAAATAAGGTTTGTGAATCTGCAAACATCTTTGTTTTAGTTCATCTTTGTGTAAGAACATTCACTTTAGAAGAGTGCTTGGGTTACATTAGGTTCACAGAAAAGATCTTCTGAGTCACAATGTTTGTTAATGATGGATGGCAACCTCTGTGCTGTTCTCAGAGAGACTGATGCTGGATATAGGTATGGGTATAGGTGTTACACACACACACACACACACACACACACACACACACACACACGCACACACATTTACAAATGAGAAAGAATTCTTCTTCACTGGGGCTAGAAATGTTGTTCACTCATGGAGTGCTTGCTTTGCAACTGCCTCACTGTACACAATTGAGTATGGTGGCCCATGTCTGTGATCTCAGCACTCAGAAAGCGGAGGAAGATGTATCAGAAGTTCAAGGCCATACTCAGCTACATAGTGAGTTCACAAGCAACCCTGGGGCGCATGAGACCCTATCACACAGCAGTAAACAAAAGCAGACATCCATCCTCCTAGTAGCTTTCAACTGCCCTCAGCTAGGTGTGACTTTGTGAGCCCTTTCCCCGTCTGTGCTGCGATTGCAGCTGACTTGATCTTGTCCAAGCCCTGTGCATGCTGTCACAGCCGAGGTGAATTCCTCTGGGCAATGTCCCTCTCCTGTCAGGAAAACAGTTTTATAGTAACCTTTCACAACCTCTGACTCTTACAATCTTTCTGTTCCCTCTTCCATGATAATTCTTGAGCCTGGATAACAGTAAGAGGTAAACAGCTGTCACCTTTAGGGCTGAGCATTCTACAATCTCTTATATTCTATACCATGCCCAAGGAGTGAGTCTCTATAGCAATCCCTATCTACTGAAAGAAGTTGAAGCATAGAGAGTCAGGGGTAGATTTGATCTAAAGATACTATGCACATATATTCATTCAAGAAACTCACAAACAATACATTTAAAATGTAAAAAAAAAAAAAAAAAAAACAGCTTTTCTTAAAATAGCCCATGGTTTATAAAAGTAAATAAATGAGAAAGAGAAACAGGAAGGAAGAGGGGGAATAAGGAAAGGAGAGGGAAGGAGGGAAGGGGGAGGGAATTCTCTTGCAGCAGGCAGAGAAGTGCTGCCTATACCTTACCTATGGTTGTACCACAAAAATGCTGATGTTATAAGAAGTTCATTCTACTCTTTCTGTAATTAATTGTATTTTTGATCTCCTCTTTCCCTCACACTTTCCCCCATAAATACTGTGTTTTCTCTTTGCTATCACCTCTCCCTAGGCATCATCCTTCCATGTTTCTGTCTCCAGGGCTCCAAGAGGATACATCCTGTGAGGAAAATGAAATATCCCACTTCTCTTCCTACCTTCCGTCACAGTCCCATGGCCTCGTCTACCTCAGAACATGCTGGAGAAACAAGGTCTTCAAAAAACCCAGAGACCATTTCCATCAGCTCAGAGGTGGCTGCTTGTGAGAGACCATGACCATAAGCCTGTTGACTATTGAGTTCCCTCAGAGAAAGAGGGGGTAAAGGGTACCCGGACCCTCATCTGGGATTCCTTAGCCATTTGTAAGCAATTCTTCGCTAACTGCACTTGGACTCAGGGGCTTGGAATGTACTAGCATATATATAGCCTGGGAAAGTTAACTGAGAGGGAGCTCCATCTGTATAGCTATAGGAAAGCTGATATCCATACTGTGTGGAGGACTTTCCAATGCAGTGACATTTGGGGTCCCTTATTCTCCTGTGAATAACTGCTCACCCAGGTTCTGTAAAGAAGCCCAATAGATTCATTGGCTCTCCAGGACAAATGTTGGTGGAATGGGCTTTGGCTTGTCCTTGGGTTCTTCTGAGGAGAGGTAGATGTTGCTTTATTTCACTCCAGAGAAGAAATTCTCAGGACAGATCTCCAGAGTAGAGTATTTTTGTAACACCAGAGATGGGTGTCCTGAAAGTAGACATTTCAGCAAGACCAAGGGACACACCCATTTACCTTGCGTGTTTTGTGTGGGTTTCTCATCCGGGATGATTTCTTAATGTCCACTTCTGTAGTATTTACACATCCAGGCTGGGGGAAGAAAAAGAGAGAAGAAATTTTAGATGTGCTGGTTATAGCAGGATCATCACTGATGAATTGCTCCACAGAGCTTGAGTAAACCAGCGGCTTCCAAGATGACCTAGTACATTCCAGCAGTGACCGGTAATACAGTCTGCTGCACCTTCCTCCTTCTGGTATAGTATTTCCAAAGCCTCAAACAATTTCCAGAGACATCATGGAAAAAGGATTCAGGCTTGGAATGGGAAACAGGTGTCTGCAATGGCTCACACTGAATAGTTCAAAGAAGGATTCTAGAAAGAACGGTGTGATGATGTCTATACAGAACTTCCCACGGGGCTTACATACCTAACTTATGCTGCTTTTACTTGGTACTCATGTTTTCCTACTACCATGGTGTTCAGTTGAGCCAGCACAAACCCCAGACTGAATAATTTTTATAGTGATTAAGAAATCTGGTACCTGGGAATATTTGCTTTCCACAGACAGAAGATATACAGAAATCATGGTCCCCATGGAGACGGGAAGGATGGAAATAGGAACACATATACTGTACTTTCCCTGTAAGTTTCTGACTTTCTTTTTCCTTTCCTTCATGTATGTAAATTCCTTCAAAATAAGAAGTTGAAAGAAATGAGGGCTGTCTGCTGCTGGCTTCCTGACAGCCCTGGAGTCTTATTTTGCCAAAATTACTGTCCATTTGCTCAGAAACAAATAGATGTGAACTTCTTTTGTATTTGGAGGATGAGAAGAGACATGGGAGGGAAGAAAAGAGAGAGCAGAAAGAGGAACAGACAGAATATGAATCAGCAATACTCCTCCAAAACAAACCCCAGGCAGTCTCAGGCACAGAAGGAAGAACAAGAAGCAGAGAAGAAAGGAGTTTCAGAAATGCAGAGAATCTTAGACCTGGTAAGAAGTTGTTTCCTTAGTTGGGTTGTGTTTCCCTTCCTTGAAGTCTGAGGTACAGTATTTAGGGAGATCTGTTATTAATTTAAAAACCATCAAGATATATATTTTTGGCCAAATTTTCAGGTTTTTATTCTATTACAAGCTATAAATATCTGTGATACTGCCCCCTGATGCTGTTAACTGTGTGGTTTCGGGGTTTCGATGCAGGTGAGCAGAAAGGATTGCATTCCTGCCCATTACCTGCTGATCAGGATTTATTCTGAGTAATTAGGGACATGAGCCATTCTCAGGAAGTCCTCAACAGTTCAAACATTGTGATCAAACCCATCACAATGCAAAAAAGCATAAGGAAGTTAAAGAAGAAAATATTTTGTTTTTGTTTTTCAGAAAGCTTACATTAAACTAAGCACAAACATATCTACGTATAACATTATGAATACTGAATAAAGTACATATTTTTCTTGAATAAAGGGATATTTACTTCAGAATAAAAATCAAAAGGTTAGGGGGCAGTGAGTGAGGTGCCTCAATGGTAAAGATGCATGCTACCAATGATGATGTCACAAGTTCAATTCCCTGTAACTCACATGTTGGAAGAAGAGATCTGACTACTTGCAAATTGTTTTCTTACCTCCACATGTATGCACTGGCTTTGTTAAACACACATACACACACAGTCAATCACCAAGAAAAAAAAGAATATTGGTATTGGCTGTATGAGACTAATTTATAGACACTGAGAAATTCACTTAAACTATTTATACCCAGCTCCAGGTTAATCAGTATCTAGCATTTTTAATTTATTCTTTCTATGGTATGTAAACATTAATCTCTTAGAAACCAAAGGGCGCTTGGGTTTTAACAATTTTAATATAAATAGAGTTTACAACAATTGATCTACTTGAAACCAAGATGCTTAGAAATATCAAAGCATAGAGTTTTCATTTCCCATTCAATTTCAAGTATGATATGGCCATCCTTCCCCAAGCTGAGCAATTAGAGAAGGGGCAGAAAAATGTTAAACTTCTATTGATATACTGATATTGATTAATCAAGAACTAGCATTTCAGGAGATCATAGATATTTTCTTTAGGTTATGTGCTGGGAATAACAGCATATGCTGGTGTTTCTCTTCTATGGGAAAGGAATCTAAAAAGAGTGCAATGCAGTATAGACATACCCAAACAAATGAAGTTTCCATGAAGCAGTTTGTCCCATGACCCCAGCAGGAGTCTTATAAGGGGCACATTCCACATGAATATTTGTGTCATGTGAGCATTAGCAAGAAAAGGGATGCTGAGGCTGGAAAGATGGCTAAGCTGTGAAATAGTATGCACTAATCTTACAGAGGTCAGAGTTCTGTTCTCTGCACCCATGTTGGGTGGCACACAGTTCCCTGTGACTCTAGCTCTAAGAAGATCTGATGCTTTAGTCTCCTCTGGGGGCACCTGCACTCACATGTTTATACCCAATATCACACAATATACACCTAATTAAAATAATCAAATTTTATAATTTAAATTATAATTAAAATTGTAATAATAATTAAAATTTATAATTTATTATTTGAATTAAATTAAATTAAAAACAAACAGGGAAAGGAGCCTAAGGCGATGTTTTCTTGAGCTCATATGCAATAGGCCTTCACAATAAAATGCACAGTGATGTTGAGACTGACAGGTGGACAAGAAATTGAAGTTGAAACAAAGACACAGTATACATGGATTATATACTCAGAGCAAATGTCTGGACGATAAATGCCATCAGTGAGGACCAGGTGATGAGCTGAACCCTGTGTGATCTGACATTCTGTCCCAAGCAGGAATCAACCAGGTTCTAGAAGGTTTCCTACTGCTGTCTGGTCTCATTTCCCTTGTGTAAGATCATACAGAGAAAACCTCTAACCTGGACCTCTCCTTAAAACCAATGTGGATAACAGGGCAAGCCAAAGAAACAAAAACTGATTATCTCCCAAAACAGTCCAGTTAGGCATGCCTGCATGTTAAATACAGCAGAGTCCAGGCTCCCTGTCTAAACCTATCCCTCAAAGGGCCTCTGAGGAAACGAGAGCACAAAAAGAGATGCTTATTTTAAACATGTGCCCAGTCTGAATTAATTGAATGATATAATTCCTTCCATTGAAAGCCAGGACTCTAAGTCAATTTGACTTCAAATCAAGTGGGATAATTAACAAATGGCCTCAGAAACTGTGTCAGCCACTGAAGGCATGAAGTGGAAAGCCTTTTTTTCCAGAGGCTCAGATCTGACTGGCAGTCCAAAAGAAAATTAAAATTCACCTCCACAGGTTTCAAAGATTATGATCTCTTGAGTTTGATTAATGAACCACTAACAGACTTTGAAAATTCCTACTTGAGCTGACTGTTAAAACACTAACAGATTAGTAAGAAAGCACTGGTTGTAAAAGCAGACAGTATTAGAGGCCAAATCCTGGGATGAATATGTGTGTTTTATGACCTAGCTCTCATCTAAGGATAATGAAATCTGCCGACTCGAAATTTATCATTAACAGCTACATGTTTAACACGATAAATTGACAAGAAAGACCTAGGATGCCTGTCTCCATGAACTCAGCAAGCTCCTGGCATTTCTAATGTCTCCTCCCTTTTGGGGCAGTTGAAGGTGAAAGTGATTCTTACAAAGTTGTCCAAGACTCTTCCAAATCCTAAGGCCATGACTGAGTGCTGAGCAGCTTGGAGTAGCTACTTTCAGAAGTCAGGCACCAGAGTGAATGAAACACTGAAAAGAACTTGTGCCATTCTTTCGTTTACTCAAGGACTACTTTTCTGCATTTAATTATTTATCAGATTGTTATTATAAATAGTGAGAAACAGAAACGGCAGCATAATCATTTTTCCCATAACCTCCTCACAAAACTGAAAGAAATGAGATCATCACCATTCAGAAGCATAATACATATCTTGATAGAGTACATGATACAGCAGAATATTTTTCATGTCCACTCGTATGCCCTTTCTGTTGGTTTGTCCTAATAGAGTATAGACACACACACACACACACACACAGAGAGAGAGAGAGAGAGAGAGAGAGAGAGAGAGAGAGAGGGGGGGGGGGGGGGGGGGGAGGGAGGGAGAGAGAGAGAAAGAAAGAAAATAAAGAGTTTTGTTTACACCAACAAGATCATTGCTCCTAATACTAAAAAGAAAAATCCTAAACTGGAGAGATGGTTCAGATTCAGTAGGGATATCACTTGCCATGGAAACATGATGACCTTTCTTTGGATCTCAGCACCCCCTAAAAATCATGGCCTGACCATGTATTTCTGTAACTCCAGTGTTGTGGGATGCAGAAACAGAAGCATCACTGGGCTTGCTTGTTCATACTAACTCTAGGTCCTATCTCAAAGGAATAAGGCAGAGAATGGCAGAGCAGGACACCAGATATTCTCTTCAAGTTTCTGCAAATACACCCACCGGTGCACACATGCCACAGACTAGCATACCACACACATAAATAGAAAGAAAATACATAAATATAAAACGACAAGATAATACATAAATACAAAAGGCCCTGCAATTAAATCTTTGAAGCTTATTTTTAATAGGTGCCAGGAACAGGCAGCAGATCCATATGATATATTATTCACAAATTGTTTTTCTACAGAGCCATATGTATTTTCCTATTAAGATCAGAATAACATGATTATTACTAAGTGGGCATGCTATCAAATTGTTCAAATATGTATCATTTGCTTGAAGCAATTCAAGTTAGTGCTTTGGGATTGGAGGAGTAATAATGTGTTATTTACATGGGCCTCGCACAATATCCTAAATCAATTCCAATGATGAAATAATGAATTTATCTTCAAAAGAAATGAGCTGTGCTGTACCAGTGTTGTAACGTTGTTTATTAGAGGGTATTTATTAGAAGTTTATGCTTCGGAACCCATCCCCAAGCTGCAAATGATGAGATCACCAAGAAATCTCTCCCTCTCCAGTGGGTATATTTCCCAGGAGATGCAAAATAGGAGCAGCAATTCTTGCCTCCATTATTGATACTTCACTTAAGAGACTCTAAACCCCACTGAGTTCCTCAGTTCCTTTCATGGCACGCTAGTTTTATTTAGCTATTTGTTTATTTATTGTGGTACTGGGAATGGAACCTAGAGCTTCACTCTGGCTATACACATGCTCTGCCATGGAGCTGGATCTGCAACGCACATCATAAAGTCTTGTTAGACTTTATGCTAAAATACAGTGTCTCAGGAGAACTCAGGACAGTCTGTGTTGGTAAGTGTTAGGGAAAGATGGGGATAGAAAAAATCAGCTTTCTTCTGATTACTTCCTGGGGGCTGTGTTTCAAACGACCTTGAGTGGATCAGTTGTTTTGAAGGGGATGACAGTGAAAGGATGGGTGACCAGCACAGAAGATACTTAGGTCAGTGAAACTTCTTTGCTTGATATGAAGTGGAGAATGCATGCCAGTATGTGTTTGCCAAAGCTCACAGAGAATACATCTATAAGACGAACTTGAATTTAAACTGGAGCTTTGGAGATGATTTATCAGCACATGTCCATTGGATCTAGTACTTCTTTTGTGGGACATGTGGTAACGTGGGTGTCAGACACATGTGGTGCAGGAGTGACATAGGAACTCGCTGTATTTTCTTTCGAACATATTTTGATTTTGCTGTGAATTTAAAACTCTTCTAAAAACAAACTCTGATTTGTAACAACAAAATATAATAAAGAGAATGCACAGCCTGGAGTGGTGGTCCCTGTCTGTAACCCTGAATTTGGGAGGGACAACTGAGAGTGCAATACCACTTGACACCATGACACTTGGTTTCCCAAGTACGCTCATGATCAATCATTTCCATTTCTATGTTTCTTTTCATTTCACTTCTTCTCTTTTAATATAAAAGGTTAGTTTCCTTGTTCAAAAAGTATCATAGGTTTTCAACTGAAAGGAAATAATGGTCTACTTTAGATCAGAGACTTACAATGTGTCTCAATTTACCCTGTATCCTGATACTGCATATGAGACTCAGGCACCATTGACTTGTGAGAAATATTATGTATCCTGGGTTAGATTATAGTTTTAGCTTCTTTTTCCCAAAAAGAACCTGTTCAGCAAGCACCAGATATTCCTCGCAATGCCTCCCCATGCTAACTAACATTTCAGCACCTTAGCCTTCATCCAATAACCTTTGCCTACTCTGAATATCCCTACCCCACTCCCTAAACTACGTAACCCTTGATTCATCCCTAGCAAAGTTGATCTATCTTTGAATGTGTCATTTCCATTAGTACCCACAGGTCATTCACAACACTGCTTGACAACTCTGCTCTCTTCCATCCATTTCATAGGCTGACAAATCAACAACCCCAGCAGAAGGGAGATCCACCCACTGTCATGCTTAGGATGGGACCCCAGGAATGTGAGTCATGGGCAGGCCTCTGTCTCTCTCTCTATCCCAACATTCCCCTGTTCGTTTCTTGCTCCAGACTTTCTAAAGCCACGTCTGCTCACTGTTAGGCCCTGGTGGTTCTCTGACTTGTATGAGCTGTTATATCTTTCCCCAGATGTTGTTTAGTAGGATCCGTGTCCTGATTCCCACATACACCATCCCATTGGCCAAATTGTAGACTGAAGATTAGCCCTCCTACTAAACAATATGACTTAAAACAGAAAATAACACAAATAAATATAAACAGTACTCGCACTACAGAGAGTGCTTTCATATCCTCCGTGCTAGCAAAGTTTTATGTCAATTTGACACAAACTAAAGACATCTGAGAGAAAGGAACCTTAATTAAGAAAATAAGACTACAGCTCTGTAAGTCTGGACTGTAGGTAAGCATGTAGGACATTTTCTTAATTAGTGATTGATGTGAGAGGCCCCAGTCCACTGTGGATAGTGCCATCCCTGGGCTGGTGGTCCTGGGTTCTATAAGAGAAGAAGTTGAGTAAGGCATGGGAATTAAGCCAGTAAGCAGCACCCCTTTACAGTCTCTGTATCAGCTTCTGCCTCCAGGTTCCTGCCAGTTTTGAGTTCCTGTCTTGACTTTCTAGGATGATGAACAATGGAAGTAAAAGCCAAATGAATCCTTTCCTTGCAAAGCTGCTTTTGGTCATGGTATTCATCACAGAAATGATAACCCTAACTAAGACATCCTCCAAGTATTCTATTGTTCAATTTGATTTTCATAAGGATTCTACTATGTACACAGGCTGACCAAATCTAATTTCCCTCAGGTGTAATATTAAATATTCACACATTGGATTTGAAGGAGATATTAGCTGCTCCGACTTAGTTTCTAGTTATGATTTCTTTTGATAACTCCCATAATGAGATTCATCTAACCTGGACCCAAATGCTTGCTATAAACTTTCCTTTAAAAATGCTCCATCTGTCACATAGTTAAGGATATAGAGAAACTTTTGAACAAGTCACTTTTTAAAATGAATGTGTGACTTTTTAAGATGTTTGTGAAGGTAATTTTAATTGCCAGCTTGACATAGTCTAGAATCACCTGGGAAGAAAGTCTCAGTGAGGGACTGTCTACATTAAGCAGGCATATGCATGTCTACAAAAGGGTGAGAAAACCAACCAGCATGGGGGGGCACCATTCCCTAGGCAGAGGGTCCTGCAGTGTACAAAACTGGAGAAATAAGCAGCCAGCCAGCAAGCAAATGAGCACTATCCACTTCTCCCTGATCCTGACTGAACGTGATGTGACCAGCTGAGTTCCTGCAACCTTAACTTTCCTCCATTAATAGGCTGGAACCTGGAATTAAAAACTAAATAACTTCTATCTCTTAATTTGCTTTTGGTTAGGATATTTTATCATAGCAATAGAAGTGAAACTAGAACAATGTCAGTAATCACACAAGAAACACACACACACAAAACCATGACTACAAATTGGTAACGATACTTGGAAGAGCTGGCTTCTTCTCTGGGCACAGGAGTGGTAACAGCAACACACTTCCTATGTGAGCGATGCACCAAGTGTGATCAGCACAGGTTTTGACAAACGGCAGTTTTCACCATTTCCCATCCCAAGCTCCACTAGCCATCTTTTTCCTCCTTCATAATCTATGAGGTTTAAAGAGTCAACAAGCTGAGTAAAAGCCTGAGGTGAGAAAAAAGCTAGAATGCAAAGTTCAATTCACATTAATGCTCTTCACTGTAATTCAGAGATTCAGTTTCCTTTTTTTTATAGTGAAAATTTAGCTCAGATCCTCAACATGTTAGACAGTTACTCCATCACCAAGCCATACCCCCACATTCAGTGTTTCCATTTCCTCCTCTTCCTCCTAACCCTTCCCTCATTTCCCTTCCCAAGATGCTGACTGCTCTAATAACCTATGAAAGCACATAATTATTGACAAAGGTGTGTGTGTGTGTGTGTGTGTGTGTGTGTGTGTGTGTGTGTGTGTG
>JANHMN010000015.1:61889801-61935737 GCA_030674055.1 Rhabdomys pumilio
CACACACACACACACACACACACACACACACACACACACACACACACGAGAAGTTTTCACAGAAGCCAGAGGCCAGAAGAGGCTGGTGGATGCCCCAAGGATGGAACTGTAGGCAGCTGTGAGTTACCCACTACAAGTAACTGAACCCAAGTCCTCTGGAAGAGTAGTACAGGCTCATAAACACTGAGCCATTTCTGTGGCCCCTTGTTTGTTTCTTTAGAGACTGTAGGACTTTTTGGGTTTAAAGTTAAGATTAAAAGAATCTCACTGTCCCAGAACACATCCTGGGGGCCGGGGGGGGGGGCACATTCCTTAGCCAGAGGATACTTGCTGGATTAACACTCAGAAGAGGAAGGGAGAGGCTGATTAACATTCCTTGGACCACAGGAAGAGAATCCACCTGCAGGTAAGGAAGTCTCAGAGCACAGAGACACATTCCAGGATGGGAAGTGGTCACGAAGAAAGTTATGTGTGAATCTGAGTCATCTATAGACCAGACCTGAGAAGGTCAGTCTTTGGGGTTCTTTGTGGTTGTTGTTGTGTACTCTGTATAAAAAAAATGCTCCCAGTTTTTTTTCGGGGCTCTCTTGCCAGCATGCAAGAGAGTCCTGGTGCACCAGTATCATTAAACCTCATGTTGTTACAATGAATCACGTTGTGTGAGTTTTTGGGTGAGCACGTCCCCTGGTTTTGGATTTTACCCTCCAACAAGACCAGCTTCTTATGAATCCTAGACTGGCTGTGAACTTAATCCTCCTGCCTCAACCTCAGATCTTGTGGAGAGTTATAACCATGGTTAAATATCTTCTACAAAGTTTTCTGGTATTAAGAACATTTAGTATTTGTTGCATTGAGGCACTTAGTTTGACAGAGAGAAGAAGACCTAATTCACAAACTCTAAATTGTATCTTTAAAAGTACGAATTGACAGACTGGTGAGATAGCTCAGAGTATAAAGGTCTTTACCACTGAGCTATATATATGAGTTCAATCCCAGGAGTCCCAAGAGTTGTTCTACGACCTCCACACATGCCCCATCTCTCATACGTAAAACAAATAATCAAATGTTAAAAAACAATAGGAAGTATAAACTTATTTAAATGTGCTGACATTCTGATGTTCAAAAGATACAGAAGGCATTAATAAGTTCTAAGAAGAAAATAAAGGCAAGCAATAGCATTTTAATTCTAACTTGTTCTATAATGCCAAAAAGAAGATATAAGCAGAAAAATAATGTTATATTTGCAGTGTTTTTCTTTCCTTTTAAGTATTAATGACAGAATTGGGCAGTGTAGATGACCAGAGAAAACTATCTACACAAGGGAAAAAGATCTTTTTTATAAATACGCATTGCCCTCTTCTACCCCTCTCCGGATCCTGGTAGCTGGAGCAGACACCCAGCGGGTCTGCACACTTGTGAAAACTGTATCCTGAGACATCCCAGAGAGGTCAGTGTCCTCAGGGAAGCAGGTAAGGTCAGTCATGCACCGCCCTACACACCAGAACCACAGCTAGGAGTAGAAAGCTCGCAGGACCCCCCCCCCCCAGGTACCCAAACCCTTCCTCTATGGGATTCCACTCTCCTTCCACCCCTCTCCAGATCCCAGTGGCGAGAGCAGACACCCAGCAGGTCTGCACCCTTGTGGAAACTGTATCCTGAGACATTCTAGAGAGACCACCGACTTCAGAGCAGGGGACGCCATAGCCAGAGACATCCTAGAGGAGCCATGGAACCCAGGGCAGCAGACACCATATCCTGAGACATTCTAGAGGAACCACTGTACTCAGAGCAGCGAACACCTAGCTGGTCTGCTCTCACGAAGGCACCTTACCTTGAGACATCCTAGAGGAGACACTGTACTCAGAGTAGCTGGACCTCAGGATCACAGGATCACAGAGACATCTAGACCCTGGGGAGTTCTTACACAAGCAAAATAACTGGAAAGACAGTCTCCAGTCAGAACCAGTGAGTGAGGGTAGCACTAGAGTTAAGCATATGGTGAAAGTCAAGCACAAGAACATAAACAGAAGAAACCAAAGTTACTTGGCATCACCAGAACCCATTTCTCCCACCATAGCAAGCCCTGAACACCACATCACACCAGAAAGCAGGATGCAGAGTTAAAATCACTTCTGATGATGATGTTAGAGGACTTTAAGAAGGTCATAAATAATACTCTCAAAGAATTTGAGGAGAACACGGGTAAACAGATAGAAAACCTTAAAGAGGAAACACAAAAATCCCTTAAAAAATTGCAAGAAAACACAACCAAACAGGTAAAGGAATTAGACAAAACCATCCAGGATCTAAAAATGGAAGTAGAAACAATAAAGAAATCTCAAAGGGAGACTACCATGGAGATAGAAAACCTAAGAAAAAGACTAGGAGTCATAGATGCAAGTATCATCAACAGAATACAAGAGATAGAAGAGAGAATCTCATGTGCAGAAGATACCATGGAAAACACTGACACAACTGTCAAAGAAAATGCGAAATGCAAAAAGCTCCTAACCCAAAACATCCAGGAAATCCAGGGCACAATGAGAAGGCCAAACCTAAGGATAATAGGTATAGATGAGGGTAAAGACTCCCAAGTTAAGGGCCAGTAAATATCTTCAACAAAATTATAGAGGAAAACTTCCCTAACCTAAAAAAAAACAGATGTCCTTAAATATAAAAGAAGCCCACAGAACCCCAAATAGACTAGACCAGAAAAAAAATCCTGTCACATAATAATCAAAACATCAAATATACAAAACAAAGAAAAAAGACTAAAAGCAGTAAGGGAAAAAGGTAAAGTAACATATAAAGGCAGACCTATAAGAATTACACAAGACTTCTCACTAGAGACTATAAAAGCCCGAAGATCCTGGACTGATATCATACAGACCCTAAGAGAACACAAATGCCAGCCCAGACTACTATACCCAGCAAAACTCTCAATCAATATTGATGGAGAAACTAAGATATTCCATGGCCAAAGCAAATTTACATAACATCTTCCCACAAATCCAAACCTTCAAAGGATAATGGATGGAAAACTCCAACACAAGGAGGGAAATTACAATGTAGAAAAATCAAAAAAGTAATCTCCCAACAACCCCAAAAGAATATAGTTACACAAACATAATTCTACCTCTAATAACAAAAGTGACAGGAAGCAACAATCATTTTTCCTTAATATCTCTTAATATCAATGGACTCAATTCTCCAATAAAAAGACATAGGCTAGTAGACTGGATACATAAACAAGACCCAACATTTTGCTGCATACAGGAAACACAGCTCTGTGACAAAGACAGACACTACCTCAGAGTAAAAGAATGGAAAACAATCTTTCAAGCAAATGGTCCCAAAAAACAAGCTGGAGTAGCAATTCTAATATCAAATAAAATTGATTTTCAACCAAACGTAATCAAAAAAGATAAGTAAGGATACTTTATACTCATCAAAGGAAAAATGTACCAAGATGAACTAACTCTCAATTCTGAACATCTATGCCCCAAATGCAAGGGCACCCACATACATAAAAGAAAATTTGCTAAAACTCAAATCATACATCATCCTCACACAATAATAGTGGGGGATTTCAACATCACACTCTCAGCAATGGACAAATCATGGAAACAGAAACTAAACAGAGACACAATGAAACTAACAGAAGTTATGAACCAACTGGATTTAACTGATATATATATATATATATATATATATATATATATATATATATTTATATATATATAACATTATATAAATGTATATATAACATTATATAAATGTTATATATATATATATATATATATATAAAACATTATATAAAGTTATATATACACATATATAACATTTCACCTTAAAACAAAAGAATATACCTTTTTCTCAGCACCTCATGGTACCTTCTTCAAAATAGACCATATAATTGGTCATAAAACAGACCTCAACTGATACAAAAAGATTGAAATAATCCCTTGAACCCTATCAGACCACCATGAACTAAGGCTGGTCTTTAATAATAACAAAAATAATGGAAAGCCCACATACACATGGAAACTGAATAACGCTCTACTCAAGGATGACTTGGTCAAGGAAGAAATAAAGAAAGAAATTAAAGACTTTTTAGAATTTAATGAAAAGGAGGACACATCATACCAAAACTTGTGGGACTCCATGAAAGCAGTACTAAGAGGAAAACTCATAGCTCTAAGTACCTACAAAAAGAAACTGGAGAGAGCATACATTAACAACTTGACAGGACACCTGAAAGCGTTAGAACAAAAAGAAGCAAATATACCCAAGAGGAGTAGACGACAGAAAATAACCAAACTCAGAGCTGAAATCAACCAAGTAGAAACAGAAAGAACTATACAAAATATCAACAAAACCAGGAGCTAGCTCTTTGAAAAAATCAACAAGATAGATAAACAATTAGCCAGACTAAACAAAGGGGACAGAGACAGTATCCAAATTAATAAAATCAGAACTGAAAAGGGAGACATAACAACAGAAATTGAGGAAATTAAAAAAATCATCAGATCCTACTTCAAAGGGCTATACTCAACAAAATTGGAAAATTTAGAAGAAATGGACAATTTTCTAGACAGGTACCAGATACCAAAGTTAAATCAGGAGCAGATAAACCATCTAAACAGTCCTATAAACCCTAAAGAAATAGAAGAAGTCATTAAAAGTCTCCCCACCAAAAAATGTCCAGGACCAGATGGTTTCAGTGCAGAATTCTATCTGACCTTCAAGGAAGACCTAATACCAATTCTCTTCAAGCTATTCCATTGAATAGAAACAGAAGGAACACTACCCAATTCATTCTATGAAGCTACAATTACTCTCATGCCTAAACCTCACAAAGACCCAACAAAGAGAATTACAGACCAATCTCACTTACGAATATTGATGTAAAAATACTCAATAAAATTCTCGCAAACTGAATCCAACAACACATCAAAACAATTATCTATCATGATCAAGTAGGCTTTATTCCAGGAATGCAGGGATGGTTCAATATTCAGAAATCCATCAATGTAGTCCACCACATAAATAATCTCAAAGAAAAAAAAAACCACATGGTCATCTCACTAGATGCTGAGAAAGCATTTGACAAAATTCAACATCCTTTCATGTTAAAAGTATTGGAAAGATCAGGAATTCAAGGCACATACCTAAACATAGTAAAAGCAATATACAAGCAAGCCAGTAGACAACATCAAACTAAATGGAGAGAAACTTGAAGCAATCCCACTAAGATCAGGGACTAGACAAGGCTGTCCCCTCTCACCTTACCTATTTAATATAGTACTGGAAGTCCTAGCTAGAGCAATTAGACAACAAAAGGATGTAAAAGGGATACAAATAGGAAAGGAAGAAGTCAAAATTTCACTATTTGCTGATGATATGATAGTATAGTTAAGTGACCTTAAAACTTCCACCAGAGAACTACTAAACCTGATAAACAACTTTAGCAAAGTGGCTGGATATAAAATCAATTCAAACAAATCAGTAGAATTCCTCTACTCAAAGGATAAATAGGCTGAGAAAGAAATTAGGGAAATGACACCCTTCACAATAGCCACAAATAATACAAAATATATTGGAGTGAATCTAACCAAGCAAATGAAAGATCTGTATGACAAGGACTTCAAGTCTCTGAAGAAAGAAATAGAAGAAGATCTCAGAAGATGGAAAGATCTTTCATGCTCCTGGATTGGCAGAATTAATATAGTAAAAATGGCCATCTTGCCAAAAGCAATCTACAGATTCAACGCAATCCCCATCAAAATTACAAATCAATTCTTCATAGAGATAGAAAGAGCAATTTGCAAATTCATTTGGAATAACAAAAAAACCCAGGATAATGGGAACTATTCTCAACAATAAAAGAACTTCTGGGGGAATCACCATCCCTGACCTCAAACTGTACTACAGAGCAGTAGTGATAAAAATTGCATAGTATTGGTACAGAGACAAGCATGAAGATCAGTGGAATAGAATTGAAAATCCAGAAATGAACCCACATACCTATGGTCACTTGTTCTTTGACAAAGAAACTAAAACCATCCAGTGGAAAACGGGCAGCATTTTCAACAAATGGTGCTGGCTCAACTTGAAGTCAGCATGTAGAAGAAAGCAAATTAATCCATTCTTATCCCCCTTTACAAATCTCAAGTCCAAGTGGATAAAGGACCTTCACATAAAACCAGACACACTGAAACTAATAGAAGAGAAGGTGGGGAAGACCCCCGAATACCTAGGCACAGGGGAAAAGTTCCTGAACAGAACACCAATGGCTTATGATTTAAGATCAAGAATTGACAAATGGGACCTCATAAAATTGCAAAGCTTCTGTAAGGCAAAGGACATTGTCAATAAGACAAAATGGCAACCAACAGATTGGGAAAAGATCTTAACCAATCCTACATCCGATAGAGGGTTAATATCCAAGATATACAAAGCACTCAAGAAATTATACTCCAGAAAACCATATAACCCTATTAAAAAATGGGGAACAGAGCTAAACAAAGAATTCTCAACAGAGGAAACTGGAATGGCTGAGAAGCACCTTAAGAAATGCTCAACATCCTTAGTCATCAGGGAAATGCAAATCAAAACAACCCTGAGATACCACCTCACACCAGTCAGAATGGCTAAGATTAAAAACTCAGGTGATAGCAGATGCTGGCAAGGATGCGAAGAAAGAGGAACACTCCTTCATTGTTGGTGGGATAGCAAGCTGGTACAACCATCTGGAAATCAGTCTGGCAGTTCCTCAGAAAACTGGACATAGCATTACCTGAGGATCCAGCTATACCCACTCCTAGGCATATACCCAGAAGATGCTCCAACATATAACAAGGACATATGCTCCACTATGTTCATAGCAGCCTTATTTATAATAGCCAGAAGCTGTAAAGAACCAAGATGTCCCTCAACAGAGGAATGGATACAAAAAATGTGGTACATCTATACAATGGAGTATTACTCAGCTATTAAAAATAATGAATTTGAGAAATTTTTAGGTAAATGGATGGATCTAGAAATTATCATCCTGAGTGAGTTAACCCAATCACAAAAGAACACACATGGTATTTACTCACTGTTAAGCGGATGTTAGCCCAAAAGCTTAGAATAGCCAAGACTCAACCCACAGACCACATGAAGCTCATGAAGAAGGAAGACCAAGAGGGGACGCCTCAGTTCTACTTAGAACCAGTAACAAAAATACTCAAGGGAGCAATTATGGAAACAAAACATGGGACAGAAAATGAAGGAGGAGCCATCAGGAGACCATTCCACCTGGGTATCCATCCCATGTACTGTCACCTAAGCTAGACACTGATGTGGATGGCTGGAAGTGCATGCTGTCAAGAACATGATATAGTTGTCTCCTTAGAGGTCTGCAAAAGACTAACACATTCAGAGGACTTTGCTCACAGCTAACCAATGATATGATCAAGGGTTTCCCAATGGAGAACTTAGAGAGAAGACTGAGGAGCAGGAAGGGTTTGTGAGCCCAAGAGGAAAGCAACAATACCAAACAACCAGAGCCCCCCAGGGTCTAAACCACCAGCCTGGGAGCACATAGGGAGGGACCTTCGACTCCAGCGATATACATAGGGTAGGACGGCCTTGATGGACATAGGTGGGAGAGGAGATTCTTGGTCCCATGAAAAATAAACACAGAATGGGGGGAATGTGATGGTGAGGAGGGGGTAGTGGAGGTGGGGGGTAGGTTCGGGCACAGCCTCATAGAAGCACAAGGAGGGGGGATGGGATAAGGGGTTCCAGGGTGGTGGGGGAAATGGGATAATAGGATAAAACTTGAAATGTAAATACTATAAACAACTACATAAAAGGGGAAAAAAAGTTGTTAGAACCAACATCTTTAAAAAAAATGTCAGCCCTCTAGGAAAAAAATTTTTTTTCTTCATACTAAAACTTGTTCTGAGAATTGTATATTGCAGAATACACAGCCTTGGTGTATCTACTCATCAAGCAAAATGAGCAGACCTGTTCAAACCTTCGGTGTCCGGGAATTCCATCTGGATGCAGTGAAGACACAGCGTCAGAGGCTTATCAATTTACTCTTCCGCCCACCCCTCTTCTAATATCTCAACACTCGTAATCAGCTTGAAGAAGTTAAAGAAGAGTCATTGCCCCTATTCCCTGGGCTTGGGGACTAAGGTGGTTAATATTGGGCTGTCTTTCTGGGGAAAAGTAGTGGTTTTGTTGGAACAGGGAGGATTAGCTAGGATTTATGGCATAGCCATAACCTATTGGTAGAAATCTGTATAATTAGCATCAAGATGAAGTTATAATTTCTTAAATGGTACAAAATTCACTTGGATTTCAAATTTAAGGTTTTCATTGGTATGAGCTTCTTACTGATATGAAAGTAAAATGAATACTGATACTCTCATGGGCATTGTGCCTGTATAACACATTTAGGAATACAAGGCTTAGACCCAGTTATTCTTTAACTTCTTTAACTGATTTGGGATGGTTAGCCTGTGAGTTAAGGGACTATAGCAAATTCATGGCTTTGAGTTTATTGTTAGGGTGTTTTCTATATTTTATTTAGAAATAGCTGAGAGAAGTTAACAGACAACAGTCCAGGTTACCTTACATGGATAGTTGGATTTCAAAACGTCAGAAATCCATAGAATCGACGTCACAAATATTTCTATAATAATGTTCATTTTGATTAGAGACCTGTCTGCTCCTGACAGCTTCCTGTCTTGGATTCCAAGAAGAAATTGAGCATCCTTAGAGTTACTCCAGTTGCGGTGTGACAGCCATTAGGCAAGAATTGCCACTCTCCATCTACAGACAAATTACTGTCCAGAAAAGGACACACTTGCAGAATAGTCAACTGATTATATCTGCCTAGACAGAGTAATCAGCCCTTAATAATTCTGCATCACTAAGGTCTGTCAGATGAGTTTGGGCCAGAAGGCTGAAGATTTGATGCTCCAACGTTCTGTAGTATAGGGGCTGTCCAGGTGTTCAGCGGTCTGTATAAATTGGCTAAGTTTTAGAAGCTATGCTTAGTGCTTCCCATAACTTCAGTTAACTTAGTCATTCTGGATTTCTGACGGCGTTGAAGACCTATAGTCTCATAGCCAATCCTGGCTATTTACCTTGAGAGAAAAGATCTGAGTGGAGGGTTTTCAGCTGACATTCATTCTAAAGCCAAGAAAAATCCAGGTTCAAAACTAAGTGTTTTAGTCAAGAGAGACGACAGAGGTTCTGGTTAGTCGACAAAAGTATGGACTGGGTATTAGAACTATCTTGTACCTCAGTGGTACAAATTGGCATAATTATGCTCTAATTATATTTTAAGAGAAAAGTTTTATTTTAACAGGAAGGGTGATATGTAGGAGGAACTAATGTGGGAGGAGTACAGAGAGGAAGAGAAGGAGTAAGGAGACGAGGAGAAGAAGGAGAGGAGAAGTTAGGTGATGAGAGAGAGAAAGAGAGAAAAAGAGGGGAGGGGACATGAAGGTAGATGTTCACGTGTCTCTACCAGTCAAAGATAGTTGATATATCTAGGTTGGGTATTGTGTTACACTTCTGATTGAGCATTACCAAACTTATAAAGATTTTTATTAACATTAAAAAAAATTGTATAAAAGCAAAAAGGAAAAGGGGGCATGGGATAGGGGTTTTCTAGGAAGGGGAAATGGGGAAAGGGGATGGCATCAGAAATGTAAATAAAATATCAAATAAATAAATAAATAAATAAATAAATACATAAATACATAAATAAATAAATACAAATTGCATTAACTCTTATAAGTCTCATGGAAACACACCTGTGAGCTTACTTACCACAGGCCTGTGGACATCCCAGAATGCTCTCTCTTGACTATCAAGGATCTTCCTTTCAATTTTGTCTCTCTTCTTGTCCACTCTGTCAAGATGGTAGCAATGAAGAGTTAGAAGGGGTAAGTACACCGCCTCTGTACAGAAGGCTGCATTTGAACAAAGCTTTCCAAAGACTCACAAGGACTCACTTAGCTTGTGCTTCTGCTTGCATAAAAATGAACTCCCACTTCCGGGCAAATGCTCTTTGCAGCCTGGCCAGGCTCTCCTGAAAAACATGAAACAACTGAAGGCATTCTAGTGTTCCTTTTAGAGTTTCTAAAGGTTTACAATATACTCTGAATCTGAATCAGTTTGCTCTTTGAACTCAACTAAGCACGGGCCTCATGGGCCCTAGTTAGCCCCTAACTCACTGTGTATCTGAGATGGCCTTGAGCTTCTCATCCTCTCATCTCTGCCTTCCCAGCGAAGGCATTATTGATAGCTGCCAACACACTGAGTTTATACAGTGCCAGGGATAGAAAACAGAACTTTGTGCATGCTAGGCAAACATTCTACCTACTAAGCTACAGCCCAAGGCATTGATCAACATCAATTTTGTTACAGGAAACACAATATAAGCACTGAATATTGCTTTGTTAGAGAGAAGTACTGAAGAAAAATTCACTGACTCTTTCTGTACCCACTTTATAGAGCTACAGGAGAGCAATGCCTTCCCACTGCTGAGCCAGTTGGTGTTTGTTCAGGTCCTGAAAATAGCTATCAGTTCTTGGTAGCCCAATATCTTCTACTGCACAATGCTTCAAATCAGTTATCACAACACAGCAATCACTTGGACAAATTACACTGGGCTGCCTATATCTGCCTATATCATGGTGGTGACTAATCTGATGATTCTGCTAAACTTATTCTCAGTGTAAAAGGTTTTCAATCCTCAAAGTTTGGACATTACCAATCCAGTATTTATCTGAAACCCTTACAGTTATGTTAGTTTAAAATAATAAGATGTGTTTCTCCTTATACATTGAGTTTGTATGTTTAAAATTCTACTCTCCTTAATGTTTGGAGAAAGAGAAAACAGACAAAGAGGGATTTGCTAAACCACTGGACTGTCAGATCCAAGGAAGCCTGATTCATCAATGCCAAAAGGAACAGAGTACTCAGATGTGCCTAAAGGCATGATTCCTGCTCATTTTATGTCACTGCGTGAGCATCCTTGGTACTTACAGCTTCGTAATCCGCTAGCTCTAGCCTTGCCTTGTTTTGCATTGTTCTCTTGCAGAGGTAAACAGCTGAAAGGAAAAATACCATCATTTTTTGGCTGTTCATTAACACTGACACACTAAATATAGAAACCATGTTACGTGTCAAGATATTTGTCACTGACTTTCAAGTTTAATCTTCTGTTGTCATCCTTTCTAGACAAAAATAAATAATGATAAAAGTACAAGGTTTAATATCCAAATACTGGTATTATGAAGTCACAATGAGGTAGAATGTTAAGAGATGTAATTATTTATTGGTATTAAATGGTTGTTATAATTTTATTATCAACAAATAACAAGGAAAAGTAAAAACTCTTCAGAAATCTAAATAAATAAAAATCATTTTGTAAAAGTTAATTGCGAGAAAAACGTATCCAACTTGGCCATTATGTCCTTGAAGCTGACAATACAACCTAGAAAGAATTCAAAATGTAACCTCAAAGGATATTGGCATCTTTCTTGCTTGATTTCACAAGAGTCACTCATTGGTCAGTTGCTCTGTGTTAAGAGAGCAGAGCCATTTATATAAAGTGTGCTTCCTGTCTCTGGAACTTTCCTTGATCTGCTTGGCCACCATGCAAATTGGCCACAGTAGCAGGGTTATAGAACTGTGAGAGAGATAGCAGAGCCTAGGGTGGCAACAGTGCAAGTCTTCAGATGTTTGAAATTATCTCGGTGGCTTTCATGAGCATGTCAAGACAACAAAGTCTGTAGGTAGAGTCCCAATTCCCAGAGCGTCTTCTGTCTTAGCTTCTCATTAAGTGTTAAACTTGGATTCCATGAAGCCGGAGACTAATTAATTATATCATTTTACATGTTGAATGAGATCACTGGGTGAGGCTCATTGAATATTCCTTTTCATAAGGCTACCCCGATGGAAATGTCTTATAAATATGATCTTTGCATTGAGCCATATTTGCATTCATTTGAGATAAGAAAACAGAGCTGTTATTGATCACTATGACCTTTGCTAGCTAAGAATAGTGAGGACAAGAATGTGGAGCTTATGGGAACTAGAAATGCAAAAGCCAAATTTGTACACAGAAAAAGTATAACATATAACTCAGGTATGCATGGATAAGTGTGTGTGTGTGTGTGTGTGTGTGTGTGTGTGTGTGTGTGTGTGTGTTACTGGAGATTGAAACACAGGCTTTGCATGTGCCAGGGAAGGGTTATATCACTGTATTATATCCCAACCCTCAAAATATAATATATTTTTCTGAACTAACTTCTTTGAAAATTATGTGAGACAATCTTGATGATGTCATGGCATAAAACCAACAAGTAGTTGAGAAGAGGCTCTGCCATTCAAGTGGTAGCTGAATAGTAAAGAATAAGATTTGCTTCAAATCCATCTTGACAATGAGGGTTGAAAAGCCCAAGTTCCTGAAGCAGGTTTTTGAGGGAGGACTCAGTAGAAAGGGAATGCCAGAAGAGATTATTTCTCTTCAGTCTGGAACTCTCTATATGGTGAAGCAGTCTCTTGTACAAACACTGATACCTGTGACAAAATTGTTCAGAGTCGTACCCACAGATGGCAGGAACATAGATTGTTATGACCCCTCTAGCTAAGGATGAAGACAAGAATGTTTACTTCATAAGGACTAGAAATGCAAATGGCCAAATATGTACTTGGAAGCCGTACAACACAAGCCGGATAATACAAGCGAAACATATGGTCAGGAGGCAGCTCTGTTTCTTTTAAAATAATCTTTGAATGTTTATTTTGTGGACTAACTTTTTTCCTATTCTTGAATTAAGAAAATAAATCAGATAGTTCCTATAGTCTTGTTTCTTAAGCTTGAGCAGCACAGAGAGTACCAAGTTATTGACAATTTCCATCTCCAGTTACAAACTCCAAGCAAGATTCCAGCACTGGCTTAATGTTGAAGTCATCTTCATGGCCCAGCTTGTGCATAAAAGGAGTGTATGGGACTTTCTCTAGAAGATCTTCCTCTTTGACCCTAATAACCATTGATATAGCCTCTCATCCAGTAGTTCTCAACATGTGGGTGTGATCCCTTTGCAGGTCACACATCAAATATCCTGTATATCACATATTTACATCACAATTGACATCAGTAATAAAATTACACTCATAAAGTAGTGTGAATAATGTTATAGTTGGGGGTCACCATGACATGAGGAACTGCATTAAAGGATTACAGCATTTTGGAGGTTGAAAACTACTGCTATAATCCTTCTGGGGATGTAGAATAGGAGAGAAAGAGGAGGAAGAAACGGCAGAAGAAATTCTCCAAGGTCACACATCTTTATTCTACCTGCTGCATAGTTTGAATTTTATTCAAAATAATAGGCAAAAAAGTAGATGACTTTAAACAGAAAGGTGTTTCATCAGACTTAATGCTAATTTTCATTACATTTATTGTGTGTGTGTGTGTGTGTGTGTGTGTGTGTGTGTGTGTGCTTATAGGCACACATGTCATGGTGTGTGCATGTGTGCGTGCATGCATGTGTGTTTGTGATGATCAGAGCACAACTTGTAAGTGTCAGTTCTCTCCTTCTACCATATGGGTTCCGGGAACTGAACTCACATTGTCAGGCCTGGCAGCAGGCACCTTTATCTGCTGAGCTGCCGTTTTGCCAACCCCATTCACCTTCATTTGTATTTAATCCTGTGTATTTCTGCTGAACATCTTGATGTGTTGATACACATTTACAATGTGGAACTGCTAAGGCATACTCATTGTTCATCTCCATCACCTCCCCATCCTCATCCTCACCACCCCTGGCACATCCTGTCAGATTAGAATAGTTCAAATCTACTCTCTTAGTGACCTTCAAGTGTACACATTAACTATTGTTGCATGCTATACAATAGAGATGGTTCCAGATCTTATTCCTTCCTAGTGCATAACGCATTTGCCTATGATTAACGATGCTAAACGCCTCTCCATAGATAGGCCGGCTCGTCAGTTTCTTGTCTTTCCCTAGAAATTTTTGTGCAGGCACTTGCTCATTATTTAACTGAGTTATTTGCTTTCTTGCTTAGCTGACACAACTGAGCTGATTCAGTTCCTCTCCGGACTTGACGGAGGTTTAAAGCACATATTTAATTCATGTTGCTTCTGTGGATTTTGGAAAGTGCTCCCCATGCCATCACTGTCACAGTTATTGATAGGTCCTCGTGCTTAGAAAAAGCTGCCACAGAGGAGATGCTCAACATCTTCGACATCTATCTGCTGAGTGAAAGCATCATGATTTATTGACCTTTCGGGGTTCTATTTATTTGTCTGCTTGTCTTGTTTAGTGATTCAGCTAGTGATGATTTGGCTGATTTTTGTATTAGGGAATATGGCTTTTTCCTGTTAGATTTAACACTCATTTGTGTGTGCTATAGATAAAAATGTACGTTCATTACATATGGAAGAAGTCCATTTCCCCCTTAGGCTTCTATGGAGAAGGTTAATTAACAATAAATAAATATGATATCCAGCATAACAAATATAGACTATGTGTGTGAACATGCACACATACAGATAATGCGTATCAGTGATACATTCATTGCGTGTTCTAATATTTGATTTTCTATATTAAACATAATGACCGAAATTTACTATGTTGTTTTACATAGATATACCTGGTTTCCTATAGTCACTGTAGCCTATCTGATGAATTAAGAGACAGACAGAGACAGATGTTTGTTTGACTATATTCCTATCATTAAATAAATCATCATTTTTGGCTGTATGTACAATGATCCAATACAGGTTTTCCTTCACATACATCTAAAGTCTGTGGCAAACAACACAGCTTGGAGTTTACAATATTACCACATTTTCATACATAAAACTTTTCTCCGAAAAAATGATGAAATTTTTCCTCCTTTGGGTTTTGCTAGTCTGGCTTGAGAGAAATGTGTTGAAGCCCAGTGTTTACATTATCTTTCTATGACAGTTTTATTATATTCCCTGCAATTTTCATATTATAGATTTTACTATAAAATATTCCTATGGATTGTTATCTTCACTAGGTTAATGACTTTACTGTGCCCTTCCCCCAGGCCTGAGCAGGCCTGTGAGTCTATTACCACAATAGACCAAACAACAGTAGGACCTAACTAGGACCTAAGAGGAGGCATTGCCTTGCCAGCCTTGGTGTCCTGCAGTCTGGTACCGAGCTAAGAAGAGTGGACTGCCTGCTGAGCTAGCCTTGACACCTTCTGGACTGCTATCTCCTTACCCAGCCCCTGGGCTGAACCGAGAAGAGACTCTGGGGGGTGGGGCTTCCCCTTTATATGTGAAAGCAAAATATTAAACCTTGGGCCTTGATCAGAATACTTTGTCTTGGCTCCACGTTTCTCTCACCCTCCATTCCCGTTCATTCCCAGGCTTCCTCTCAGGAGAATCTGGTACCCGTAGCTGCAGGCGGCTACAGTTTACATTACTATCTTTCCTTTGATCAATATTGCAACTGATAATTTAGTTTTCTTCTTGTATTATATTTGTCTGGCAAACTTTTGTCCACCATTTTATTTGTTTAATTATTTAATTGGTTTTTGAGACAAAATCTTGCTATGAAAGGCCAGCTTGGCCTTAAACTTTCTATGAATACCAGGCTGGCCTCAGACTCACAGAGATCTGCTTGCCTCTGCCTCTGGAGAGCTAGAATTAAGGATGTGAACGCCCACATCTAACTTGCTGACTTACTTTGTTTAAACTGACTTACTTTGTTTTACTTAAAAAACAACTAAGATACTTGTTCTTTTGGTAGACAAATTTAAATACTTTTATTCTTAATTTTATTTTCTGTGAACAGGTGTTTTGTCTGAATGTGTGTCTGTGCACATCATGCATTCCAGGTGCCAGAGGGGAGCATCAGGCTCTTTGGAACTAGAGCTAGAGTTAGATATGGTTGTAAACCTCTGTATGGGTGTGGGGAATCGAACCCAGGTCCTCTGGAGGAGCATCCAGTGCTTTCAGCCCCTGAGCTGTCTCTGCAGCACCTTTAATCCATCCTTTTACTTAGGTTCAGTGTGCCTTTCCTCACATATCCCTCCCTCCCTTCCTTTCCTCCTCTCTTTCCCTATTTCCTACTATTTGCTTCACAAGTGAGTTTTCTTTACCCCCTACAACAGTATTTGACAAGTAATAAAACTCGTTGTCATTCAAACTTACCTCCTCAAATAACAGCTCTATTATTTAATTTCTTAAGCCAGGACCTCAGAAACTAAACGGGGACTAATACAATCTGCCATCCACGATGAACCAGTTCATCCTCAGCCTTTCCTCTTCTAATATCTTAATGAATAAAATCTAGTCTGCACCATTAATTAGCATTGTTGAAATAAACTGTAGTATTCATGGCTTGTTTAAAACATTTTGGTTCAATTATTTTGGAATGCAGAGGGAAGGTAGAGAAAGTTGTTGTCTTGGGTTATTAAACAGAAAACAACTATCTTTTCTCAGTTTTTTCTTATACGTGTAAATTTGTTTAATATAACCAAGCTTACATTCCATCAAAACTCATGTCCATTGCTATTTAGAATTCCCATATTGTTTCTGGTTTCCTTTAGTGTTTGCCCACTTGTCTGGGTGAGGTGACCACACAGGTGACAGGGAACTGGAGAACTGCATGCTGAGTCCAGGCTTTTTGTCAGTCAACCCCTCAAGCATACATCCATAGCTTTTCTCCATTTTTTTAACTGGCTTTTAATCTTGCTGCTGAACAATTGAGGCTCTATGACATGTGGAGAATTGAGGTCAGATTATGGACAAGACCTACTACATTGCTACATTGAAGTCACAAGAAATCTTGAAAGGCAAGCAGACTCTCTCTGTCCTCCTAGAGCTCACTTATATTTCTAGCCTTCGTGCATACACAGGGAATCTTTAATGTGGTTACTTGGACTAGATCCAGTGCTCTAAAACTGCCAAGTTCTTGAGAAAAGAAACTTTAGTTATATCTGCAGGGTCATTTCCTAGCTTTAAGCTCCATGGATTCCATTCAAATGAGAGATACTCTGCAGTGTATATGTCTCTCTCTCTCTCTCTTTCTCTCTCTCTCTCTCTCTCTCTCTCTCTCTCTCTCTCTCTGTGTGTGTGTGTGTGTGTGTGTGTGTGTGTGTGTGTGTTTTACTTCTTTCTGGGTTTCTGTCTGCTCACTGCCAGCTTCACCTTTACTCTTTTCCATCTATGCATGGAAAGAAAGGAGTAATTTTAAGGAACTTTCTGAAAAGTAAATTACTTCAGTCTGTCATTGCTTCTTACATCTGCATTGAGATTCAAATACAGTCTGTGTTTAATGGATATACCTTAATGAGGGTTTAAGAATATGTACAGATTTTACTATTTTAATTGTAAAGAAGGACATAGCTCACTTTTTAAAAAGTAGAATTTCCCTGGAGATTTTGTGGAAATGTGCAATGGGTAAAATCAGATGCTCAACCATGAAGATCTGGCCCTGGCTACTCATAAAAGAGGGCTATATCTATGGCATGCTTTTAACACCAGCACTGGTGAGTAGGGATGGGATCCCAGGAGCTCACTGGCCAGACAGCTTAGATAAAACAGCAAATTTCTGTTTCAGTAAGAAACCCTGTCTCAAAACATAACACATAGTGGAATAGAGAAAGACACCTAACACAAAGCTCTGGCATTCACGTGCACACCCAAGGCACACATCTCAGCACACTACTATGTATGAACTCTGCATATACAACACACACACATACATACACACACACACACACACACACACACACACACACACACACACACACACTACTTATGCACAAAAAAATCAGTTCTGTATGTCTGTGAGTCTAAGACCAGTCTCAGAAACATTGCAAGACAGTCTCCATTTAAATAAAGTTAACAAAAGAAAACCAGATTCTTTCCTTTGTTTTCATTGGGCTCCCTCTCTTCTCTCATACCTCTTTCTTCATGTGACATAGTTATCAATGACACATTTAAACATTTCATGAATGTTTGGGTGGGATGGCTCAGTGGGTGAAGGTGATGGCTGCCAACCCTGATAGTCTGAGTTCCATCCCTGTGATCCACATGGAGGGAAGAGATCCAGCTTATACAGGTTATCATCAGACCTCCACACATGGCAAGATATTTTTAGCTTCAATGTAAATTTTCAAACAAAAAAAATAAAATTTCATAAATTTTAACTAGCATTCCTAGGTACTTTCAGATATAATGGTTAATGGCTTTTCTTTTCCCTCAAACTCTAAATGATCTGTGGTGGTTTGAATGGAAATGACATCCATAGGACCATACTGGGATCTGTGGCCTTGTTGGAGAAAGGGTGTCACAGGGGATGGTCCTTGGAGTTTTAGAAGCTGAAGTCAGGCTCAGTGGTATTCTCTCTTCCTGCAGATCCAGATGTTGAACTCTTGGCATCTCCGGAATCATTCTGCCTGTGCATCGCCATGCTTTCCTCCATGACAATTTTAGACTAAGCCTCTGAAGTTGTAAGCCTGCCTCAATTAAATAGAAAGACAGGGACAAAAATGGAACAGAGACTGAAGGAAAGGCCATCCAGAGACTGCCATACCTAGGGGTCCATCCCATCTGCAGACACCAAACCCCCACTCTGTTGCTGATGCCAAGAAGTGCTTGCTGACAGGAGCTTGGTATAGCTGTTTCCTGAGATGTTATACCAGCACCCGACCAACACAGATGCAGATACTTACAGGCTGAGACTGGGTACCCAATGAAGAGTTGGGGGAAAGACTGAAGGAGCTGAAGTTGATCACAAGTCCATAAGAGGTACAGTATCAACTAACCAGATCACCCAGAGCTCCCTGAGTCTGAACCACCAGAGTATACATGGAGGGATCCATGGCTCCAGATACAGAGGTAGCAGAGGATACAATGGGAGCAGAGGAAGGCTTATGTCCCAGCATAGGGGGATGCTGGAGGGGTGAGGCAGGAATGGGTGAATGGGTAGAGGAGAACCCTCTTAGAGGCAAAGGAGAAGGGGGAGAGGAGGGAAGGAATGGGGGCATTGTGGAAGGGTAATGGGGAAAAGGGATATCATGTGAAATGTAAATGGATAAAATGATTAAAAAATATTTTCCTTATAGTGGTCATGGTGTTTTTTTTTTTTTTTCACAGCAAAAGATACCCTAAGATATGACCTCAACTCATCCTTCATGATGACTGCTGGCTTTCTCAGAGAAACTCCTCATCAACTGTGGTCCCAAGTTATGCCTCCCATCACTCTCAGGGCACTGACTCCAAACTACTCTAGTCTTTCCCAACACTCAATCCAGTTTTCTCCAGATCTCTGTAGGCTTTCAGATTTAGTGCTTTTCACTGTAGTTCATTATTTCTGATATGGAGTGCTGAGTTTTCTCTAAGCCATGTGTCTTTACTGTACTTTTGCCTCCATTTCCTTTTGTCTGAAGAGTGATGCTGGTTATTTCACCATTTGACCGGTAAGGAAGACATTCTTGTCAGAACTACCTAAGATATCTCAGTCTTGCTAATGAACTAAAAATGAGAGAGAGGTGGAGAGTCTTATGAGGCTGCTTGGCAAGAATCTGACATGGGCCAAGGACAAGGAAATGGCCTGCTTGGCAGGAATATGACATTGGCCAAGGACAAGGAAGTAGGCTTCAGGCAGGAATCTGACATTAGGTTAGAACAAAGAAGTGATTTCAGGTAGGAATCTAAATCTTAGGCTAGAAAAAAAAAGTAATTTCAGACAAGAATCTAAATTTTAGGCTAGAACAAGGAAGTAGGTTTCAGACATGAAAATGACTTTGGGCTAGGACAGGGAAGTTGGCTCAGTTATTTTGATCATCCTGATAAGCCCTGTTTAGAAACAGTGATCACGGGAGTGTTCATGTAATTGTGTTTAATGCCTTGCTTGTTATTTGACTATTTGTGTTTATTGCCTTGCTTGTTCTTTGACTATTTGCATCACTATTTGTATTGCTAGACCCTCAACCTAGAACTGACCTTAATACATGCATGTAATTAAAATGGTATAAAAGCAAAAAGGAGGATGGGAGATGGGGTGGGGATTCTAGGGAGGGGAAATGGGGCAAAGGGAAGACATCTGAAATGTAAATAAATAAGATATCCAATAGAAAAAAGAAAACTCATGCATTGTTGACCAGAGACCAGAGACAGAAAACAATTTGAGCTCCAGATCTTGTCCATTAAGATTTTTTTTTCAGAGCTCTGGTTCCCACTTTGCAAAGCAGGACTCCAACACAAACCATTTTAAGTGAGAACTGTATTAAAACCATGGCATGCTATTGTTTTAACTGAAGACATAAAATCTAGCTTTACTGATGAATGATGGGAAAAATGTTTTTATTTAAACTATGGAAAATTACAGATATGGACCATTCCATTCTGTTAAACTGTATAACTACATGGTATAGAAACTTTGCTAAATTAAAAAAAAATCTTAATTTGAACTAGAAAATGTATTCTGTCTGGCTACTATTTTAATCTGCCATTTTCCAGGCTATGTATTATTATATTTTTTTGCATATGTAATAGAAAGAAATTTTTTTTTTACTAGACTCATATTACCTAGGGCAGGTCTTGAACTCCCTAAGTAGCTAAAGATAACCTTGAATTTCTAATCACCATGCATTCACCTTTTTAACAGAGTTTCTGCTTAAACCTCAGCTGTAATATTTCTTCAAGCATGCTTTACTGCAGCCTTTTCTGTTTTCCTCTGCATAAAATTCCTATGTAAAACACACACACACACACACACACACACACACACACACACACACACAAACACACAGTATGAGAAGATTAGGTAATTTAATTTTCTATATAATTTTGGAATCAATTTATGCACAGTTACAATTTTGAGCATTTTTATTGAGACGAATGATGTCATCATATTCTCTTTTTTCTTTTTTTTTTTGTTTATGCTTTTTTATTGGATATTTTATTTATTTACATTTCAGATGTTATCGCTTTTCCCCATTCCCTCCCCCCAGAAACTCTCTATCCCATTTTCTCTCTTTCTGCTCCTATGAAGGTGTGCCCCCCCCCCCCCCCCCCCCCCCCGCCTCCTTGCCTAAATTAAAAAAAAAAAAATCTTAATTTGAACTAGAAAAATGTATCCTGTCTGGCTACTATTTTTATATGTCATTTTCCAGGCTATGCATTATTATATTTCTTTTTTCTTATTTTTCTTTCTTTCAGTTCTTTTTGTCCAAAAAGATAAAATAACAGTAATGACCATTTTAGAACATGCACATATTCTACCTGATGTCTGATCTGAGGATTGAACGTGACAGCTGGTGAGGAGTCCCAGTTACATCTCGACCCTAAGCACAGAGACTATTCTTTCTTGGCTGGAAAATACACTTAAATGAGAGGCATGCCTTAAAAGTCTTTGCCAGCCTTACCCTTGCTTTCTCCTTCAAGGAATCTAGCTGGCGGTATAGTACTATTGTTTGGAGAAAAGCACAGTGACTTGGGAAACAATGTGTTATCAGTTTCTTGTATTATAACAGCCTGAGTTTCTCAAAGCTTCACAAAAGAAGTAGAGAGCATGAGCAGAACACTGGGATGCCTTAGGAAAATACGTCCCACTCAAACAGAAAGCTCTTTCACAAGAACTTGACATCACAAACTTTTAACAAAAACAGACAACCTGGACCATCCACCTGACAAGCAGTTTAACAGAGAGTGTTCAGTATCAACAAATGCTGAAAACACAATGGTAGTCTTCATGGCTTGCGAACAATTTGTAATTATTTAGTATGTTTTAGGAAATTTTTATTGTGTATCCTGCAAAGTACAGATTCAAGATTCTTTCTAATTGTCTAATTTTCCAGTGCCTTCTTGATGTAGCCAATGAGAAGTGTAGCCTTGGCCTGGCAGCCTTCCCTATAACTCTCTGAACTTCATGAGGCTGCCTCAGTGAAATGACAAGATGGGATAACCTCAGGAATCCTGTAGGTCTGACTCTTATGAGTAGAGGAAGACAGATTCTCTCACTGATACAGACATTGGGACATGATAAGAGAAAGGCAGGGATGGCACTGGAGGAGCTGAGAACTTGCATGGTCAACAAGAAAAGGCAGAAGGGGAAATGGAGACACAGTGGATGACATGAACTTTTGAATGTCAAAGCATGTCCAAGCGATACACCTTCTAATTCTTTCTAAACAGTTCTACCAACTGGAAACCAAGCACTGAAATATATGAGCCTATGGGGGTAGCAGGACTTCTCATGCAAAAACCCTACCAGGTACCTTGTTGAGTGTGGGTCCTCAAGATTTGACTAACCCAGAGATGAAAGAGTCTGCATGTAGACTCAAGTTGTCACCTTGTGACCTTGCCCTCAAGTTATTTTTGATTGGTAAATAAACATGACTATAGCCTATAGCTGGGCAAAATTGAGATAGGTGGGGCTTGGTGTTCCTGGACTGGAGGTGGGAAGAGACCATGAGGAGGAAAACACCATGGGAGGAGACCATAAGGAGGAAGACACCATGGGTTAGGAGTCAAGAAAGCATGTCTCTGTGAGCTGGCCAATTGGAGTTAAGAGCAGTCCAGATGAAATAAAGTAAGTAATAACTCAGGGTTATCAATAGGAAATAGATTTTAATATCATAGAGGTTAGCTATCTGCCCAGCTCTAGAGCTGATTAAGGCTAGTTATAAATATAAAGGTTTGTGTGTCTTTTATTGAAGAACTAAATGGTCAAAGGTAGGGTAGAAACCCTAGACTGGGATTAAAAAATTTCTACTACAGTACCTCACATTATTAATCTGAAATCAAACAGTGTTTTCTTTCATTCAAAACAATGTAGACACAAAATAATACCTTTTTCTCCCCCTCTGTTTGCTCAAGCAAAAGTTGAACATGGACATGTGAGTGGTATTTTAACTAAAGACTAACTTTTCTGGAAAATCACTTCTACAAAAAATGTGGCATTCAGATGTCTCTGTAACAAATCAGAACTGCCATTGTTTTTACTGTGGCCATAATGAATAGTAATTTTTTTTTTTTAAGTAAAACTTTAATGGAGATCAGAATACTCCCTGTAGTTACTAGCTTGTGGAAATAAATGAATGGCCACTGCTTTTTGTCATTCTTTAAGACCCTACAGTATTATAATGAAGCATTTTGCTTGTACATAGACTTTTCTAAGTCTCTAATGTCCTTTCCATCTTTTCTTTGTGAGGTAAAAGTACTACCCAAAGGAAAATATTTTCATTCAAGCTAGGACTTTCACCATGAATTAAGTCTGTTATACTAATGCTTGAAAAGGCTCCGTTAGTATTTTGGTTAAAAAAAAAAAATCATAAGAAAGTGTGGTATACTTGGCTCATCCGAGGAACCAGGCTTTTGAAAGTTTGTAAATCCACACAAAATTGGAATTCATGATTCTCAAAGGAGACCTACAGAGAAGTCACTGCTCTGGACTATGAAATGTCCTCATATTGCAATGACTTCTTCCCATTTTCAAGAAAAAAGGGAAAGTAAATTGGTCTCTGTATGATTGGAACACACAAAGAGAAGCTAGCTGGCTATCACAACTAATTAGGACTTCTGCTTCATACAATTTGACAATACCAACAAGTTGCAAATTAATGGGGGTTCCATCAATCGTCCAAGAGGATAATTTGCTTGGAAGCATCATCCTGACTTGGTCATGATTTTCACAAAACAATGTTAGGGGCTTTAAATTGAAAAAAAAATGTTCATTTCATGTCAATTAAGTTTGTTAAAAATTAATTGATTGATCCAAAAGAATATAATGAAGCATGTCTGTATGTCTGCATAAATGGAATTGCTGACCTGTAAACTTCTGGTAAACAGGGCCATTTAAGAGTTCAAATGTGAGTCCCCACATTCTCATTGTGAAGCAGATTCACCATGTGTAGATTTCTGTAAACAGCAACCTTTGTGTTATGGTCATTTTCTTTTATATTTAAACTTCAACAGTAAGGCCATGAACTAAATAGTATTTTGGCTGACACAAATATGTCTAATTCAGAATAGTTTGAAACTTAGTTCTAAATGAAGTTATGGATAGAAAAATCTCATCTGAACAGACTGCCAGTTGAGAATCTTTTTGCTCGTTTCTCCCTTATCCTGAGCAAGAAGTAAGCATGTGTGCTAAGTGTATGTGTTATCTTGTTCTCTGTACATCTCAACCTTCTGAGAAGCTTATTTACTGAGTGTTCATCTATCATCATATAGGACTCAATGCCATCTTTTAAAAATTAACTCCCACCACTTAAAACTCAGCACCCACTTATTTATTCTTTCTTTTCATATTTTTTTCTGTTTTTTTTTTATTTTGTTGACTAATATTGAGAAATTAGTTCAAGCTTATTGGTGCCTTCTTCCTTTTTCTTACAGCTCCTCCAAAATTCCATCTCCCTAAAATTCTCATCCACTCTACATGAGTGTGCAATCTAGCAGAGAGACACTCTGGCCCAGTGAAGAATGAGTAAAAGGTGTGTTTGATGAAGTGACCTAAGCAGAAACCCTGGGTTGAAAGCTTGGTCCTGTCCTTTTCATTACCATCAGTGGAACGGATCTACATATTTGACTCTTGGTTCTTCTTTATCTGTGGAGCATGGTTAGTAACATTTTAAAGATTTTCTATAAGGGATAAAAATTAAATAATGTTTATAAGAGTCCAATGAAAGTTGCTCAGAAATATTCACATTCCTGCTATGCTATTAGTTAAAATGTAGCTAGAAAATTAGAAGAAACCATTCAAAAATTCATGTAAAATAGACAACCATGAGAAATAGAAAATTAAGTCAATATATTTCCATGAATCCAAATAGTCACTGACTGGTCTTTAACCTTTAATGTATACCTTGAAAAGTTTATTTATCATATTTACTAGTATCATAAGTTAGAGTCCCAGATTTAACTAGCTGGAAAAAATACCTCAGATTCATACTTAAAATCCCTCTTATTGATATGGGAAAATCATAGCTACACTCAGTGAATAGTTAATCCCCAAACATATACATATTATATTCATATATGTATATTTATGGCTCCAATGATGGAATTTTGCTTAATACATAAATAAATAATGATGAAAAATAAGTTATATAGATACTAGTTACATTTTTAAAAACTCACTGTACATTACCATAAAATAGAAAGTGTATTTCTTTTTCTTTTCATAGCTTTGCAGATATTTTGAAGTAAAAGGTACGTTCATCAAGAAAGTAGGAAAGAGCTCAATAAGATAGATCATTATTTATTTTCCTGCCCAAGTCAGTGGGCTGGTTTCTTATACAAAGAAACAAACAGCTAGTTGTTCCTAAGCTTTCAGTAGACATTAATCCATCTTTAGAGATCAAATTATGAACTGGGGGCACATTCCAAACATGATAGGATTTAAATGTTTATGTTATTGGATAGGATATTGAATAAATATTTAAATAAGACAGTGAACCATTTGCTTAAATATTTGCAAACTAAACCCTTAAAAGCTAAACATATTACTTTGCAACTGAAATTTTTATCAAAAACTTTTATGAAATATCAAAAGCTCCTGTTAAATAGGATTTACAAGCATAATTTACGTTCTTCAGATAGCACAAATATTTCATTCCTTTTAATGAATAGTCCTGATAATGAGTAAACTTTTACTATTATATTATAATAATATGTTGCATTTTCTTTTTAAAGATTTAGCTTGTTATATGTCCCATATTTGAATACAGTTTATTAGCTCATGATGAATATTTATTTTATAAAATGAATTATAATGCTAATATTACTTTAAAAGTATGCAATAATTAAAGGTTTTACTTTATACGAAGAGAGATATAAGACAGCTCTTTCCAGAAATTAGAAGATTAACCTACTACACTTTTTCAAAATCAGGGATATTTTAACATTTCCTAGGTTACTTGAAAAGCCACTTTTATTGCAAACACTGACTCTACATTTGAGTTATAATGTCTGACACTGACTGGACTGAGATGAGAAGGCATGGCTCCTCTGTACGCTATGAGAAGTCATGCTCTTCTGTCTGCATGAATGTCTTTCTTATTACTGACCACAGCCTTAGGTCAAGATTTTAATCTGCATTGACTATGCTCACTGAGGAATGTTCTAGAATTGTACAATAGAGTAACTTGACTTAAGACTAGCAAAGTCTGTCTGTTAAGTTCAGGACATTTGCTAACGTCCAAAAAGGGAAACAGTGAACCATGGACGGAGCAGAAGGAAAGCCCTGGAAGATCCCTATGTTGTCCCAGCAGAGACACAGATATTGGTCCTCTTTTATAAGCTGCTGTCTGTTCTTAATTTTCCTGTGTCATAACTATATTCCCTCAACTTCAAGAGTTGAGAACCCAATTAATCATTTTGGCCTGTGAATAAAGCTTTAAATTTCCTCTTCAACATTTTTCCTTGGAAGTTTTCCCCTCCAAAAGATCTACTTCTATACATGGTTTTAGTAGCAATGACAGTCTTCTTGATGGTAACTGTTAATTTTCAGAAAATTTCTAACCATGGTAGGAAAGTAAAATACAGAAAAAAGAAACGACCAACTTCCTTTTCTCTCAAATATTAGAGAGCAACCTCATGATTAAATAAAAAAAAAATGACAGAAAAATATGGAAAAGTACAAAATGGGAAAAATTTTAAAAGCATAAAATGCTTAGTCATACTCTGTTCTTTGTCTATAAAATTCTGTAATCAAACATCAGGTATGGCAGGTGAGGAACTTAGAAGTCAACACTTCTTTCTACCTTCACAGGATAAAAAGAATAGAGAAAGGCAAAACAGCTTTTACCTCACTCAAAGATTGGTGTCGGAAGACAATCCATCAGCCTTACTATAGCTAGAAGCCCACTGTGGACAAATCAGAGTCTCATGTTTCACTTGAGATCAGAAAGAAGTCTTAAAAGGGCTAATAATATCTTTCTAACTTTTACCCCTAAGAATCCTATCAGGTTTGAGGAAGGGAAAAAATCCTCTCATACTGTTAACAAAGGGAGGGGTAAAGCTATCATTCTGTCTTTATCAAGGTCTGACTTAAATGCCTGGGGTTTCAAGAGGAGATGTCCAACTCATTTGGGCTCTAGTCTTCTTAGTATATTTAAATGTAAAGAAATTTCAAAAATCCAAAATCACAGTTGTAAAGATCACTTGCCGGCATCACTATAAGTCTGAGTCCTAACAGTAAAATGATAGTATAGTTTTAAACCCTGTACCTCACCAGGTATCAATAGATCTGTTACAGAACAACATGGAAGCATGACTAAAAAAAACAACACATGTAAGACTTTGTTTAAGAAGAGAAACATTATAGACTCCTTGGAGTCCCCCATCTCAGGTCTCTGGCAAGTCCTAGAGATGCCTTCCTTTACCCCTCCCCAACTCCCTTACAGCTGGCAACTCTAGCTGAGATTCCTAGTAGTGGGAGGTATGGAGCCTGAAGCAAACACCTCCTGTAGATAGGCAGGTCTCCCAGTGGAGGAATAAGGACACCAACCCACTGACAAAACCTTAAACCCAAAATTTGTCTTGTCTATAAGAAGTGAAAGGAGAAAGACGGAGCAGAGACTGAAGGAATGGCCAACAAGTGAGCTGCTTGACTTGAGACTCTTCCCATGGACAAGAACTAATTCCTGACACTATTAACAATACTCTGTTGTACTTGCAGATAGGAGTCTAGCATAACTATCCTCTGAGATGCTCAACCCAGTTGCTGACTGAAACAGATCCAAAGACCCACAAGCCAAACATTAGACTGAGGTTGGGGAGTCTTATGGAAGAGTTGGAAGGACCAAGCAACCCAGAGGATCTAGTCTACAAAAGCCACAGCTGTAGAAAATGGAAAAATATTCACTAAGCAAGAAAGCATCCTCTTCACACTGAAGATGTTGATCTGTCATTTCTGCTACTTAGCACAGCATGTTCTGTTTTCAATAGCAAATCCTAAGGTATGCGGAAGGACAAGTATATTGAATGACTGTGTGTGTGAATGATTTTCAAATGCAGAAGTGTTGGTACTCTTAAGACACGAAACTAAAAGAACTGTGATTAAAATACAATTATATTCATAGAAAAAGCAAGTAGTGTGAAGTAGTGTGCAAGAACAGGTGAGACCTGCAATTGTGGAGGTGAAGATTCTAACAACAAAATCAATCAATCAAATAATCATTCAATCAATCAATCAAAAGAAAAAAATCAAGAAATTTGAAACCAGCATACTGATACTACTTGATATGCCAGTGGGGATGAGGGAAATCTGACATTGCCCTCAACATAAATGAATAAATAAATAAACAAACAAACAAATCTGTGTATCTACACATAATAATTAAATATGAGATCATACATTAGGGAGTGAGAAACAGGAGAGAGAGGAACAAGTGTTCATATAGTGATAACAAATCTACTTTGTAAAACAACTAATAAAAAATTTTAAATTTAAAAACAATTATGGGTTTATCAGGGGATTAGAGAGGACTGATAAATCAGTAACCTGCAAAACAACAAATGAAACTTCCACAAAGTTGAAATAAATTCAAATGACTAAAATTATCAACAATCTAAATATGTGCCAAGACATAAAGAGAAAGAAAAACAAATAGAAAATTACTTTAAAGACTAAACACTTTCTGAAATCAATGATAAACTCTCTTAGCTGAAGTGGAGTCCTCTTCGCAAGTGCATGTAGTGAGCCGCTACCTCACAGTAACCTCATGTTTTGATTTTTTGGGGGGAGATATGGCCACTAAAGAAACAACTAGGGTTAAATGGTGTCCTAAAAGTAGGGTCCTAATTCAAGAATACTTGTGTCTGTAGTAAGAGTAGAAATACAAGAAATGTACCTGTTTAAGGAGATAGCCCAGTGAGATATAGTAAGAAGTCATATTTCTGATAACCAAAGAGATTCAGAAGAAGCCAACACTACAGGAGCAACCAAGCTCCTTTAGATGCAGGTTTTTAATTTCTCTGCAGAGGATGCCTGCCACTTATTTATGAGAGTCACTTATGTTGCTCAAGTCACACAAGCTGTGATGTCTTTTTATGGCTACCCTAGAAACTAACATAGCAAGTCACAGAACCAAGAAATCTGGAGAGCATCAAAGAGGACAAACATAGGTACATGTGTCAAACCCTAAACTTAGATATATTCTAATTCCAGAAAACCAGTTTCAGAGTTCTGTAAGGTTTGTGGAAAAATTGAGTATTTGCAGAGGTTCAAGTTATGTAATACCATTCCATCTGCCCTTGTAATTAACATCTTACATTAGTATGGTATATTGATTAAGTTAGAGTCACTCTTTACACATTATTTAATAATGTGTGAATCTGCAGTTGGCAGAATGGTTCATTCTCTGGGTTGAACATTCTGTAAATATCCACAAATGTACAGTTACATTTATCTCCTATTCTAATCTCATGAAGAACAGTCTTGCTGTCCTAAAAATCTTCTGTCCTTTACCTATTCTTCTACTTTGCCTGAAATTAGTCTTTCTACTATAGTATTTGATTAAAAATGGCTCCTATAGGTTCCTATATTTGAATGCTTAGTTACCAGAGAGAGTCCCATTATTTGAAAAGGATTACAAGATGTGGCCTTGTTAGAGGAAATGTACATTGTGAGTGGATTTGAAGTTTTAAAAATTCAGTTCTCTCTCTTGGCCTATGGATCATGATGTAACTCTCAGCCACTGGTCTAGCACCATCAATGTTGCCGGACTATGGGCCATGATAAGAATGGACTAACCCTTTGAAACTGTAGGAAAATCCCCAATTACATATTTTCTTTTATATGAGTTGCCTTGGTTATGTTGTCTCTTCACAGAAATAGAATACTGACTACGATGTCTACTGTAGATTTATTTCAATGACAGTGACATGGCATATATTTATTTATTACTCTCCCTTCAATCTCTCTGTGCCTTCACACTTAAAACTCTGTTGCTCTCCTTTAAAATCCATTGGATCAGTAGGGACTGGAGTCTATTGATTTTGAAAATTCTGCTCACTAGAATACAGTGGTTAGTAGGAACCACTAACACCTGATTTTCTAAGCACACAGAGCAGTGATAGATATTAAAACCAAATAAATGCCCATGGATTTAGGAAGAGGACCGGAAAATAGAACGGTGGATGATCTCTCAGAACACTTTGAAAATGAGAACTGTTATATAATAAATATCAGTTGATGTCACATTGAAAAACCATTATTTTTGGTAATTGGATAGATCTATTTGAAAGAATTGTAATGTGCTGAATCAAGAATGAATACTTTCCAGTCTAAAAAATAGAATTATTTCCTTTACCCCAGCCTCTTGAGCTCTCAGTATCTCAATATTATATACAATGAAGCTATTAATATATTAGTATATCTCAGGCATCATTGTCAGCTATTCAAGATTTGATTCACAGTTTTGAGACCTGATAGTCTATCAATTTGATTTTGCTTATCTGCCTGTTTTTAGATTCTTTTAAGTAAGTCCATGATATTCCAGTCATCTCTCTCTCACACACAAATGTTTAGACACAGTAAGCTTTCTACCATTGGTAACTAATCAGTTTCAAACCTATTCCTCAAGGAAAAATTATTCCTTAATGTAAAGTATTGTTGCCATGATGTGCCAGTGAGAATGTTTTGCTTTGCCTGGCTCCCTATTACTATTTAAAAAGAACACCTTAGCTCCTCATTATGTCGTATTTCACTTTAGCATGGTTTTGGTTTTGGAAAGTAGAAATTAGCCTTGTATAGTTACTTAGTGCCCTCAAGCATAATCTCTCCCTGTAGGTCTGAAAAGCTCCTTAGCATCTTAGAGCAATTGGCAGGACATCACTGAATATTCACTGAGCCACAAGTCATTGTCCTCTCTGCTAAAGATAATGTAAGGTTTGGAACAGCTTTTATTGATAGATGGACCTTATGAGAGGATTCAGTGTTGCTCTTTCTAGTGCTATGTATTGGTTTCAGACGCATCCTACACAGCTCTATCCTCTATACGTCACAGCCCTTCTATACTAAAACTTCATTGCTTTCCTTCTAGCTATATATTAATTAATCTGACAGCATTCTATAAAGTATCTTTTTCCTGTTTGTGTGCTTGAGTACCTTCTGCAGCACTTTACCACTCTAACTTCAGGTTTCTACAATGACCATTAGGAAGGATAATCCCAACTATTTGTTGTGGATTTTCCTACAGTTTCCTTCTGAAGATGTTTCTCCAGGCTAAGTCCAACAACAACAAAAAGTTACTTTAAAGGTTCTCACTGCCTTTGCATATTCTCTCTTGCTGTGATAGCCAGTTTTATGCCAACTTGTCACACAGGCTAGAGTCAATTTAGAAGAGGGAATCTCAATTGAGAAAATGTTTCCATAAGCCTGGGACATAGGCGAGTTTATAGGGCATTATCTTAATTAGAATGATGTGGGAGGGTCCCGTCCCTCTATATGGGCCTCTATGGCCTCTAAATTAGCCCCTGCCTCTAGGTCCTTCAGCCCCATTTGAGCTTTGTCTAAGACTTTCACCAATGATAAAGCAAGATACAGAAGCATAAGTAACGTAAACCCTGTGTTCTCCAAGTTGCTTTGGACCATGCTGTTTCATCACAGCAGAAGATACTAAAACACTTCCTGTCTTATCACCACAGATAGTGATTCGAATGAGAATCGCCCCAATAGGACCATATGAGTGAATTCTTGTTTTGCAGTTAGTAGAACTATTTGGTATGGCCTTGGTGGAGGAGGTGTTCCACTGGGGGGTGAACTTTGAGGTTTCAAAAGCCCATACAAAGCCCAATTCTCTCACTGCTTACAGCCTTTGGATCAGGGAATAAGTTCTTAGTTACTGTTCCAGGTCCAAGCAGTTGTCAGCTGCCATGCTTCTCAGCATGATGATTATAAACTAACTCTCTGGAGCTGTAAGCAAACTCCTACTTAAATGCCTTCCATTATAAGTCGCCTTGATCATAGTGTTTCTCTGCAGCAATATAATAGTATCTAAGAAACTATGCAAATCTCCTCTTCATACTCTTCAATCTGTCTCAGATGTTACCAGTTGTTTTGTGAAATCATCCTGGATACCACCCATCACCACCACACAAAGTCAATCTTTTACTCTTTTAAACTTCCATATCATTCTGCACACATCAAATTCATATTAACATGCCAATTTATCAAAACTCTTTGTGTAAGAGTCTACTTTCTTGTCTAGCCAATGAGCTACTGAATGCTTTAGATAAACTATTGATTTCTAGCATCATCTACCACAAGGCATAAGAATGATTTTCAATAAACATCTGTAGACAGAGCATATAAAATTTGTACAATTTTATTTAAGGAAAATATTATCTTTAGGAAAATGTATGAAAATGAACACTGTCTAGGGATAAGTTTTTTCCTTATAATGCTTAGTTGAAATCTTCAACATTTCAGCTTCAGTTATTCTGAGGTCACTAAATTTCATTTATTATGATTAAATTAGCTATTGTACATTTTTTTGGGCTTGCCAGTGACCTTTCTATGTTTAACATAACCTTATGATGTAGAATCACAGGATATTTCGAAAACATGGAGCAAAGTACAGGTTTGAGAAGTCTGGGACTGCTGAAGGAGAACTAGAACTATGGCTCTCTGGAAACCGTTTGTCACTCTCCCTAATTACACAGGATGCTATGAGAAACCAACCATAGCCATTTGAGATTTGTTTGTAGCATTCCAATGTAAGTAGGGGCTTTTTTTTTTTTAAAAACAGATTCAGGGAACACTCTACTGTAGAAGAAGCTACCATACATTAATTGAGTGTTATTAACATTGATCCATAAATAGAATTGTGGTTTCCTCTCTCATTAATAAAAGCAACAGAATTCAAGTGCTTGTTATACAAACACATAATTGGTTAAGGACAAAAAACAAACAAACAAACAAACAAATGAAAACAAAACAAAACAAACCCCAAGAAAACAAAAACAAAAACAAAAACAAAAACAAAAAACAAACAAACAAAAAAACCTAGAAACATACTGACCATAGTCTGTGTTTTCTGGCTCCCAACAGTTTGACGGCCAAAAATAGGGTGTCTATGGGAGAAAAAAACAAAAGAGGAATCTTGGTTAGACTCATAAATATTTAGAAGACTTTCTGGTTTGCAGTCTGTGTTTATCTTCTGTAGCTATCTGATAACATACATTTTAAACCAAGAGAAAGCTCCCAGACAGGCATTACAAGGTTCCCATCTAGATGTACTGACAAATTTTAAAGCCTTCAGACCTGCCAAACATCATCAGGGCTGTAAAATGCTGTTCATTTTCCAGTATACCACCAATGGACACAGTGTTAAAGAATATGACTGCGTTATCCAAACAAAAGCTTCCGCTTTAGCCTCAGAGAGGGCTGAAAGCAGAATATTATGTTCAGCAGGGTTTGGAATGAACCAATTTACATATAATGACTTCTCTCTGTGCATCATATCTCATTACTTCTTTTCATAGATTAAAAAAGTTTAGCGGACAGAATCAGTCCCTGGGATTTGTCAATTACCTACAGGAATCTGTTAATTATGTAATATAGCTTTCAACATTATTCGACTAGATGGCCTTTGATCTTTCCTTAGAAAAATATTCTTTCGTAAAGACATTTATTGCTGTAAACTTTTAAAAGGTATAAACCAGAGATCATTTTTTGAACTAATAATATCTTTGATATGATTAACAATAGCCAGAAAGAATTCTGACTTTGTAAAGTTCTGAAAATACAATGAATGAAATACAAAAGAAAGTTTGATCTGAAATAAAAACCTTAAGATATTTGAAATGGTATGTTTTAAGGATTTTTCTAAGTTTGCTAGCTGGACTTAGCACTAAGATTCATGGTGACCACAGATCTGTATCAGCAATCAGCAACTCCATTCCCCAAAACGGAGATGACTCAAGGACTCAGAGATCAGTGGCTGTAGATTCGCGTGCAGTGGGCTGATTATACGTATCAGCTAATTACAGTGATCATTTATAAGCAAGGAGCATATTTTGGGCAATTTCTGATTGTCTGATAATTTTCATCTTTAGCAGAGTGACTTTTAAAGACATAGAAAGGGATGCTGTGGAGAGCTGATTGAATTCTTTAGAAAGGGCTCTTTCCCAACTGGTCTGACACCACCCTCTTGACTTACCCTCTACTTCTCTGAAATTTCTTCAGTCTAATAAAGATGGCTACTAATAGTAGTTCTCTGCACATATAAACAAAATCACAGTAGGGATTTGGAAGAAAAAAAGATTAAAGCCCTAGGTTAAGAGGGATGGGAAGACATATATAGAACACTCACATCCTCTCCAATCTCACTTAACTCTGTGGGAGAGTGAACTTTGAAAATTTGATTCCTTAGAAATTTAATTGGGCCAGGATTCTAGTAAAGCCATAAGGAATGAAGTAGCTAAAGACTGCTTTCATGCAAGTCTCCACTTTTGCAAAACTTTTCAGAAGGAACATTGAATTTTTGGTGGTGGTGGTGGTGGTGTGTGTGTGTGTGTGTGTGTGTGTGTGTGTGTGTGTGTAGGCACCCACATGCACACATGTGCATCTATAGGCAGAGTGATTAACTGGCATTAGATCATATTATTTTAGACATCTGATCAGATAGACACTCTTTCTTCTCATCTCTACTCTTAAAAAATTCTTATTCTCTTACCATGTATTCACTGAAAATCTTAAGAGTATAAAAATAGAATTTTATCTCTAGAAATTACAGGGAAATGCCACAAACCCAAAATTTTCTATTAATATTGGAAAAAATTTCTCAGGAAGAAATTTTTGACTTATAATAAGAAACTATGAGAGAATAACAAGCCATTATATATTGTTATTTATTACCTGTGCCTGTGGTCATAGACTTTAGAACATTTTAATGCATGTGTGTCTCTTTTCCAGAGCTAGCCACCTTTGCTTCTACAGAACTCACTCCAGTTGCTGGTCATTACTCACTAGCCTTCAGCTGCATAGTACATGCACCCACTCCATGAGAGAGATATAAGATTGGTGTAGAGAATCATGTCAGGTCTCATTACCAGTTAGCAAAGAGAGAGTGACTAAACAATTTAAAGTTTACAGTAAACCTAAAAAAAAAAAAAAACAAAAAAACCCACATTTCTAAAATGTACTGAGACTATCACACACATTTATTGTGTTACAGCAATAAAATTAAGCTCTGGCTCTGTTTATCTCAAATACATGTCCTGTATCTTCTTTATGTTCTTAATGATGTTGGAATATTCATAGTTTACTGCAGGCATTAAGAACTTAAAGTGTTAAATAGTAGGCTACAACAAAAAGTCATCTCAGGCAGGAATCTAAATATTAGGCCAGAACAAAGAAGTAATTTCAGACAGGAATCTAAAGTTTAGTCTAGAACAAGGAAATAGGCTTCAGACATGAAAATGACCTTGGGCTAGGATAGGGAAGTAGGCTCAGATACTTTGGTCATCCCGATAAGCCTTCAGAAACAGTGATCATGGGAGTGTTCACATAACTGGGTTTAAAGCCTTGCTTTTTCTTTGGCTGTTTGTGCTTATTTTATTGCTTGTTCCTTGACTATTTGTATCTATTGTATTGCTAGACCCTCAACCTAGAACTGACCTTAATACATGCATGTAATTAAAATGATATAAAAGCATAAAGGAAGAGGGGGTATAGGATGGGCGTTCTAGGGAGGGGAAATGGGGGAAGGGGATGCTATCTGTATTGCAAATAAATAAAATATCCAATTAATAATAATAATAATAATAATAATAATAATAATAATAATAAAAGAACTTAAAGTATTGTTTGAAAATTGCTTCCAAGAAGGTGAATTTCAATTCAATTTAAGACATTTCTTTGAACCAGTATGAAAATGGAAGACCACTGAGAACACTCATATATTTTTCCTATTAGAGCTCCAAACAGAGACTGACTAATACTTGCAGGCAAGTATTTAGTTTACTCTGAGTCTGTTTTTGATTTCTTTAACCTTGTTATCATAGTCACTAATAAACAGATTTACTAACCTGTCATATATAGATCTTATTGCAATGGTAGATATATTTTTAAATTATAGAACATATGATAATAAATATTAATAATATAATTTTAACAGATTTGTATAAGATATACCCAAGGCAGATTGAACTTGATAACCTCTGCCTAAATTTTGTAGTTATATGACAAATACGTCACTTCCTCCCATCCCCTCGCTATGCCTTAAAACTCTTTCAAATTCCCTTGCTTCTCTGGATGTGCAGTGGTGCATTGCAACCTTCATTCGTGATGAACAAGTGTGATGAAAACATTCAAACAAATTTTATTCTTGAAAGGTTGAGAACAGAAAAATGGATTTTAAATTGTGGTTAATTCAATACATTATCACTAACCTAGGACTTTGTATGAATTCTTTTGTCTCATGAAAAAAATTAAATTAGATAATTCTCAAGACAGCACCAATATTCAGTATTTCCATTCTGAATAATTGTGGGTTTTTTTTTTGTTTTGTATATCAGGGTTTTATTTATCATATTGATGAACATTTTTTATATTTTGTAATCATAGAGCATAAAGCAATCATTCCTTTAGAATTTGTGAGTCTTTGTGAGTCCACTTGTAGCTTCTGTGTGAAAAACTTTTCTAAAAATTAGAACTCTATAAAAACATAATCCTGTAACTCGCTTAAGAAAACTATGCAATAGTTTCCAAAAGTTCTGTAAATACATAGGAACAAAGTTCGGGTGTTCTGAATTACTGTGAAAGAGCATCTGTGTTTCCACTTACCTGAAACCGGTAGAAGGTGCCATCATCCTTGAGAGTGAGAACGTGATCTGAGATGGGAAAGAAGTAGCCATGGGCAGCCATTAGCGTTCCCAAATGAAGAGCCTCCACTGTTCCAAGAAAGCAAAGCAAAATGAAAACAGCACTTGAAAGCCCTTCACACTTACTGGAAATTGTCATTGTTGTTGATTATAAATGAGTAACATTTGGTTCTCTTTCAGTACATTCTTCTACCAAACTTTTGATATCTTCCTGTTGCTCAAGTCCCTGTTGCATAGAATGATCTTTCTCTACAAAGCTGTGTGCATGTGCATGTATGTGTGTGTCTGTGTGTGTCTCTCTCTGTGTGTGTGTTTGTGTCTCTGTGTCTGTGTCTCTATGTGTACGTCTCTGTGTGTGTGTGTGTGTGTGTGTGTGTAAGTGTGTGTGTCTGTGAGTAGGTACACATAACCTCCCATTTCAAAGTTCAGACCTTCCCACTGAGTATCAACATGTTCTAGTTACAATTCCAGTGCTCATGTGGGCATAGGAAAAACAAAAACATTAGAGACACATATTGTAGCATGTTGCAAAAACTTGGTACTTCCCACATTTGTGGTAAAGATAATAAACTTTCATATGAAAGTTACATACCGATATATGCAGTGACATCAGACCAGGACCCATGCATCATAGCTACAGGATATATGGAACCTGTATGCTTTATGGCTTATACATTGGATGATTTTTGCAACTTTTCAAGATGCTTTCCTAGTGCTCCATTCCTCTAGATTTGCCTCTGACAAAGCTGATGGAGGGAGGCTGACTCTTCTAAATGGTGACAGTCCTCCCCACGCTCCCCTCCTTATTTTTGGGTTGGCCATCAAATGAAAATGTAAGATGATCTTTGAGGACAGCTGGGCGGTAACAATGACCAGGAGCCTACAGCTTTGGTCAAGTTCAGAGTCCTTGCATGCTTTTGACAACGAGTCCTTAGCTGTGAAATTTAAGGTGAGTCACTTATCTTCTTACAGTGATTTCTAGTCTTTGGTCTTAGAGTCTGTATGCTGCAAAATAGTATTAAGCACATGTCCCAGCCAAGGAAATTAAGTTACAGCACATGAGGATGATTGCAAAGAACAGATAGAAGAGTGCAAAATAGAGTGGTAGAGAAAGAGAGTAAATTACTTCCCAACTGGAAGCCTGGGACATTGTGAGACTCAGGAAACCAAACAAATCTCAAAAATAAGGAAACATGAAAGGCAGTTAGGAGCTAATGTCTTGATGAATCCCAGAAAAATATAGTAAATGTTATCACAGGGAGCCTGCAGTCAGCAAAGCCCCAGGCCAGTGAGTGGAAGCTTGATTCTCTTCACCTAGTCAGATGCCAGGACCATTGCAGGTTATATTGGCATTTGCAGGTTCTTCTTCATGTAGTATTATCACATACACACTTTAATAAGTGCTTTCTCTTAAGAATGCTATCAGTGAACTGTTGTGGATTGCTGTTTGTATTTTCTGCTTCCTCAAGAAGGGTGCCCTGTCGAGGAGTAGATCACGTACTCAGGCAATGTCTCGTGAAATCTTAATTGGTCAAATAAAGGCTAGGGCCTGTGATTGGGCATCACAAAAGGCAGAGCTGAAAGTTTTAGATAAGAAAGAGGAGGCGAAGAGGAGAGAAGAGACAGGGAACAGAGGGCAAAAAATATGGAGAAAGAAGAGGTTGAAGATGGAGGTGTCTCACATGGCCACCACACTTTCATCATGCTTCTACCACTCTTACCCATCATGCTCCCGTCACACTCCCATCACACTCCCATAATCTTCCAATTCATCTTTCTGTTTGCCTTTGTTACCTGCTGTGTACCACTGGGTATCTAGTGTATATCTTGTCTTTTTAAATGTAAGAGGAGATAAGCTTTTCTATTTACTAAATGTTATCATGATTTCTCCTTGAAGATCTGAGTTCTAGGTAATGCCCCTTCTGTTAAACCTGAAACGTTCCTTTTAAAGATTTATTTTTTGTGACTATAATATACATCATTTCTACCCTCCTCCTCTTTCTCCCTTCAAGCCCTCCCATATTCCCCACCTTGCACAATTTCAAATTTATGACCTCTTTTTCATTCATTGTTGTACATATGTATATTGTATGTGTTCCTAAATATATAAATTCAATCTGCTCAGTCTGTATAATATTGTTTGTATATGTTTTCAGGTGGGCTGTTTGGTGTTGGTGTGCATTTTTCCAGGGAAGACTATTTCTCCTTCTCTAAACATCACTTAGCTGTCTGTAGTACTTTTTTTTATTCTTTAATCTTTTTTTACAGTCCAGTCATTATCCCCCTTCCCGTCCACTCTGACAGTTCTTTATCACATTCCTCCTCCTTTGTCTCTAAAAGAATGACCCCCAACCTACCCACACCCCACCAGACTTCCCCACTCCCTGGGGCCTCAAGTTTCTTGAGGGTTAGGTACATCTTCTTTCATTGAGGCCAGACCAGGCATTCCTCTGCTGTATATGTGTTAGGGGTCTCATATTAGCTAGTGTATGCTGCCTGGTTGTTGGCTCAGTGTCTGAGAGATCTCAGGGATCCAGGTTAGTTGAGACTGCTGGTCTTTCTATAGGGTCGCTCTCCTCCTCCTCCTCTTCTTCCAACCTTTCTATAATTCAACCATGGGGTCCCCAACTTCAGACCACTGATTGGGGCCAAGTATCTGCATCTGACACTTTAAGCTGCTTGTTGGGCCTCTCGGAGGGCAACCATACTAGGCTCCTGTTTGTAAGCAAACCATAGCATTAGTAATAGTATCAGGTCTTGGAGATGTTGGGCATTTCATCTAAGGTCCTTCCCTCTGAGTCCTAAGTGTCTCTCACCTTCCATGTCTCTGGTACATTCCAATGTACATTCCATTCCACCCTCACTCCAATCTCCCAAGGTTGCCTGGTTCCATTCTTTCTGCTGGGTCTCATGGCTTCACTCTTACTATATCTTCCCCCTTATACATGATCATTTTCCCCTTTCCCCTCTCCCACTCAGGTCCCTCCTTCTCTCCACCATGAGTAATTGCTTTCTTTCCCCTCCCAAGTGGAATTGAGGCATCCTTACTTGGGCCTTTCAGCTTCCTAACCTTCTTGAGTTCTATGGATTGTATCCTGGGTATTCTGTACTTTTTGGCTAATGTCCACTTATTAGTGAGTACATATCATGCATATCCTTTCAGGTCTGAGTTACCTCACTCAGGATGATATTTTCTAGTTCCATCTATTTGCCTGCAAAACTCATGATGTCTTCATTCTTAATAGTTGAATATTATTCCACCAGAGAACTTCTACAGCTGATAAACAATTTCAGCAAAGTGGCTGGATATAAAATTAACTCAAACAAATCAGTAGCCTTCCTTTATACAAATGATAAATGGGCTGAGAAGAAATTAGGGAAACAACACCCTTCGCAATAGTCACAAATAATATAAAATATCTTGGGGCAGCTATAAACAAACAAGTGAAAGATCTATATGACAGGAACTTCAAGTATCTCAAGAAAGAAATACAAGAAGACCTCAGAAAATGGAGAGATTCTCCCATGCTCATGGATTGGTAGAATTAACATAATAAAAATGTTCATCCTACCAAAAGCAATTGTCATCAAAATTCCAACACAATTCTTCAAAAAATTGTGCAATTCTTTGAAAGAAAGAAAGAGCAATTCTCAGTTTTATATGGAAAAATAAAAGAAAACATAATAGCAAAAACAATTCTTAACAATAAAAGAACTTCTGGGGGAGTCATCATCCCTGACCTCAAGCTATACAGCAGAACAACAGTGATAAAAAAAATGCTGTTATATCTATACACTGGCAGGGATGTAGGAGAACAAAGAGGAGAAAGGGGTTCTAGAAGCATCACTACTGACATATGGGGGAAAACACAGTGACAGAAAAAGATAGAAGCAAGACTTCCAAACACTGAGGAATGCTGGGGATGTGCAAATGACCTACAAAAGGCCCAGGGCCTTTTCATTTCACAATATTCTGCCCTCGCTGGCCCATTCCTATCTCAGGCATGCCTTTCTGTTGCTCAATTGTTCCTACAGCTATTATTGTGTCCAATTTTTGTTTGGGACACAGAACCTGGAGATCTTAGCAGGTGGCCTCTAGACTCTAGTCCATGCATGTGACAGTAGGAACATTCGGGAAGTCATCTGCTAAAGAGTTTAAGACTGTATATGGTTTAGTATGAGATTAGAAATCTTATAATCTGAGTGGTGAGCACACCTTCATGGGGTATACTTTCAGGACTCTCACCATATGTTCAAGGATAAAATCCTAGAAAATCAAGACTCTGGAAGGGGAAATGAGAAATATTTGCTTGTTTGTTTGTTTGCTTGCTTGTTTGTTTGATTTTATTTAAGACAGGGTATCTCTATGCAGAACTTGCTATCTTGGAACTCTCTATGTAGAACAGACTGGCCTCAAATTCACAGAAATTTGTCTGCTTCTGCCTACCAAGTGCTAGAATTAAAGGTACATGGCATCACACCAGTACAAAATACATTTTATTCTATTTTTGCTAAGATTATAATCATTGTGAAATTATGTTCAGAGTCTTCATCACAGCAAAGCCTTTTCAGTCCAGGAGAAAGTAGAAAGACATATTGTCTATAAGTTGATAAGTGCTAATGGACTAGTTGTCTCAGGGAAGTGGGAAAAGAAAAACAGTTTAGAAATATTTTATAGCCAAGATAGAAAGACTAAGGAAGAGAAATTGTGGGGAGCTGACAGAAGGCAGCTATCATCCTTGCAGCCATCTTGAGCCATATACCCTGACAAGAGACTTGATTACAATAGCCTACAACAGCTGAGCACACTCTGATAACATCTTGCTTTAGATACACAGGATCTTCCCTTGGGTGTGTGAAACTTAAAGGTGTGATTTAGAACTGAGACTTAAGGGCATGACTTAAGATGTGGTTTAGAGATAAGACCTAAGGGCATGACCTAAGGGCATGACTTAAGGGTGTGACTTAGAGGCATGGCTTAGGAGTGAGACATATAAAAGTCGAGAAGCAGACAGAAGAAATTACCAGACAACAGATTACTTGATACAGTACAACTTGGAACAGAGAATTACACACTTGGCACTTGGAGGAAGAACTTGGAATTAAACAAGTATAACTTGGAATCAGTTATTAGACATTAGACATTAGGCACTTAGCACTTGGAAGAAGTAACTTGGAACTTGGAGGCACTAGGGACTAGGAACTAGGGACTTGGAGAGAAGAAGAGAGACTGAAGGATAAACAGGATTGAATCACACTCTGTCTGGTCTCCATTCTTCACGTCCGTCCACTCTCTCTTGCTGAACCCGGACCTGTGGACTGCAGCAGCCTGGGGCAGTGTGGACTCTAACAACTTATCCCCCAAGGCTTTTGGCAGGGAGGGTCCCAACATTGACAGCTCGGGCCACAACATTTTTGGCACCCAATGTGGAGCAGCTCAGGCAGCAACAAGAAATGATGCATATAACCTTTTGGGAAGACAAGACAAGATTATTATTGCTCCAAGAAACAGCCCAGGGACAATGGGAAGATTTAACTGGAAGATCACAGACACTGTTTATAACCAGTACCTATGAGAGCACTTCTATAACAGCACTGTTTCTGTGGTTTGCAATGGATTATTGATCAAAAATCTATAAGGCAGATTGTCTGAAGCTGAGTAGTTAGAAAAGTTCAAAGTCAAAGGGACATACAAAAATCAAAGTTCTCAAGGATTTAGAAGACTCCACTATCTTGATTTAAAGCAGCATGCAACATGGAGTAACTATTAAACAGATTACCATAACCCTCCACACTGAAAGCCTAACTTCTGAGACAAGATACAGGATAGACAACTTTAGGTAAAATAATCACAAGGCATTTGATTTTTAATTAGAATCTCTAATGAGAATAAGCAATACATGCAAATAGATGAATAGAGTAAGCAGAATGTTCTGTAAAACATACTCTATGAGAGAAGATGAAATGGCATAGATAAAAATCACCACAACAAAAATGACAAGCATCTCACTGGGCTCATTAGTAGACTGTACAAGCAGAAGAGAGTTTGGGGACTTGAAGACAAGTCATTGGAGACTTTCCATGCTGAAATTCAAGGAGAAAAAAAATAATGAAAGAAAGAAAATAAAATGGTGTACCCAAGAGTTTATGGGTGGTAACAAACTTGTAGCATACCTAGTTGAAATATTGGGAAGACTCAAATGATGGTTTGAGAAAAGAAACATAAAAATAGCCAAGAACATCCTAGAATACATGAGGTAAAACAAAGCACAGGTCAGTGAAGCTCCTCAATGTCCAATGACAATGTCCTTCAGCAGTTGAGGAGAGAAAACTTCTTCCAATGAATAATAAATGGAACAAATTACTGTGGCCCTTTGTGTGAGTTCTGTTCCTCCAAATACCATTCAAAGACATTATTGGGAGGTTGGATCTTTAGGAGACATTTAGTTCACAAGGATTCCACAAGTGTGATGAGCTAATGTCATTATCCCTCCTTTGGTGGGGCAAGGTAGCACAAAGGTTCTGGCCAAACCAGATACTGAATCATAAAATTTTAAATCATTAAACTTTCATTTCCTCAGTTCCTGGCATTCTGTAATATATCTACACAAAATGAACTAAGACAGCCTACCTTCTCAAAATTATTAAAGCAGTCCTTCAGAGAGAAACATAAGACTTACAGATCAGAAATTACATGATTACAAGAATTACATGATCAGAAATCATGAATATTTAGAGAAATGCAAAATACCAGGGAAAGAAAAAAGTAAAGGTTAAAACGATATCTTATTTAGTTATTCTTATCTAAAAATATAACAGTTAAAAGTTATAACAGCTAAAAACTGTATAAGAGCAGTGGTTGTAAACCTCAGAGTTACCATCACTTTTTACAGGATCACCTAAGATCACAGGAAAACAGAGATACTTATAATATGATTTATAACAATAGCAAAATTATAGGTTTGAAGTAGCAATGAAAGTAATTTTATGTTTGTGGGCAACATAACGTGAGGAACTGTTATAAAGGGTCACAGTAGTAGAAAGGTTGAGAACCACTGTGTTAGAATACTAGAAAATATCAATAAATAAAATTGAAGAGAGAAACTAGAAATACCCTGGGATAAGGTCCCTAAAAGACGTAAGAAGTAAAATAGTGTGATAGGATAATGTCATCTGAAGATGGAAGTAGATTAGCTAAGATCTATGCTACAAACCTCAGCAAGCAATGTGTAAAGGAAAAATGTAACCAGAGGGTGGGAGATAAATGCAATCATTTAAGTGACTGATTGACATGACAAGGGCAAGAAAAGAGAAGGCAGAATCACAAGAGCAATGTTTGCAGATATTAGCCTCCTTATATCAATAATCACCTTGAATGCAAGTGGCCTGGGGACAGTGACTCAAGGAAAGACCACCAGAACTTCAAAACAACATCCAAAATATAGAACTATCCCAGAAGGAAACTATTTAGATCTCCTCTCCTCTTTTTACCTCTTCCCTCCTCTCCCTTCCCCTTCTCCTCCTCCTCTTCTCCTCTCCTCTTCCCTCTCCTCCTTCTCTTCATCCTCCTTCTCTTCCTCCTTCTCTTATATCCCCCTCTTCCTCTCCCTTCCTTTCTTTGTATCATATTCTACAACCCAAGCTGGGTTTGAACTCAGTTTGTATCTGAGTCTTGGTCTTAATAGGGTGTTATCTTGCCTTAGTTTCCAAGTCCTAAGATTACAAGGTGGACATATTCCTGGCTAGAGAACCGTGGTGGTTTGAGTAGGTATAGCTTCCGTAGACTCACGTATTTGAATGCTCAGTAATAGAGAATACCATAAGGAGTGGCACTATTAGGAAATGTGCCATTTTGAAGAGTTGTGACCTTGTTGAAGGAAGTGTGTTACTGTGGAGACAGGCTTTGAGGTTTCCTGTGCTCAAGCTAAACCCAGTGTGGCACTCAGTCTTCTTCTGCTGTCTTTGGATCAAGATGTAGAACTTTCAGCTCCTTCTCCAGCACCATGTCTACCTGCATACTACCATAACATTAATGGACTAAACCTTGGAAACTATAAGCCAGCCCCAATATTAAATGTTTTCCTTTGTAAAAGTTGCTGTTCTCATGACGTCTCTTCACAGCAATAGAAACCCTGAATAAAAGATTTTGAATGTGTTGAAATAGAGAGAGAAGGAAATGTGGATTCTGTTCATCTAGGTGAAGGTTTACAAATACTAACAAAAGAATTACAAAGTGGGGCTCATAACAAACAAGGGCAGTATGAATGAGAGATGTCTTTGCATACATTTAAAGAAGAAAACCATCATTTAACAAGAAGAAAACCATCTGAATGTGTATGCACTTCAAAGTCTGGAAGGCAAACTTGATAGAACTAATGGAGAAGAGGACAAAGCCAGAGTTACAGTTAGAAACACTCAAATACCTGTACTACTCTGACGCGAAGTGGCAGATCAGCTGGCATAAATGTTAATAAGAATATCTTGACTTGAAGTTGACTTGATATTTCTCTCTTCTAATATCCTTCCCCCCAAAGAGCAGTATTCTAAGTATTACATGGAATATTCACTAAGATAGTGCACATTTTGGGTCATAAACCACATATAACAAATTTAGGAGCATAACAGTTATTACAAGCTTATTCTAGAAATCAGTACAAAAATATGAAAAATTGCAAGAATTCCTATGAATTAGATAACATATTTTATTAATGGCACACAGTCAAGGAAGACAGACTAATTAACAACTTATTTAGTTGAACTAATTAAATGCAATCTATTGAAACACAGGCTATAACAAAAGCAGTGCATATATGAGGATTTATAGCAGTAAGTGTATACATTAGAAAAAGAAGATATAAATCTGATTAGTGTGAGAACCTTGAGACAGAAAGAACTTGAAATCTAAGACAAGCCAAAATAAATTCAAAACAAACAGCAAAACAACAAAACAACAAAACCAAACTCCAATTTTTAGCAAAATGTCACCAAAAATTTATAAATATTTAGCCTGAAAACTATGAGAGAGAGAGAGAGAGAGAGAGAGAGAGAGAGAGAGAGAGAGAGAGAGA
>JANHMN010000015.1:61939373-62007837 GCA_030674055.1 Rhabdomys pumilio
CACACACACACACACACACACACACACACACACACACACACACACATGCAGAGGCAGAGGCAGAAAGAGACAGAGAGAGAGAGAAAAAAAGAACAAAGACAAACACACAGAGATTTTATTGATTTTTTCAAACTTCCCAAGAACGCGTCCCCGTTATAATTCACCTTTTTCTTCCTTCTGAGTTTGTTCTTTATGAAAGAGTGCTTTTTTGTATCTATTTCCCTCTTTGGATTCTCATTACGTTATTCAGTTCATTATACTCTCTTCTTCTGTATTCCAAAGTTTGCCAAATCTTTTCTCTCAAAGGTTACCAGTGACTTCCTAGAAGGAAAATCATAGATGTTCTTCTGTCATTCTATCATCTGAGTTACCTTCTTCTAGGCTGCTCAGATTTTCCCCACAACTCTAACTACTCTGCTGTCTTTCCTGCTGTACGTCACATTTCCCTTTGGTGTCTTCATTATGACCTGTTTCTTTGTCTCTGTCCTTACTGCTTTTTCTTTGACAAGTGCACACAATTTCAAATGTTTGATTACCAAATGTATAGCTCAGCCATCATGCATTAAGTTCATGGGAGAAAGATACAGAATTAAGGCTCAGATTTACAATTTATTTAATAGTAGATGAAACCAGCAAATAAGTAGGTAGTTAACCACAAAGTCTAAGAAGAATTTCAACAATGATAAGTTCTCTGTGTTCTAGAAGCACAGTAAAGAAATGGTCCCATCTAATCTTGAGGGGGTTCAAAAAGGTTCCATAGTAGAGTTGGTGTTTAATTCGGGTCATGAAACCTCCACCATCACTGCCACCACCACCACCACCACCAAAAACAACAACAACACAAGAACAGAACTTATAAAGTGAGAAGAGGTTCCAAACAAATATAACTGCCTATAAATAACTGATGACAATCTCAGTGATGTCAGGAGATATGAAGATGGATTCATTGTAACAGACTTTATGTGTTTTAAATATAAGTTGTATGTTTTTAGAACATGATGCACTTATCCTGATGAAACTTTTAGACTTTGTGGCTACATGTTCATTCACTTGGTGATTTTGCCTAAACATTCCCCCAAGGCAATGCGGGACCAATTAGAGTCGTAGAGCTTTGGAAGAGGTATAATTAGATCTAGAACGTGAAAAGATATTATTATTATTACTCCAGAGATATGGATTTACTGGTATAGAACAAAAGAAGGTACTACCGTTCCTTGGTATTTATTAAGAGTTTGGTTTCAGAAATCCCTGAGGATACAGAATTATAAGTATCTCTAAGTTTCAGGCAAAACAGAATAATATTTCCATGTAATCTATGAACACCTTCCTAGGTACCATAAGTAATCTTTAAATTACTTAAATACCTAACAAAATATAAAGACTTTATGAATAGTTGGCATATTTTCTCATTAAAGAAATAATGACATAAAAATGTTTATATATATTCAATACAAATGTGATTTTCTTTATTAAAAATAATTTATTTTTATTTTATGTGCATTGGTGTTTTGCCTGCATGTGTCTCTGTGAAGTCAGGTCCCCTAGACCTGAAGTTACAGACAACTGTAAGCTGTCATGTGGGTACTTGGAATTGAATCTAGGTCCTCTGGAGGGGCAGCCAGTACTCTTAACCACTGAGGCATCTTTCTAGCCAAGGAATTTTCTTATAATTGCTTTGATTTATAACTTTATACATTCATCCATGGACACAGAACCTTGTGTTTGTGGGGCTGACTGTGTATAAGCTAAAAATATGAGGTAATTCTCAGTGAGATGTGACAGGTAGTAGAGAGACTGCTGATCAGACTGAAGAAACATTTAGACACAGCATCTACACTAATTTATTTAAGAATAAAATGAGGGGGCAAGTTTTAGAATGTTGTGTATAAGATGCCCGTGACCCATTCATGCTTAGATCTGCAGAGGACAGTTGGCACTGTCCATCAGAAGCTAAGGAGTAATAGATGCACATTTATAGCAGGAGTCATGTCCATCATGAGCTAACTGAGGAAGTACAGGTGTGGAGAGCTGATACACAGAATTTTATGTCCAAGTCTCCAAGACCCAGGAAGGAGACCGAGGTTGCAAGGAAGGATAATAATGTGTCACAGAATCAAATCATAGTGCACCAAGCAATGAGGCAATTCAAGAAAACCAAAGTGCAGCAAAGAGTTCATATAAAAAACAAAGGCATGATGATTGAATTTATTAACAAGAAGACATTAGTGACCATAGCAAATAAAGTTCCACCCTATAAGAGATGGATACAAACAATATTCCAATAAACTAAGATATAAATTAGAGTGAGATTATAATTTATAAATGCTACTAAGTTTATGAAATCAGGAAAGAATAGGAAAATAGCAAGAAAATACCATGGAATCATATGGGAATTTTTACAGTGAGAAAGAAATGTAGTAAGTCAATAAGCAGATCCCAGTTTAGTATTGTTTATTAAAAGGAAAACATGAGGGATGGAATAGTAACCTTATGATGTCAGAGGATAATCTGAGCACAGAAAAGCTCAACAATAATGGAAAATGGGCAAGGTGGGTGTAGACAGAGGTAGAATATTGTTTTCCTGAGATAGGAGTTAAAATATTAGAGAAAAATTTCTTCCTTGCCCACTATTTCCTCCCAAAAGTTGCAGTCCTGTATTGACCATAAAGAGACTATAGTAAGAGAGTAGAGCCAAGGAAAACAGATAACACTTTAAATGATCATTCTAATGAATAAGAAATGACTCCTACTAGGAAAACACAGTGCCAAAATGTCTTAAATTAATGCCAGGGTGCTCTTGCATTATACTTCCTCTTAGTGAAAGCATTGGGACAATAAGATGCAAGGACATTTTGAGTCTTAGTGAACAGAAGTATCTAAGTGTTTTACTATTGGTATATTGATTTCCTCAGTGCACACCTTACGTATTTTAATCAGCAGTGACAGATGCAGACTCAGGCAAGTTATGTGAGTGCATCAATAACTGATTAAACATAATGAGGCCCACCTGCAAAAACGTTCTCTCTGGTTACAGGTCAGAGATAGATTTTACATTATTTATTTTATGATAGGACAAAGGGCCTTTTCTATTCTTACATGAGTTACAATATTTTAATCATTAAAAAGACAACAAAGCAAATTTATTTCTGAAGACCCCAGACAAGAATACTCATTTGTCTAACCAGCACCTCTTAATTTGAAACACTTTCCCTTCCAGAGATTTCCTGTGATGCCTTAACTTGGTGTGGGCTAACATGGAGCCCCTTTTCCTCTGCTTGCAACATCAAGATCATCATCAGTTAAAAGTCTTCAAAGCTGAAGAGTCTTGCATTGAGTTTTACTCCTTACACTTACATGTCCTGAGAAAATTCTTTCAGCTCTTTTTTTATTATGGCACTGTGTTTTTTTTCTTAACACTTTAAGGATGTCTGTATCTCTTAATTGACATTCTCCTGGGTCTCTAATACCCTCAGCATTGATAGACATTAATATTCCACAAAGGTGCTGGATTGAGATGCAAGGAGAATTTCCACATGTGTTGTATAATATAGCCTATACAATAGTGAGCTATTCATGTGAACATAAATATTCATATATACACACACCCCATTAAGCGTGCCTTCATTTTGAAACCTTACATCTTTCTGCCAACTTAATTTAATCTTCTCCTTAAACTGCATATATCCAAAGTAAATAACTTAGCAAATTGCTTGTTTTCATATTTTGGGGATGTTTGTTCTATACCACCAAACATTAATTAATATTTGGTGGCATTCTTTGGACACTGTGTCCCTAAGATCTCCCTAGATTAAGTGGCTATGTAATATGAGCACTAATAAAATAAGTATGAAATTTAAGTGGAAAAGAACATTGGCATTAGGGGTGGCTGCCGAAAGTTCTTCTTCCCAGTAGGGGGTGGGGTGAGGAGAAAAGGTGGGGAGGCCAATGGTGTAGAAAGATGAGGCTGCAGCTGCCAGGTACTTCCTGCTCCACTGTCTGTCCTCCTATCCTTTCTAAAGGACTCAGTGCCCCAGCAGGGTTAAATGTCATGATTTCCAGTTATGGACATTTTAGCTTGTCTTGGCTCTAACCTTGAAAAACTAAGCATCAGATAAAAAGTCTTTTGTATTTTCAGCAATTTGTTTCTGTTTACAGCACCACACCAGTGACCAAAAATTTATCAGCTTGCCATTGTATATCTGTTTGTAAATCAGGCCCATTTGTCAAATTTGGGGGACCAGCTGGGAGACTTAGAGCACTAATAAAACAAAGAGCTAACATTAATTAAAAAGACAAAGCAGTGGAAATTTACCTACTGCAGAGGGACAAGAGGTTCTCCCTCTACAGGACTGAACTGCATGTAATAAATGTCAGGGAAAATGCTGGGCTCTGAATATGTCAACCATCCAGAGACTCCATCTTACTACCCACCTCCTCTAACAGGAGCCAGTCATTCCAGGAATGCTGACCTACCCCTTCCCTATGAACTATAGAAAAAGGTATATTCACAAGTTTCACACATTTTAAGCAAAAAGTAAGAGATATGATATTGATTGGTTAAATAACATTTAATAAGACAGAATATCTATCTGCAGGAAAAAAAATCACAAGGATCAAAATCAAAGCACAGCATACTACCATCACTTGCACTGAAATAATATAATTTAAGACCTAAAGATTAACATCTAATTGAAGAGTTTCTTTGTGATTCTCATGATGACCTTTCTTGGGTTCCCAGAATTCTCTACAAGTCTCATACTTTATATAACATGTCATACTTTATGCTAACAGGAGTTAATATTTGTTTGTAAAACTCATTTTCTATGAAATAAAAAAAATGTTGTTCGAGTGTTTCAAAGTATTCTGAGCACTTGGTAGCCTCTCTTTGCTCTTGCTTAAAGATAAATCGATCATTTGAAACCTTTGGGTCATGACCCTGTTTCTTTTCTATAATTAAACATTTTCTGTGTCGTGGAGAACTGTGGACCCAAGAGCTTTCTCTTTGAGGGAAACCTCCAAGGAAGCTTGTACCATGAATGTAGAAATGTTTCTATTATGTTGCTAAGTGAAATGTTAAAGACTGAAAACAACTTGTTTTTAATGTCAATGGTCCCTTTTTAAATATGTTAAGTTCAACATTTATTGCACATACAATATATATCAGACACTGTATAGGAGACAGAGAAATAATTTGTCTATTTACAAAGATTATTTTCTAGGGAATGTACTCCAAACCTTAGCAAATTCCATACAGATCAGTATGTACTGGTGGAGGGACTGTACATATCAACAAAGACATTTGCATGTAAAGATGCCTTTGGAATGATGAGGAAGGAAGGTGATAATTTCAAAACCAGACAGGATTGCATTGTAAGTGCATTGCTTCTGATAATGCTTATTCCAGGATGGGTAAGGAAGGCATTCTTGTCAGAACAACCTAAGACAGGCTCAGTCTTGTTTATAAAATAAAAAAAAAAGGGTGGGGGGAATTGTAGAGAGCTTTTGGGGCTGCCTGGCAGGAACCTGACATTGGTCAAGGACAAGGAAATGGGCTTCAGGCAGGAATCTGACATTAGAATAGAACAAAGAAGTAATTTCAGGCAGGAATATAAATCTTAGGCTATAACAAAAAAGTAGACTTCAGGCATGAAAATAACTTTGGACTAGGACAAGGAAGTATGCTCAGATATTTTGATCATCCTGATAAGTCCTTGAAATAGTGATCATGAAAGTGATAACGAGACTTTGTTTATTGTATTGCTTGTTCTTTGACTAATTGTGTTTATTGTCTTGCTTGTTCCTTGACTATTTGTATCTATTGTATTGCTACTTCCTCAATCTAGAACTGACCTTAATACTTGCATGTAATTAAAATAGTGTATAAACAAAAAGGAGGAGGAAGGATGGGATAGGAGGTTTATGGGGAGTGGGGAATGGGGAAAGGGGATAATATCTGAAATGTAAATAAATAAAATATCCAATAAAAAAGAGTTGTCTTAAAAAGAAAATGTTCTTGGAAAAAATATTCCTCTTCAAAATTGTTTTATTTATTTACATTCCAAATGTTACCCCCCCTTCCCAGTACCCTTCCCAGAGTTTTTTACCCCATTCTTCCTCTCCTTTGCCTCTGATAGGGTCCTTCCCCATCCATGTACCCTCAACCACTCTCCCACCCATACCTCAGCCTCCTGAGGCATCCAGCTTCCCCAGGGAAATATGTCACTGGTGAATGTCAACCAAGAGTCAGGTATATAAATTTAGAAACTGGCTAAGGGTAGGATAAAGGAAAACTACTCTCTTCTCTCTAAATAAAACTCACTTCAGCAGAACCTGTCTTAGGTTGTTCTGACAAGAATGCCTTCCTTACCCATCCTGGAATAAGCATTATCAAAAGCAATGTTTAGTTTTGAAGCTGTTGGTCATTGCCACAAGATTGAAGAGCCTAAGAGAATAACTGGGGGTGAGGGGGGGCAGAGATGCTGATGAAAGATTTTATTTGTTTCTTTTTAAATTTTCGTGCATTTCCCAAATTACCTAGAGTGGATTCCTATTGCTCTTTAAGAATTCAAATTACTTTTAAAAATCTACATTATAAGGTAGGCTGCTTAATCACCTACTAAGCAGTTATCAGGAGAATATGAAAAATACTAAGATGCCAAAGCTTTTAAGTTCAGACTCCATTTTAGAGAACCTGACCTAAGTTTGAACTCAGGTAAACTAACAGCCTGGTATCTACCATTAGTTTCCAAGTTGCCCCTGAACAAAAACCAAGCCTAGCTCCAGTCTCTAGGTTAATCCCCAACAAGACCAGAGTTTCCAGGTTACACCTTCAACAAGAACAGTTTCTCCTGGTTATTCCCCCAGCAAACCTGCACCCCAGATTATAAACCCACTCCTTGCCTAACGACCACCAATGCAGAGGGCAGCAGAAGTTACATTTATGATATGACTCCCAACAGCAACCAATTATGTTAAAGTTCACAGGAGCTTTCTAATTAGATGCTTGCACATGTACTCCCTGCTTGCTGCTTATTCTACAGCCTTGCTCCATAGACATTTGGGTTTCCTCCATCACCAAAACCATTCTGAGTGATGGTGGTGCTTTTAGGAGGCCCAAGCTTGCTTGAATAAAAAAATAAAGACATGCTGTGGGTTGCATCAGATCGGCTCCTATCTGTCTTTTTGGGAGTCACTAACATTTCCCTGGCACAACAGGGGAGCCCTGGTGTTCTCTTAGAGAACATCTATGGTGCATCACTGGTAAAGTTGCCAAAAAGGAGCACAAAGAATGGGAAGGTCTGTCGTTTCTTACACAGAAGTCCAGGACAATCAAACATCATGTTTGCTGAAAACCATCCTTTGGGATTCAGTACAGTCAATGACATACACAAATTTTCCAAAAATTGGTTTCCATCAAAAGAGCAACGACTGATAGAAAATACATAAACTGCAATCTGAGCATAGCCTCCTGTAAAATTAGTTAATCAGAACGCTATATAGTGAGCTTAATGTTCTCTAATGGATCTCCCAGCACAGGTGTTAGTGAGCACAGCAGGAATCAGGAATCCTGAATAATTCAAATTCTTCAATCAATAGAACTAGCAGCAAATTAAAACTCAAACACATGTTCTATGTGACTGATAGTTTTTAGACTTATTTTACAGGGATGATCACTTTACTGTCGAAATAAGTCTGTATGTGTGATTTGTGACCAGGTGATTGTAAGAGTTAGAGAAATCTCACAGAAAGCTCTGTAGATCACAAAGGGGCCACTAGCAGTTTTATCATGCTTTACAGAGTTCTGTAGCTAGTATTTCAGATTGCTTATAGTTGAAACAAAAGGAAAAGCTTCCTGAAATATGGCAAAGAGACTATGACAAAAAAGTATGACAAAAAGCATTTATTCTCAGTTCAGACACTTAGGAGAGAGACTCATATATCATCACTCAGGTGGACAAATAAAAGTCCTATATTCTCTTTAATAAATGATAACGAAGTCTGGCTCCAGTGAGCTGATACAACTGTTAATGGGTCTTTCCAGATAAAAGAAATAATCACTTAATTTCCCTGCCACTTTCTGATTGGCAGGACTGATGAATAAGCATATCTACAGATGATGCCCACACTCTAAGGTCTTACTAGTTTTTTCTAGTTCCCTTTACTTTGTCTCCCCTTTATGCTTTTCTGGTATTCTCTTTCCTTTTAAGATTGTTTATGAGTGGAAAGCACAAAGAACTGATTGAGACCTCTGTGAATGTGGGTTGAGCTTATCAACAGTGGGCCCCTGGGAAGCTGGGAGCCAACTGGGACAATCCAATGGGTGTTTCTTAACCCTATACCATATCTTCCAGTCATCTGCCAGGAGCTCTGTGCCTAACTACCATGTTCACACAAAAGGGAACTACATTGCACTTTCAAGGTATAAACATAGGTCTGGTTCTTTGAGCAGACCCATTGAGGTGAAAAAAGCAATTCCCTGACACCAGTGGAGTCATTAGTCCATAGCCCTGCTGTGACACTTATGTCTACTCGAAAACTGTTAAGAGACCAAATTCTATGTAATTCTACAATATTAAAGGGAAACGTCAGTAACCAGGAATGCCGGGATATGTTAATCAGCTTGATTACAGTAATCATTTCATGATGTATCTCAAAGCATCAATTTGTCACCTTAAATGTATACAATTTTTTTAAAAAAAAAAATTCTACCTCAAAAAGGTGTAAAAATTAATCCCACTAGAATTGTTTGTTTTGTATTTTTTTCTGTCAATAAAAATTCAAATTGTTATGTAAAAGGAATATAAATGTTCTAAAATATTAACAACACAGAAAGTTAAGGAGAAAACAAAGATGTCAACTAGTGACTGGGGAACTAGACAATATAATCAGACAGTTTTGCATTTTTCCAATTGCTCTGAGGAATATTTTTTACCTTTTCTAGTAAACAATGAAGAACTATCAATCTACACTGAAATAGGAAGTATTTCTAAGTGGAGTCAGACTTCTACTCAACAGTTTCTTAAATGTAGTACAAATGTGCGTGTTCTAAAACAGAAAAGACAGAAGTTCTAATTAGGTTTTTCACACCTTTGGAGGTGTCACTAATTGCTACCAAATCCAATAAGCAATACATACCCAAACCTATAAGGTACATACAAGGAAATTAACAAAACACCAGCCAGACAATTGAGGATAATAGGCTGTCAGGATTTAAATGAGATTGGTCCCCATAGGCTTATATATTTGAATGCTTAGTCACCTTAGAGTAGAGCTATTTAAAAAGAATTTAAAGGTGTGGCCTTGCTGTGGCTTTGTTGGAAGAAGTATATTACTGTCCATGGGCTTTGAGGATTCTAAATTCCATGCCAGGCCCAGTCTCTCTACTTCTCAGTCTTCTAATCTATCCATATCTATCTATCTATCTATCTATCTATCTATCTATCTATCTATCTATCTATCTATCCATCTATGTCTCTATGCCACACCCTCTCTGCCTGCATATCAGGATGCGGTTCTTAGCCACTTCTCTAGCAACGTGCTTCCCTGTATGTCTCCGTGCTTTCAGCAATGATGATAACAGACTAAACTTCTGAAACTGTAAGCAAGTCCCAATTAAGTTCTTTCTCTAGTGATAGTTGCCTTGGTCATAGTATCTCATACAACAATAGAACAATGACTAAGACATGCTTAGTACAAGCCAAAATAGGGATGTTTGTAGGATAGCTGAGTACCCGTTGAGACCCAAACAAGTACACTGAATCCCTGCTATATACCCAGATGTCTCCCTCAATTGCTTGTCTGTATATTATTAATTACTGAGACACTGTGTCTGTATAGACAGAATGCAAGATGTTTCCAGCTAGAGTGGCTGGGGAACAACCTCCAGGTTCTGCCAGTGTCCACACACCAGGTTTAGAGCTCTACCCTGCTGGGATTCTAACCCAGGTTCCTATGCTTACACAGAAAGCATTTTTAACACTGAACCATCTCCCCTGCACCAAATGTTTATATTCTGAAAATAAATGTCTCCTTATGACATAACATAATGGGTTTTGAGTTTTAATTATTTAGAACAAGAATAATTAGGTGAGTTGATGCAAATGGAACTTATCAGTTCCAGAAAGAAGGGAAATAGAACAATGTATATACAAATGCTGAGTACAGGAATAAAGAGAAGGGTGGAAAAAAAACAGAGTATGGCTATCTAAGTTAATTGAAACAAACCTTCCTTCATGAAGTGTACCTTTTGTCAGAGTATTTTATCATAGCAACAGAAGTAGTTAAAACAAGCAGATATTCAAAGATATAAGAACACCAGTAAGATTTTTTTCTTGAAGCATTACTCATAATACAAAATGTGTGCACCTTTTCAAGAGACACCTCTGTGTAAAACATATTATCTTGAAACTAGTTTGAACAATGTTTTTAGAGGTATACGTGACGGCTCTGATCCAGGACATCCAGCATCAATGTTAAATGATGCCATACAAACCCAGAATGTTTGCATGTATTGGTCTCCCAGGCCTGAACAGTAATAAAGGGGTCATTTTAATTTGTTACAAATTAGCATGATAGCTTGAAGAATGAACAATAAAAAATATTTTTATGAGTCCATGAGGGTTTTGGGTGATTATTTTCAAGGTGTTTTAAATGCTGCTATTGGGAAAGATTATCATTTAAAATAATTTGAATGTATGCAGAAAAGACTCTTTTTTATGTATTGTAAAACACAGGAGTAATTATGTGCAAAAGATGGCTCAATGTGTCCAGAATGTGGCTCCAAGTATTATGTCTAATTCAGAAGGATCAAATTAATATGAAAGAAAAACACCTACTGTGTCACAAGTTATCTTGTCAGGCAGGTCTGTCTCTCTCTCACAGTGGCCACAATTTTAAAAACATAATATCCAGATTAGAAATATGTGTTAACAAGTTGGAGATGTATTGAGCAGAGAGACTGAGATATTAAGATTCTACTTCAGCGTCTTGTGTAAATTTTAACTTCACATTTTTCTCTGTTTGTTTTCCAACTATAAAATTATAAAACTTTCATCTGCTACTTCACGATACTGATGTGATAATCAAAAGAAATAGCCCATTTAAATGGCTCATAAAGGCATAAGATGCCTATCAAATCCAAACATCATCAAGGGAAACAGACATTACCTCTGCCAAGCTCCCATGAGCTAAAGCTCCCATGAGCCCAGGCTCTAAGGACTGAAATTTCAGGAGTAGTCTAACTAGATCTCTTAGGTATGTAGAATACAGAGTCCATTGATAATGGACTTTCATCAAGTGAATTAACAGGATTTACAGTGTTTTCTTCATAGGTCTGCAGGCTTTGAGATGCAGATCTATTTCGTAATGGTGGACCATGATTACTTGATTTAATTTTTTCAGTGACAGTCTAAACCAGCTACTAATGCATGATTTATACTTTTGGTTAGTTTTCAAATCTTGACTCACTAATAGTAGGTTTATAAAAAATAATTCTTCTAAGAGAGCTTTGCATTACATTTGTTTATTTGTGTTTGAGGGAGTGCCACAGTGCACCTCGGGAGCTAGAGGACAACGTGCAGGAGTTAGTCATCTTTCTCTACTTTGTGGTATCTGGGTATTCAGACTCATATCATCAGCAACAGCCTCTACCCACTGACCCATGTAGCTGTTCTAACATGTGGACATTTTGAGTTATTACTTTTGACAATTTTATATTTATACCTAGTCTTATTTTCTATCTTTATTTCAAGCTTTGTATAAAAGCACCAGCACCATGTTTAGTTGTGTGATGAGCTTAGTGTTTCTTAATTCTGCCCTTTCCTGTTTTATTCAGGATAACAAAACCTGAACCACAGTTGAAAACATACTTGATAATATTCAAGCCAACCCTCACTGTTAACCAAATCAGCTGATTGTTGCAAATGAATCAACTCCAACCCTTTAATTTAACCATCAGAGAAAGGGCATGCCTTCCACCATGATATCTGTTCAAATGATGTGATAAGAACAACACATGTAAAATAAAATAAAATAAAATAAAATAAAATAAAATAAAATGGCAACTTAACCCACATAATCAACAAACAGATGGAGTGGAATGGTGACAACTGGCAATATTCCTGAAGTTCATGGCCAAAAAGAAAAATAAAAAAAAAGGGCAAGTGGGAACTGAAGACTCCATGGCACTGGTTATGTTTGGAGCCAAGTATCAAATAGCACAAAAAGAATTCAATTCAGACAAATGTCTTTGCAGAAAGTTAAGAACAAGTACAGCTTAACAACAAAAATCAAGATTCTGGCCAGCTTCTGCATTGATTCACTGGAGCTTCACAAAGCATGGTACTAAAGCATTGTTAACACAGGAGGACAGGTAGAGACAACAACTCACTCAAAACTCACTGATCAGCTAGTATGTTAATCACGACTCCCTGTGTGCAAAATCCAGGAACATCTTCTATGATGAAGGCCTCACAAGGAGCATATAAATCTCAAAGAGTATGGGATGGATGATGGAGAGTTAGAAGAAACAGCAGTTAGGCTCCACTAAGGGAACACAGCACCTGAGTGCACCTTGCTACTGCTCATAGAAGCTCATTTTAGATCCTAGCTGCTCAGACTCTTCCTTCTGGTCAGTGTGGCTTCATGGGCCTTCTGTGAGAGGAGACAAAGATGACAAATGAGCAGGATCACATCAAAAAATCATTGATGTCCTACAACAAGGTTGCGACCGGTTGTGGGAAATAGATCTTGCAATCCTAAACAAAAAGTATTGCAATATTTACCACTGGGAAGGGATGGATATAAGAGGCAGAACAAGTCCAGATGCAGGTTTCTGCATTCATAGTTTGCTTCCCTGAATGAGATAACAATGAAAGGAACATGAGCAGGAATCCCCATCACGCTGAATCTTGAGACCATGATGAGGAAGTAGGGCTAGCAGGTTGCAAGCTGAAAGAATTACTACCTATAAGGCAGCTGAGCAAACTGATACATGCCAAAAATCTGAAAGCATGGCCCTTCCAGATAGCTACAGTGTTTCAAAGAGCAAAGTAGAAAGCAGTCAAGACAACTCAGGCCACTGGAGGTAACCAAAGGATTTACAAAATCACAAGCTGAATGAGATGTGTACTTACACTGAAACTTTGACTGAGATGGTTTATCATAGAGCCAAAAAATAAGCCCCAAAAGCAAAAATAAAATTTAATGAACATTAAAAGATAATTTTGAGCAATTAAGAAAATAAGCAAAAAAAAAATATTACATTTAAGAGAAAAGAAAAATCGGTTCTGTGTTCCACAAGATACCTGATGAGCCAGAAGACTAACAGTGTAAGAGGAACTCTGTGGGCTGTCCTAGATGGAGAGCATCAGAGAAGCCTGGAATTTGAAACGCTAAGAAAGTGGGAGGACCTTCTTTCAATTGAGGATAAAATATAAAAGGAAATGAGGTAGATTTTGGGGAGTGCAGCCTATATTTCTTGTGTCAGCCGTCTGTTGCTACGCTCCCACACAGATCCTGGCTACAGTACAGTTGTCAGTACATAGAAAAGGCCTCTGCTAACATGGAGAATTAGCAATAAGGAAGCAATGATTGGTCCAGCAACTAGACACAGCAGTGACACACATGGAAAACCTCAGGGTATGCTATGATAGGCAGTTTTTTATTAGTGTTGCTCTTCGGATTTTCTTTTGTTCTTCTTCCGAAGACCAGTCATTGAACAGAAGATTTTATGTATTCAACAGCAAAGACTTAACTCTATGACTAAATGGGAACACAGGAGACATTTGCAAGAATAAGTCTGGGCTTTGTGCTGAGTTGTGCTGAGTTCCACACCCTCCCCACCCCCAACCAAAAGACCCAAATGGGCATTGAACAAAAGTACAAAGCATCAGCTATGAAAATGCCAGAAAGGGTGCCATAGACACTACATGTATGGGAGTTCTTGGGCTTATGTTACTTAGCAACAGTGTGCATGGATGGGTAAGAAGAGATGGGACCTAACACCACAACTTTCCTGGTTCATTATAGCTTGGTTATGAAGTTAAAAGGCATCACTGGAGAGTGAGACCAAACCAGTGAAAAAAAAAAAAAAAAGAAGGACATAGGATGCTTGGAAATCAATCTCCCATTCTGTGGAGGACCAGTTTTCTCATAACTTGAAGTAAGAATTCAAAAATAGTTATTGAATGAACCAAAGTGTGAATAAGTCAACAAGGCACTGGTCTTATAATACTCTCATGCAGTTCCTATAATGGTATTTTCCAATTAGGTTGAAGTATAGGAGAAATCCAACACATTAGACAAATCGTGTGTGCTTATGTGGTGGATTTGATGAGAACACTGCCCTTCCATAGGTTCATAGATTTGAATGATTGGTCCCTAAGTAATAGAACTGTTTTGGGAACAATTAGGAAGTGTGGTCTTCTTAAAAGAGGTACAGCACTGAGCCTGGGCTTTGAGATTAAAAAAAAAAAAAAAACCAACAACATGCTAGCTCCAGTAAAAATGTTTTCTCCCTCCAGTTTATAAATAGGACAGAAGCTCTACTGCTCCAGTGCCCTGCCTGCCTGCTGCTGCCATGTGCCCTACCATGGTGGTCATGGGCTCAAACTCTGAAACTGTAAACAAGTCCCCAAATAAATACTTTTGTTTATAAGTTGTCTTGGTTATAATGTCTCTTTACAACAACACAAAAGTAATTAAGATAGTTTGTATGGTGGTTGGAATAGGTGCCCCCCATTGATTCATGTGTTTGAATGCTTGGCCCACAGGGAGTGGCACTTAAGAGGTGTGGCATTGTTGGAGTAGATGGGGCCTTGTTGCAGAAAGTATGTTACTGTGTTGGCAGGCTTTGAGGTCTCCTATGCTCAAGCTATGCCCAGTCACAAAGTCTCCTTCTGCTGCCTTTGGATCAAGGTGTAGAACTCTCAGCTTCTTCTCCAGCCCCATGTCTGCCTGGACACCAGCATGCTTGCTGCCATGATGATGATGGACTAAGTTTCTGAAACTGTAAGTCAGCCCTAACTATTTCCCTTTAATAAAGCTGCCTTGGTCATGGTGTCAAGCAATAAAACTCAATTTGCTTTCTGGTAATGGAGTTTCATCACAGCAATAAAACTCAAACTAAGACAGTTTGTATTATATATGTGTACATAATGTATATATGCATGTATCAATATAACTAAGGATAATCTTAAATTCTAAGTAAAAGATTATAGAGCTTTATTTCTTTTAAAGAAACAGTACATTGTGCCTCCAAGTCTAGTGATATCAAATTGCTATAATGGGAATGAAAGGTATTTACGCTTTGTTTAACAAAATGGAGAATATTAATGTGCAAACAATGTGTATTCCTTGGTTTTGGACAAAATCTGAAGATCATGAAACTTACTTTACTCCACATGGGCCACTGTATCCATAATTGTTCTTATTTTTTCAGCTATTTTTCTCGAAAAAACTTATTTCAACAAATTACTGACATTTAAGATTTCAGATTCTCCAGTAAGGGTATCAAACAATATGTTGCTACCAGATAGAACACTAGCCAGGCAGGAACCAGGCATGAGATTCTCACTCATTTTTAAACTGATTCAGGACATTGGTGAGTTCCAAATTAGAATAGACATTATAATAACAACGTCGTCTCCCTTCTAAACAGCTCCATATATGAGTCCATCAAACTAACTCTTAATACCACCTGTCAGAGCAGTTACCAGAGGTATTTTGAGTGCGATGTTAGACAGAAGGACAATCACCATTGCATTTTATATTTTAAAACCTAACACAGAGGCTTATACTCTGTATAGGGTAAACTTGCTTATTCACGTTAAAAACTACATTTTATTTTTTTGCTTTTCATAATATAACTAAAAAGCTTGGACTTCATGGTGAATTCCAGGTCAGGGTGGACCACAGGCTACCTTATACACCAAAATTTTAAAAAGAGAAACAATTACATTGTTATTGAAAAATATTCTTTTGAGTTTGTTTAACACTTCAATCAATACGATCTGTATGATTAGTACTGTTGGTTGCAGATAAGCAGAGCATCTGGGAACTGCTACAGTTACGCAAATCTGGAACATCAATGGCACAAAACCAAATCATGGCCTTGATGAAAAGCATGGCCTCCTTTCATTGTACGTACTTCCTCTCTCACTTAATGATTCTACAGTGCTATACAATGGCTGCATTATTCATTGGTTAACATCTTTGGAAGTGTATTCAAAACTTATGTGTCAAATGAGCACGGGTATATATAGAATTCAAACTACATTTTCCAATGGCATGACTTCATTAAACTATTACAAAGTAAAGGCAATAACCTTTAATCTCCACAATGTATCAAGTTTAAAGAATTCAAATGCGGTCATCTTGAGAGTGGGAACAGAAGACACAAAGCTTCCATGCTAGACAGTAGGTGGAGGGTTGTACATGTAGGTGTATCATGCCCATTCTTCCTCTGTGCCTGGAATCGCAGCTTCTTAAAAGCTATTGGATTGTCAGCCTCTTCTCTAAGAGGCAGGCTTATTTATATTTCAGTGGCATAAACAGTTGGCCACACATGAAAGACTTTCACGTCTTTTCAAAAGTCACTGAAAATATATGTAAGGTATTTTTTTTCCAAGAAACACAAAATGTAAGCTGGTAAGATTTGTTTCACACTTGGGAATTTAGAGCTTTGTTTCAGAACTGACCATGTCTACCGGAGTAAATGAGTTCAGAATTTCAATGAGAGTATTAAATACACACACACACACACACACACACACACACACACACACACACACACAACCAAAAACCAGAATTACAAAAAAACAAATGGTTTTTAAATTTCATCCAAAAATAGAACTAAGGAAAAATGATAAATTAATGAGACTCATTTTAAAGTGTCCTAAAGGGATATTTCATGATTTCATAATCCTTTGCTATAAATTATATGTATAATTATTTATTGATATATAGCTATACAATCTATTCTAAAAATAAAAAATAACCATAATTAAATAATATAAAATGGATTAATTTATATGTGAAAAACATAAATGGGAAAAATTAATTATGCAATTATATTTAATGTTAGTTGAATATATGTTGACATTATATAAATGCTAACCATACAGTTCAAGTTTCATTATGTTCATTATCATAAGATTTGCTTATTACTTTAAATTGCCTTGAGAAAAACATATTTATCAAAACCACAAAGACAAAATGTCTAGCAATGGGAAAATGATTTATTTACCTGGATCTTCTATAGTTAAGTTCTTTATTAACCACTGAACAATGTCTGACCCTAGAAAAAGAAAAACACAAATCGATGTGAACCTTTTGATTATGCATTTAACATTAAGAACTTTCCACTTTGCCTTCTCATCTCAGTAAAAACTCTTCCAATCATTGCAATAAACCAGTGAAGGACCATTCACAGATAAAGTACCCACAATGCCAGTGTGAATACATTTCTCTAGTGAGCTAAAGTGTAAGACAGAAAATTATTAAATATGATTCACCATTAATGATACATATGTATTATACTTTCATTGATTTAAATGTTTTATCCATTAAGTTTATTAGATGCCATGTTTCAAGTAAACATCTTACCATGGCATAAGTACAACTTTCCAGAAGAGTCCCCTCCCCATTTCTGATTGTCCTTATCTTGTACTTGTATCATGTCAAGCCAGGTCTAGAATGTCTTTGGATCTTAGTATGCTTGCAGGTGATAGGCCCCTGTGACATCATAGTACTATTTTTTCTGATTTTGTGCAGTGTCTTTATTTTCAAGAGCCTCAACATTCATGTATACTAGAGAAGTTCCCTTGTCACTCCCCTTTGTCTTCTCAGGTACAACAACCACCTGACCTCATCACAGAAATATCTGGAATCCTTTAACAGAGTATGGACAAAGCACTCACAGCTATGTAATCAAATTCTTAAGGAATATTCCTACAAGCAGATCACAAGGAGAACATACCACAGAGTCAACTAAGCGGGATTCATAGGGGTTAACAGAGACTTTACTGGCAGTCATGGAGCCTGTATGGATCTGCACTGGGCTCTCTGCATATACACAGTGACTGTTCAGCTTGGTCTTCTTGTAGAACTCCTAGCAGTGGCAATGGGCAGTGTTGCTGTCTCTTTTCCAGTTTTGAGACCCTTATCTTCCTTCTGGGTTTCCTTGCCCAGCTTTCGTATGAGGGTTTGTGCCTAGTTGTATTGCATTTTGCTATGCCATGTTTGGTTGATATCCCTAGGAGACATGCTCCTTTCTGAAGAAAAAAAGGGGAGAAGGAGTGAATCTTGATGTGTGTGTGTGTGTGTGTGTGTGTGTGTGCTGGAAGGAGTAAAGGAACAAGAGACTGAAGTTGGGATGTATTGTATGAGAGAAGAAAAACATTATTTCTCAAAGCAGAGTTTCAAATTCATTTTTGACTATTTGAAGCACAGTATCTGCTTACAAGTAGGGAGATCATAAATCTAAGTAAAGCAGGCTTCTGCTTTTTAATAAGAAATGAGAAAGTATCTCTTGTTGGCTCCAAGGTCCTCAAGATTCAATGTGCCATCTTTATATATGGCATAGGTAGAAACTTATTTTACAGTTTGGATATATGATCAACCTAACTTCTAAAGAAAGACAGTTGTCTTTCACCTGCTCAAACAGAGAACAAAGAATCATCTTTAACTGATACTGCACATTCCTTACATATATTAATACAGAAATATTTATTACCTCTGAAAGTTTCATGTTCACAAGAAAGAAAAAATCAACCAAAAGGACAGCCCTGACAAGATTCACCCTCGAGATGCTTAGATGCTAAGGCTTACTTTTCCAGCTTCCTGCCTAATCCTGCATCAGACTATAGCAATGTTTTTTTTTTCTCTAAAGACTTGTTTCAAAGACAACTTCAAAACAGCTAGCTCACTTGGTCCAGCCTTTCAGACTGTTCCAATAAGGGCTTCATTTAAGCCTGCACTTTCACAGTATACAGATACTGGACAACACACGCTACAGCTGTCTTTCTGAAGATTAACCATTTTTTGTAATTTTCTTACCACCCCCCCAAAGGATGTCAGAAATCAACAGAAAGCAATTATAAGAAAACTATACCTCATTCCCAAGAGGTGGGATGGGTGATCTTTGGACTTTCAATGGGTGCTTGATGGTTGTAGTCTTTTAATAGAAGCTGGTTACAAATTATGGTCTTGAACAGAGATAATGCAAAATTTAGAAAGTTGGACTCGGGGATTTCTTTTTTTTTTTTCTTTCCATTTATCTTTCTCAGGTAAGGGGGAGAAGATTAAGAAGAAATAGGGAAGAGTATAGAACTATTATAGTAATAGTAAGAAAAAAGGGGGGTAGATTATTAAATCTACTCTTAAAGTGAAAAATATTTTATAGCCATAATGTTACAATGGTAGAGATCTTAGTATTTTGATGTAAAATTGAGGTTATATGTTGTTGCATTGGTACAGAATTTTGCATACTGATATAAAAATAAGGTTATTTTTGATACATCAGAATAGGTTATTGTATATTGATACAAACTTAAGATCATTTTTGATACACTTTATGAGTGTAAGTTTTCAATGGTTATTTGAGGCATTGTACTTACATAATTTTTAAATATGTAACATAAACTTTAGTTCTCTTGAAAGCTGTTATTATAAACTGGGATGATTAAAAAATGCAAGTTACAAACTATTAGGGATGGTTAAGAAATACAATAATCAGACAGTCAAATTCAAGGTCCTGTCACATACTAGTTTAGATAATCACAGAAATATACATTCTGGGTTGAAAAGATAATAGATAGCTGGGAAAAGGCAATATTTCCTTGTTCAGATATGCTATGAATAGATAGATGGTCTTCAAAAACCTCAAAGACCCACAGAATATGACATTTAAAGATATTTTTATTAGTTTAAAGCTTTTTTGACATTGAGACAAGTCAACTCCTGGCAGCATCCCATTTGACATAGAAGAAGATAATGAATACTAAAGGACCTCCATTTGGAGATGGTGTCATTTATGGCAAGCTAGCCACTGGGCAAAGAAAATGCCCTAACTTCATCTGCTGACAGAATGTTGTCCAGAAAGGACAAATGAATACAGAGAAGTTGACTGCTAAGCTCTGCCAACACAGAGTAAGCAAGTCCTTCACAATTCCTGCTTCACAAAAGGTCTGTCAGATAGATATTCTCAGCCAGAAGGCTGGAGATGATGCTCCAATATTTTATAAAATATTGGGGAATATCTAGGTAGACAGCTGTTTCTGTCATTTCTATAACTTTTGGAAGTTATGTCCCTTTACCTTCTGTATACTCAAAAAATATTTTTTCCTTCTCAAGTCTCTGATGAGGCTGAAGACTAGATAGTAGTCTACTAAAACCTTAAGTCATTTAGGATTTAAGAAGATGTGCTAAGTCTAAGAAGATTTTTTAAATTGATAATGAAGCATAGTGAATTAAGTAGAGAAATTTGAACTCACCAGGATATGATAGATAATAGAATACTTTCTTCTGACTTGCTCAATATAAACAGACTGAGCTTTTTGAATGTGACTCTTACCTAATATTCATAATTGTTATCATTGTATTTCATTTATATTTGAAAGAAAAATAACCTTTATTGGACTAAAAAGGGGAATTGTAGAAAAGATATCTTGTTCATTGTATGGATGCATCACCTATCAATTTAAAAACATCTATGGCCTATAGGAAAGGATAGAAAAGAAGATGGGACATCCAGAGGAGGGGGGATTCTGGGATACAGTGAGGTTTGGAGATATACCCAGGAAAATGTGACAAGACAGACACATGATACTGGAGCACAGGTGACCAGCCATGTGACAAATGTAGATTAAAATAAATGGTTTAATTTAAGTTATGATGTAGTCAAAGAAGAGCCTGGCTATATGGCTACAACTATATATTTGTAAATATATTTTGAGTCTGAGTTCTTGGAGCATGAGGTTGGAAGGAAGAACCAGACCTAACTTTTACAAGTATCTGCTACATTCTAATGATTACATCTATGTCATTAAATGATTTATGAATAGGAAAATGGAGTTGCCACAGTAGCCTAACATGTTAAACAGTAGACTCCATTTATTGCTCTCTATCATTAGTGAGTGCCAGGGAAAGACACTGAAAGTCAGAGAAAGACATATTCAGTCGGCAGATCTAGAACTCTAGGCTAAAAAAAAAAGTTAGATTTTTTCCTTATCAATAATGCGCATGTTTTTCAGCAGAGAAATAACATAGTCAAAGTGCTTTTAAAGAATTCAATAGGAATTGTAGGTAGAATGCTAAGGTACTAGAAAGAACGATAGAAAGAAAAAAAGAAAGAAAGAAAGAAAGAAAGAAGGAAGGAAGAAGGAAAGAGGGAGAGAGGGAGGGAGGAAGGAAAGAAGGGAAAAAGAAGCCAGGAGTGCTGGTTTACTTCTGTAACTCCAGCATTCTGGAGGCTGAAGGCAGCTTGCTGCTGAGGCTGAGGTTGTTCAGTACTACATAGTGGTTTCTAGGACACCCTCAGCCACAAAGTTGAAGGAGAAGGACATTGTCAGGGTCGAGGAGAAAGAAATCCTGAAAGCCTTAGACCAGACCTGCAAAATTGGTATATCAGAAAACTCATTGGCAAAGCAGAAACTCCCCAGTCAAGACAAACAAGAACCAGCTGGAGCCAGTGGTCCAGGCACAGAAGCATTCCAGGTGCCTCATGGTAATCTATGCCTCATTATAATACTAAAAGCCAACCCCTAGAGATTTAAGATGCTAACTAGAAGAGACAGAGATGAACCAAGTTGTATGTAGAATTGCATGTAACAGACATGATTGACAAAGTTCAGTCATGATAAAATAGGCAAAGGTCCACATGGGGATGTGTAAATGGCTTGCAGAGTGACTGAGGACACAGGTGCACATTGGCACACTTGCATACACAGACACACTTGTATACACAGACACACTTGCATACACAGACACACTTGTATACACAGACACACTTGAATACACAAACACACTTGCATACACAGGCAGGTCCACATCCATATCCATATATGAGCCCACAAAATGTGACATAAAAGTTCTTATCTTGTACAGCCTTTGTCATCTCAGCTACTAAAGTTTACCACTGCTCTGGTTCACATTTTCTATTAGAAATGTGGAATGTCCGCATCAAAGGCCGAATACAGATGCATTCAGCAGAGAATTGTATATGATCTCCAAAGAAAACCTAACACCAAATATTCCTCATATGATTCTGTAAAATAGAAAAAGAAGGAATACTTCTAAGTTCCTCTTACTAAACCACTATTATTCTGATACCAAAACTAGATAAAGATGAGAGAGACAGAGATAGAGAGACAGAGACAGAGAGACAGAGGAGGGAAATTTAAGGCCAATCTCTTCAGTGAACCTAGATGCAAATTTTCTCAACAAAATATTTCCAAACTGAATTCAAGAACATATTAAAAATACCATCCATCATGATCAAGTCAGCTTCATCTTAGAAAGGCAGGATATTTCAACATATGTAAATCATTAAACATGATCCATCAGAAAAACTAACTTAAAAACAGAAACCACATGTTCATCTCATTAGATACAGAAGAGGCTTTTGACAAAATCCAACATCTCTACATAATAAAAGTCCTAGAGAATGTAAGGATATAGGGTACATATCCTTTTCATAAAGGTAGTTTGCAACAAGCCCACAGATGATGTCATGCCAAGTAGAGAAAAACGACCAGTCTGAATTAGAGAAGCCACTCCTTCGGGTGAACAGCGGTGGATGTACCCATGACTGACCAAGATGCAAAAACAGACAACAGATATGGGACCAGTTCCAAATAAGTCACTCATACGACCCCCCTCGAAAGCTCATGAAACAGTGCAGAAGAAGGAACAGGAAATACAAGAGCTGTAAGACACAGTTAAAGGTGAAGGGACACCATTATTTAGACATAATACAGTTATTGTAATCATTAGCAGGCATCAGCTGCAGTTACCTGCATTGTACCAACACAAGACCAGCCCTAACAGGCAACAGACTCACTAGCCTTTGCCATTTGCTTCACAACAACGTGGACTGAAGTCTCATAGCTCCTGCATTTTCATCTCCGTAACTGAAGCCAGCCATTAGTTTGAGGATGGAACTGTGTTTCCAGTTTCTGATTCTCAGCTTGGAATGGGATAACTATTCTTTGTGACTCAGAGGAGAGGACAAAGTTAGGATTATAGAGCATAAATATTGCAGAAGAGGTAGATTAAAACACGTTTTAGAAAGAACAGGTATTGACAGACCAAACAAGAGGTGAACACTATAGCTCCCTCTGTTACATGTCCATGGTAGAGGGGCACTTGGAGTCACATTTTTGAATAAAATGAACATGCATTTCTGTCTTATGATTACAAATGGGTTTTGCCCTGTGGGATTACTATATTTCTGAAGAGCAGAGTATGAGTTTCTTTTCTGGCATGTGAAGAAAGTCACATTGTATGCGTATGAAAATAGCTATTTAAGGAAACTTGTGTGATACTTGTGTGTGATTATGGTTTTATAATTGCATTGTTTAAATAAAGAATTTACTGTCTAAGAATAGATAGATGACTCACAGTAGGTAAGTACACTTGTTGGACAAGCAATGTAATGACATTACAATAAGTGTCATGGAATCAAATCCTAGTACCCATGTAAAAAGCTGGGCACGGCTGTTGAATACACTTGTAGCCCAACGCTATGGGAGGTAGAGAGGAACGGGTATGGCTTGCTAACTGCCAGACAACCATGTCTCAGGTTCAGTTAAGAGATCCTGTCTCAAAGGAATAATGCAAAGAGTGACACAGGAGGACACCTGGCATTTTCCCCTGGTCTTTGGAAAGCATGTTCACAGGCACACAGATCGTCACACACCACACACATATATCACATTCATATACATCCACAAAAACACTTATTGCTCTAAAAGAATATCGTTAGAGAATTTTTTCTGAAATATTATACACCAGGCATGTTTAAAGAAGAATAAATTTTCATGGTATTAAAAGTTAACATCTCATGACAGTTTGAAATTGGATACAACTGAGAATGTAAAGCCCTTTTTTGCAATTGTCTATAACTAATATGAATGAAATATAAAAATCAAGTGATGCAAAAATAATCAAAGAAAACTGATTGTCTTAGTAGATATCAAATACATTTTAAATCTTGGTCTGCAACAATTAAAAAATATAAAGAAATGAGATTATAAAATTTTTAAGTAAATAAACAGAATTGGAAAAAAAATATTTATTGAGTGAAGTAAGCCAGACCCAGATGTGCTTGTGTTCTTTCTCTTATTTGGATCCTAGTTAGAGCTTTAGATGTGGATGATTAACGTGGGTATTTCAGAGCTGGGAGATGGAACACGGGCTGTTGCAGGTGACAAAACCCTCAGGAAAGGGTCTAGTGGGTCATAGTTTATATGCAGGCAAACTCATCTCTGCATGCATGGGCAGGGAAGGAAAGAGGCTTGAGCTAAAGCCATCCCTGCTAGGTGGTCATATCATAGGTGATATGAAAGTGAGAAAGCAGGTGCTGAGGGTGGAGCTCTGTATTCTTGTACACTGTAAAGCGGTCTTCTAGTCCATATAGATTATTATTTATCCTCTGGGGGGGGGGATGAACAGTTTGTAATATTTCAATAACCCTCTTTATTATTTATGCCTTTTCTTGTAGTAATATCTGCTTTGTGTGAGACTAACGCACCCATTCCAGCTTTGCTTTCACTCAACTTCACATGATATGTTTCCTAAGAGCTAAGGCGATGTCAGTAAGAAAAAATATCTTCATTATATTTTGTTGGGGGTAGAGAGACAGTAAGCAATTAACTATTCAAATCATCATGATTGCAGTGAAGAAAGTCACATGTTGCTGGTAAAGCAAGGTTTGAGTTGTCAATATGAAGAAAAAAACCCACTTGGATCTATTATGTGAATGCCTGAGGCAAAAGAATCCAGGCTAAGGATAACAAAGCCAAAGCTTAAAGGTAGAATTCTGATAGAAGCATTAGGAAAATGGAAATGTATAGCAACAAAGAGATTACAGAAAACATGACACAGTGTGTTTAAGACCTTTGCGTTTTCCTGAGTGTGAGCTGAGAAAAGGGAATATTTGCTTGCTTATGAAAACTGCTGTGTCAAAGACAGATTATTCAGATTGAAGGATGATGCAAAAAAATAACATCTAGGGTGATAATGGTGGTGATGATGATGATGATAAATAATGAGAAAAATATGGACTTGGAATTTCTGCACTTAAGTGATTAAAGGAAATCTTGCATTGGAGTGTTCACCCTATATGTTGTTGGAATGAAAACCAGATATTTACACCAGCCCACTGCCTAAATATTGGCCACAGTCAAAGAATTGAGATTCTTCTATGAACTCTTGCTTCTAGTTAAACAGTGTTGGACTTAAACCCAGAGAAACATCAATTCCAATGATTTAAGCATAGCAGGAGAAATCCTATTGGAGTTAGAACTTCTCTCTGGACTGACCCTCCATGACAAGTTCACTGCAGAGAAAAGAATAACAGCTGCCTATATATAATATGCTAATATTAAAACTGAAAATTAGCATTTTTGTTCTCTCCTCCCTAGAGAACAAGAGGCACAAATTAAATTAAAGTTCATACATCAAGAGCATCAGAAATGCAACAATATGTTAGTTAACATTCATAAGATCAGTCTATCTGTCATTTTGTGACTTTCGAATTAACATATTTTGGGCACCTATGATGGGAAAGTGTAAGCTCAATTAAAGCCTGATTATCTCGTCGGGAACTGTATCACCACCTTCTTCCCACATGGTTTTCCCTCTGTCAGTGTGGCCCAGTGCCTGGTAAAGCCATACAGTAAGACAGTTTTCACATATTTGTGTAAGTCACATACAGATTGCTCTGGCCTCTAACCAGAACTGGGATGCATTCATTTTAGCCAAAATGAATACATATCAAAAGTAAAATAAAATGATTTTTTTGTTTGGATTCAAGTAGCCAAAAGCATTTAAGAGAGTGTATGGTCCCCAATTCTGATTCATTAGGTTGAGTCTAAGAAACAAAAGAATTTTTTTCAATTTCTTTTTAAGTTGCAGTGGAATATTTCACAGAAAGTATGTGTTTGGCTTTTAAAAGATGAGAGTCCTTTTTTTTTTTTTTTTTTCAGAAGAACTCTGACACCCTTAGAGACCTAAAAGTTGGAAGACACTTGGCCTCTGTTCTTTCTGTACCTGGTAAAGCTAGCCTGAAGGAATGGAGATTTAAAAAGACAGGCAGTCCAGTGAAGGGGCTAGAGAGCAAGAGGCAACCACAGAAGTTTACAGCAAGGACTGCAAGAGGAACTGAAAAAACAGGACTAGATTCTAAAGTGCCTACAGCGTCTTGAGTTGTGGATATGGAAGCCAGGTGGAGAGTAAAGTTAACTGTAATGTGGGGCTAAGGTGGGAAGATAGTGAGTTCTAGGCCAGTCTATGATAGAAAGACCCTATGCCACACACACACACACACACACGCACGCACGCACGCACGCACGCACGCACGCACGTGCACACACACACACTCACTATAATACTAAAATACAGCAACACAGGTAAACAGGGTGGAGGAATGAATCAGAATCTTTCTACTGGACATCAGGGTATCTGTGGATGAAAGTGTCAGTTTAATTGAAATACGGAAAAGAAATCTTACACTGCTCATGCTCAGAAGATAGACTGAAACCTACAGCCAATGCTGAGAAACTGAAGAATAGGTAACTACAGCACAGGACAGGTTCAAAAGACTTCATAAGACATGATGAGTTACTGAAATCCAGGAGTCCATCAAAGGCCCTGGGCTCCGGTCACAAAGCTATGATGCTTGAGAAAAGGAAGAGATGAGACTGAGAGGTTGGGGGAAGATTGCTTATTTGAGGCTATTCTGGACTATGTAGTAAGATCTAACATGAAATACTGAAGTGAAGCTGAGAAGAAACTGCCTCAGTGACAGAGTCACCTGGAACTCAAAGGATAGCCTAGCAATGGTCAGCTACACAGAGAATACAAGGGGGAGGCACATAGTCCTTTCTTTTATTGCCTGATGTTCTGTCTTTGTATCAATAGAAGAGAAAGAGGCTCACATGGATGTGTAAATGAGTGATTCAATACAGGAAAGAAATGAGATGTGTATGCCAGACATGTCAATTGTGTTGCTTACTATCTATGGGTAAATTTTTTCAAGCTGCATCAAGGGACTGACACTGATGGGGACTCTGCTCTTGACACTCTGGCTCCTATCTGCCACTGCAATATTATGGAAAAATGTTTTGATTTAATTCCATGTGTGGGATATGGGGCTGCTTCAGATTACCCACAGCAACTGACTACGATTTGTCTTGTCCTCTATCACAGGCACGATTTTTCCAGCTTCAGATAGTTTCTGCAATTGTGTGATGTTTGGAATTCTGGGGACTTTTCAGAGGGTCTATAAATGCTAGGGCCCTGAGAGGCTGTTTGCTGCAGGCTGTTAAGTAGTCATATGCACAGAGGAAACAACAAGAAGAAATTAGGTATGCTGACAGTAGAGTTACAAATTTGCCCGAAGGAACTTGGTGCCCCTAATTGTATTTTCCCATAATATTGCTATGTTTTTTAAAGAAACCAAAATTCTCACTGCATTATGTGAGCTATTCAATTTTTTTTAAATTAACCTCCAGACAGCATTGTATAGAGCCTAACAAAAATGCATACAGCTGTTTATACAACTCTGTCTAATGATAATGTTGCCTCCTTTTCCTCTGTGGGGAGCTGGGGAGCTGACAGAGGCGGCTATCATCCTCGCAGCCATCTTGAGCCATATACTCTGACAAGAGACTTGTTTACAATAGCCTACAACAGCTGAGCACACTCTGATAACATCTTGTTTTAGATACCCAGGATTTTCCCTTGGTTGTGTGAGACTTAAAGGTGTGATTTAGAGCTGAGACTTAAAGGTGTAACTTAAAGGTGTTATTTAGAGATAAGACTTAAAGGCGTGACTTAACGTGTGGCTTAGAAGTGAGACATATAAAAGGTGAGAGGTAGACAGAAGAAATTATTAGACACTTGTACTTGGAAGAGTACTTGAGACTTGAGACAGGTAACTTGGCACTAGGGACTAGGAACTAGGGACTAGGAACTCGAGACTTGGGACTTGAACTAGGAACAAAAGACTTGGAGAGAAGACGAGTGACTGAAGAATAAGTGGGATTGAATCACAGTCTGTCTGGTCTCCATTCTCTGAGGTCCGTTCTCACTCTCTCTCCTGCTGAACCCTGAATCGCTGACCGGAGCAGTTTGGGGCAGTGCAGGCTCTAACAATTTAGCCCCCAAGGCTTTTGGCAGTGTAGTCAGCAACATTTTGGCCCCCAAACGTGGGGTAGAGCAGTTTTCAACATTCCTCTATTTTTTTCTCTTCTATCTCATGTTAGGGTGGTTGAAAGAGTAAAAAGGGGTTAGAGAAGGGTGGAAGAAATGTGGTGGAGAAGGGTGGAAGAAAGAAGAACCTAAAAGGTAGCAAAAGCCCTGTGACAACATAACACTCTATAAATTTTAAATTGGTAAGACCAATGTACATTTGTCTGCAATGTGTCACTTGTCTACAAGTTTTTTTAGAAATCAACTTTAGAAAGCCCTTCTTATTCCCAGTGATGTCATAGAATGACTAAGTTAGTTGCAGGGCCAGTCATATAGCCTTGCAGTCATTTCTTGGTATGAATGGCTTGCAGTTATAGCCTGGAAATGGCTCAACTCATGTATTCATTCATTAGTACACTATGAGTATTTATTATTTTCCAGGGGGCACCATGATTGCAGATGTCTAAAGTCACGTGAGAGAAGGAAATAGTTCTCATAAATAATATATGTGTAAAAACATCTATTGTGAGGGCTTAAGAAGAAATAAATCATCTGCAACTCTGATAACTGGGGAAAAATCCAGTTACCTTCAGGTTTGTACAAGAAAGTCCAAGATTACCACAACCAACCTTTTGGAAGATGTGAGAAAGGCTATGACTGTGAATGTGTAGTTTATTTCCATTTGAAATTTTAAGTTTCACTCTGCTCATCTACTAAGTACTTTTTCAGATACTGTTCTGTCACTACTGAGAATATACCATGAAATACAGAAACCAGTCAACAAATCTCATCACTCTTAGAGCTGCCAACATTTCTCTTAGTTACTAAAAAAGTAAAATGTATTCAATTTCTATAATTATAACTAAACATCTATCATGATAAACTTTAAAACCATTGACCAATAGAGCCTAATTTCATAGGCTTTTATACTAAAGCAAACCCTTTAGGTTAATTTCTTCCCAACTATGTAAATTTTAGATTAAATCGAATATTTCATACTGATCAATGGCATTAAATGTTAAATTCATTTTATGATAATTTTATTAATGTTTTGTAATACTGATTTTGCCATTATAAAGTAAATTGTTTTTATTTTTTATTTATTGAACTGTATTCAATTTAATTGAAGAAATTGCAATCATATTCTTGAAATAATTTCACTTACAAAGAATTCCTTTCCTTGCTTTCTAGTAGGCAATATTTAAACATCTCTAGTAAGACTCAGGACATATCAATAAGACGCTGACATGTTCTAGTTTTCCATTTTATATATGTCTCTTCAAACTGAAATAATCACCCCTAGATATCTTCCATAAGAACATAGGACGTCATTGGAAGAACAAGTATGTCATTTACTCAAGACATTTGTTCAGACCTTAACTAGGTTATATTACTGTTTAATTTACAGGTCACAAGAAAGGTTTTCACCAAAACTCTATTAACTTAGCACATGGTAAACATACCTCAGAAGACTATTGCAGAAATTGCCTGAAGCATACAAGGCAGGTTAAGATAATATGGGACATAAAAAACAATAGAGAGAGAGGTTATATTATACTAAATTAGGTTTAAATTCCCCAGCAAAAATTCACTTATACACACACACACACACACACACACACACACACACACACACCTCATAACAGCAGCAGCAACAACAAAAACAAAAACAAAAACAAAAGAATAAAAAATAATAAATAAAAAATAAAAAACTCCAGAAATGTTATATAGTTGGATTTGCACCAAAGCTGGTTTTTTGCTTACATCACTAATGCTGAGAGAAGACAGGTAGTGGAGACTGCATTCATTGTAATTTAGAGGACAACAAAGAACTTTACTGGGAGTTGCACTGGAAGCCATTCCTATGTTTTCTGTCAAATACCTAAGCTGCAATCTGCCCAATGTCCTGAAATATTGAGAGGCAAAACTCAGAAGTAATGGACTGAGTTGTCCAGTAGGAGAAAGTTTGAACCAATTGTGGTGTGGTTATTTTTCACTGCTTGTAGTCAGATCTGCAATGAAGAAAGCAGAAAGACCTGGAAAATGTACAGTTTGGAGAAGAAAGAAACAGGAGGAAGCTTGAAGTGTGGGCCAATTTTAACAAATTAGTTATTCATATACTTATTCGATTTAGGGTACTACAAACATTTTTATAGCTGAATGAGTTGTATTTCCTAAGGTGTCAACTAGCTGCATCACGGGTTAAGCTGCTAATTGCTGTTTCCGGGGCTGTGGTCTAGCTAACACAACATGTATATATTAATTTCCTAGGGAAAATTTAGTGGCATGAAAAAATTTAGATATATTCCCTCACAGCTCTGGAAACCGGAAGTCTAACAGGAAGGGTTAGGAGCATGCATATTCTTTATTCCTGTCTCTTCCAGTGTTTGTAGCTGACAGCATCCAAGTGGCTTTGTCTTCACACACCTTCGCTATAGTCTCCATTCTTAATCTCCTATAAAGTTATTTTTCCTCCCCAGATGTATAGCCTACTCGCATAACCCAGAAGATTTAAATAAATTCTTTAATTCCTTTCTATTGATAAAGTCCCTCTCTTTTAATAAGAGTACATTGACATGTGGATTAAGGTGTGGACAGACAGTGTTCTCCTGGACATGTAATACCACTTGCTCTGTGAGTTCACTTTAGCTAAATTAACTGTCAAATTGGCCCAGCCTTTCAGTTTGGACAAAACATAAATATGAAAAAAAAGATGATTTCATAACATTCTAGACTGCCTTGAAGAACAAATATGGGTGTTTTTTACTCATTTGTACCCTGTAGTAATTGTAGGTTATATTTGAGGAAATATCATCTGAATTGTACAAACACCTTTTCTCTCAAATAGATGATGATATTTTATCTACAGAAGCAATTTTGGATCATTTTTGTGTGTAGAAAGGAAACAAGCGAGACGGTTGTTATGTAACAAACGTGGAATGGAGACAGAAGGGTAATGAAGTTAATGTTTACAGTGTAATTTAAAATGCTGACAGACAGACAGACAAACAGGCAGGCAGTGTTGGGAGAGCATTCCATTACTGCTGTCAACAGAGCTGTACAGTTTCCTACTGCTTTCCTTCACTTCAGTAAGTATGACCAAAGCAGCTGCTTTTTTGCTTACATCACTAACAGTGAACAATTTGCTCTTAGCTCTTCTCTGTAACAGGACAGCAGCTGTTTGGAAGCCCTCATTCTCCTATGATTAGCAGGCTTGCTATTTTATCATCTGTGGTTCAGGACACATGCTGAGTGATATGAGAGACTGGTTACAGGGAAACAAAAGGACAATTACAGTCCTTTTAAATAAGCAAACAAAACACAAGGCTGTTAAAAAAATTTCTGCCTCTTTTCTTTTCCAAGGTCTGTATTCCTTTTCAAAATGTTTGTAGACATTCTTGGACAATGTCTTGAGTCTGCTTCTGAACACACATACAGAATGTTTATCTAGCAAGCACATTCCTAATTGGTGAACAGCCATGGCACTCTGAAGAGCATTAGCAGAGGACTGGCTTTATGCAGAAGGCTTGCTGAGCTTCATGATAAAAAGTTGATATTCACTGACTCAAGGATGTGTGGTAGTAATGGTGATAGTTACGGTGGAGGTGGGGGGGTTGGGAGGTGGAGATAGTGGTAGTGGTGGAGATGGTGGAGATGGAGGTAGAGGTGATGATGGTGGTAGAGGTGCTGGTGGTGGTGGTGGTACTGGAAGTGTAGTTGGTGGTAGTGGAGGTGATGGTAGGAGGAGGTGGTGGTAATGGTGGTGGTGGTGGTGGCGGTGGCGGCGGCGATGATGGTGATGGTGGTAGTAGTGGTGGTAGGGGAGGTAGTGGCGTGTAGTAATTCCATTGGGATTGAAAGATGTTCCATGAAGCTTATAAGGAATGCTTATAAGATTCAGAAAGTAAACCAAACTTATAAGCCTTAAAAAGCAGAAACTTACAAGACTCACAAGACCAGGCCCCCAATGTTAAACAATAGTAAACAACTGCCAGAAAGGAGACTCTTCCACTGGCTGAGCTGCCTGAAGGTCATGTGTAGGGAGCTCTAGAAACAAGGCTTTCTTGAGTCATCACCCACGGGGTGACCTTCCTGTTAATGTGGCTGACCCATGCTCCTGTAAGGAAACCCTCATGCATGGGCTATAAGTGAACCCAAGCAATTCATGGATTCACTGGGATGGATGTGTTGGAATGGTTTCTCTGTGTAGTCCTCAGTGCTTTCTTGGGGGTAAGCAGATTTCTCTTGTTTCCCCAGAAGTCACATGTCAGGGTGACACTACCAGTTCTTTGACTACAGCTTTTTGTCTACAAGGGTAAAAAGCTCAGTATGAGAGTGACTAGTATCTGAGATCTAAGACTTTTAATTGACTATTAAAATTTTCTTCTGAAGCATTTCTAATGACCATCATAATATTTCATTTTTGTTACTGATGCAACCCATGGGTAGCCTGAGAGGAATGGTGGCGGGGATCAACAGTGAGCACCTGGCACCTTCTGGTGGAGTGGGTGAAAGTCAGGAAGAGTAAGACTAGCCTCCTGCTTCTCTTATCTCCTATGGTTATTTAGTATATACTGTTAGGCTGATTAGGCACCAGGCTGAAAAGGGTGGCAATATCAGCTACTGTTGATTGACAACTGTTCATGTGACTTTTAGTACCCAAGATGTCACTAATCCAAACTACAGCCTATTAGGGGGTGCTTTTAATCTCATGTCACTATGTCAAGGGGGAAGCTTAAAAGATTAATTAATGTACTGGTCTCACGAAGGAGGAATTTGGTAGCAGGCTGGCTTGACTCTAAACCCAGTGCTTGCAAGAAAAAAATCTCCACAGCTTCCAAGATGTCCTACATGGTTATTTAGGCAAGGTCGTGGATGGAGGGGACAAGAGAGGTTAATCAATTAACTGCTATTGGATGTAACGAAAAGACCTGCACATCCCAGAAAGTGTGGAACAACTTTAACTTAATACTGTGTGCTAGCCAATCAACTGTTGCCACCAGCTCCTGATAGCATAAATTTCCACACCACTTATCCTAACCTACCCAGAGGAACAATCATCTCTCCTTACTCAACACCCTACAATTCCAAAGCATCCCTGCTTCTCACTCCCTTTCTTCTTTTATCTAAAGTCAAAGCTTTTAGTCTCCATGAGTTTTCCTAAAAGCTCTTATTTCCAACAGACATATGTTCTGCTATTATCTAGCCTTGCTGCTGGTAGTTGTATGTAAACTCTGTCTTAGGCCATGGTCCTTTTCTGGCTATATCTTTTATCAAGACTCACAAAACTCATTTCAGACAGGTTTGACCTTTGACCCTGGCCATGCTACCAATCATTAGTAACTAATATTTCCTGAGAATTGCTGATAGTTTTAAGAGACTATCATAGCTTTACTAACATAAATATTGTAAGTGGGCCTAAACATTTTCCTTACATGGATCAAACTTTAAACACGATTCTTCTAAAGGGATAAGGGGTCACCAGAACTTGGGTCAGCCCTGGAAATAGGAACTGATCCCTTTAAGAAGCATTGCTTCTGTTAATGGCTGGCAGGGAGAAAAACCTATTCAAGTAAGGATACCCCAGGAGGGAACAGTCATGAAGGAGAGCCAGTTTAGAAGAGGGTCTGGAGAAGATAAAGACTGAGCCAGATTCCAGGTCTGGGGTGCATCACATCCTCTTGATGGGAACTCTTGTCTGTGGTTTTGGTCTTTTTCTCTCTATGACTGGTACTTCTCAGTTCTGCATCAGACTGTACCTATTACCTTCTCTGTTGTCACCATCCATCTGTAAATATCATTTCATGTCCTGGACCCTCAGGATCTCTGACTCTTAGGCAGCTCATGCTTCTAGTTCTTGCCTCAGATCCTTGCTGCTTTCTGTCAGGGACACCCCCCCCCCCACACACACACACACTGTCATCAATCACTGCCTTCACTTCCAGGGGGCCCTTATCTCTGCCATGGACTTTGCTTTCCTGTCTACCTTCTTTTTTTGCAAGAGATTCCTAGAAACCAATTTATCAGTACCCCTAGACAACCACCCCTCACCCAAGACCCACTTACAGATTGTAAGCCCCTAACCCTCCATTAAATTTTGTTGTTACGGAATCTCTCTCTCTCTCTCTCTCTCTCTCTCTCTCTCTCTCTCTCTTTCTCTCTCTCTCCCTTTTCTTCCTACTCTTCCTCCTCTTCCTCCTCCTCCTTTGAGTTGTATTTCTTTTTAAAACCCTCTTAACCAATTTTTCAATTCACACTGGTCATTCTCTAAAGACAGATCCATCATTATGGAGAAAACCAACAACCAGGAATTACTACCTCCTGCTCCCTATGGAATGATACATACATGTTTAACATGTTTCAAGATTCAAAACCACGGGCTACCACACAGACATGAGGAAATTCCCCTTTGTTTCAGGTACAGCCAATATGCAAGCACAGCTGTCCAGGAATGTCCCTGCCCCATTTGTTAAAGCTCTCTATCTCCTGTCTCACTGACATTGAGTTTTGACCACATTTACTCTTCACTAGTGCAGCATCCTTGAATGGCATTTTTCTTGATTCACTTCAACATAGTTTACTTTGATAGTAATTTGATTTTAAAATAGCAGTCTTAAAGGTGAGAAAATGAAAGCTCCAGGAGATAAATAATTCCACAAGATCATATGGCTGGTAGAACCAGGATTGGGACATAGCAGTCTGGTTATAGAGATTCTATCTGGATTTTAAATGATATATTTTTTATTTAATTATGTCTATATGTGTGTGTTGGGGTATATGCACATGAGTATAAGTGTACAAAGGCTAGAGGTATAGGATTCCCATAGAGATACTGGTTACTGGGGGCTCCTAACATCCTCACTGAGAACTAAACTCTTGTCCTCTGAGAAAGCAATACAGTTTCTTAACCACTTGGCCATCTCTATGGTAGATGGCTACAGTAGGAGATAGTATATACACAGGTCTAAGGAGAAGCACATGAAACCCAGAATCTTCTGGTCATAGCAGCACATACTCAAAAGCTGTGGCTTTGGATAAGAAGATAAACACAGCATATGCCAAGAAGACTTGGTTGGGGTTAATCAGTGCCTCTTAGTAATCCTGCTACCTTGACAAATCATAGTAAGAGAGAGGTTGACATTTACCATTCCCCTATTGGTGAATAGAAGGCCAAGGCTTGCACAAGACTTTCATGGCTCTACAGTCTGTATTCAACAGATAGTGCAAACATATAGGAAGAATGATGAATTACACACAGTGACATTTCCGAATAGTATTCAATTCTATTTTTTCCTTGTTCTGCTACTAGTGTGGGCAAGAAAGAAATAAGAGCTGTCCACTTTGAAGGCAAAGAAATCAAATCTGAATGTTATTAAACATTTGATAACCAATAAATGTACTAAACAGATGGCAAAATTGAAGGGCAGAAAGGTAAGGTGAATCGCAGACACCAACCTGTGCATAGAGAACAAGAAAAATGGGAGAGGGTTGTGCATGGGTGTCCTGAAAGATCTTGCAGCTCACGGATTTGAAACACTTATGCATTTATTTTAAAGGAATAATTTAAGCCTGTTTTGTATTGTGACTGTATCAGAAAGGCAAATGTGAGCCTCACCTCTTGATCAAGAACTAGAATAAGTCAAGGAGCCTGTTGACCGCAAATTACAATGTATATTTCTATCCATTTTAATTTTCCATAATTTCCTATTGAGAGCTACTGATTTGAATAACTTTCAAGTGTTGAAGGAGGCTGCCTTCATGGTATTGGGTTGCCAGGAGTTGGGTTGGGGTCAATTGTTTTCAGCCTGTTAGGAGAAAAATCTTAAAAATACCATCAGAAAGAGTCAATGGCACCCTCAGTAGATAAAGCAACTTTCCATTTTCAGAAAGTAAATTATTTGAAATGATATAACATGCAATCACATGTAAACAAGTAATGGAGGACACTAGCTGTGTTAGTCAGTTCAGTGACTACAACAATATACAGGAGACAAACAATTTTAAAAAGAGAAAAGTTTACTGTGGTTCATAGCCTGGGATGTTTAAATGCATCGTCAGTTGGTTCCATAGCCCTTGGGCCTGTGCTATGCAGTCAGTATAGCATTTTGGGACACATGATGAAACTACTATTTGTTCTGTGACTACAGCAAACCAGACACAAGAAGGAACCAGGTATTCTGTTACCAGTTTTAAGTTTGTAACTATAATGGCTTTATGCCTAGCTCCTAACTCACAAAAGATTTTCTGCATCCCAGTAGTACCATGATATGGCAAACTAAGCCTTTGTCAGACAGGTTTTTGGGGGCATTCACCCATATACAGCTTCTGACAAAAAGTAGCTTTTAAGAAAGGGATGACTACGAGAGGCTGACAGTAGTGGTAACCACAGTGACAGGGTCAGAAATTCCATATTGCTCCTCAAACTTACTTGTGTGTTAGCGTGTGCTTCAGACTGATCCAAGGGTCTGAGCATGTAATCAGCATGAAATCATCAGAGCAATCATTTAGATGCTATCATTATCTTCAGATCAAAGAAATCAGAGAGGTCCCTTGATGGTCCAAAGAAGGCTGGGATATGAACCTTCAAGCTGACCCAGCTTCAGGTTAGTCCCAATCTGTATGAAATCCAGGTTGCCTCCAGACTCACAGTCTTCTTGTTCCATGAGATCTAGTATCAGGATTACAGGATTTGCCACCATGCCTGGCAAGCTTTCTACCTTCCAGTCTCTGAAAGTCAGTATACTCACAATCCAGTATGCATGGAAAAATGGAACACCCTTATGGAATGCATCACAATGTAGATGTAATAAAAATATATCAAGGCTGTGACTGTGGCCCAAAGGTAAGTTCCTTTCCTTCTACTTATGCCTAAACACCCAAAAAGAGGAATCGTGCACCAAAATGGAGAATTTTGTAAGATTATTTTTTAATGGAAGATATTATAGTTGATAATGTAAACCTAGTTACCAGGACTACAGAAAAATTCAAAGATAGAGAGCTCTTGCTTAACATGTGTGAGGCCCTGGAATAGATCCCAAGAATTCCAGTAGTAAGAAGGTTGAGGGGAGAAGAATCTATTGCAGGAATCATTGCCAAAGAATTCATTTATCTGTCGGAGGCACTGGAGGGGAACCAAGACTCTAAGTGCTCAAATGACAAGCAGCTGATTCACAAAAAAAAAAAAAAAACCCAGCATTATAAATATGATTGATAGTACACTAAATTTTCTGGAAATGAGGGCAGACTGGTTCTCAAACTAAATCATATTAGGATGACATATCCTTCATGTGAAATGAATTCTAAATTATTTACACTCCTCATGCAAGTAGAACATAGAAACACAGCCATTCTAAGCTAGCACTTCTAGATAAATATTTCTGGGCAGTCTCTGTTATGTTATATATACACTATGTAACCCTCCATGGTGCTCAGTGTAATCTGTAAATGCATTAACAATAATCATTTCTTTAGCATGTATTCTAAGAAGTTGAATACAGTTCCAGATGTGCAGCACAGAACACACTTTTGCAATATGCTTGTCTCCTTGGTTTTCAATGGAGTATGATAGGATGATAGTACTTAGAAATATGTATTGACATTGGAAATGTAAATTATTTCTCTACATAGACTTGCCAACTTGAGTAAGTTTCTATTGAGTTCCTTATGTTTGCAGGACACTATTCTGGAAACTGGAATGATAGCATAAAACAAACAGGCATGCTCATGTTCTGCTAGCACTTATATTAAAGCCAAAGACAGATACTTCTAATCTGTGCATACATAAAATCAATAAAAGGTGACATCAAACAATGGAAAGAACTTTGAAAGTCTCCTGAAAGAGATAACTGGGCGGCCTATGTCCCATGGGTTTATAAGTTTTGTCTAGGCATGGTCATAAGATGTTCATAAGTGATTCAACAGGAAGGTTCTTGGGCTTACAAAATGCCCAGTGAGCTCCCATAAGAATGTGTGGGAAGCCGATCACACTGGCACCTGACGCGCGTGAGTAAACAAGTAAAACCGCATGCGCAGTGGCAAAGGACCGCCTAATTACTGCCCAGCTCTGGACGTCACATCCGCCACTGGACAAGTAAAACTGTGCATGTGCAGTGGCAGGGGAACATGGGAATTTGAGCAAGCAGCCAATCAGATATGTCCACCCCACCCAAAGGGGTATATAAGGCAGCGCCATGTTCAATTCCTCCTCTCCTCCTCCATGCTTGGGAATAAACATGTGCTGCAGAAGGATCCTATGTGTCCGCGTGCGTTCTTGCCGGCGAGACGACCGCGCGGGTTACAAGAATGAACTTTGTAGGTTTGAAAAAAAAAAAAAAAAAAGAAGGCTATATAGAGAAGTGTACTAGGGAGATGGGCAAAAGATTAAGGAATGAATGGGGATCCTTCAGTTTAGACCACAATAAGAAAATCATTTTTATTCTCACTGAAATGTGTGATACTATATAAGTGAATAAAATTTAATTTGCATGTTTCTAAACATTATTTTGGGGCCAATGAGATGCTCAGCAATTAAAAACACGTATTCTCAAGCCTGAACTAAGAGAGCAAAAATAGTTAAGACAACAGCAAAGAGTGAGACAACACATGTAAGCCAGTCACCAGCCTTCCTCTTACGGGTGAATAGACGTTCCATCTGCAGTAATGAAGCAGAGCAGAGTTACCTGAGACAGTTCATAACACCAACACAAGAAGTACTACATAGCACTGAAAAGACAGATGAGCTGGGGTCACATGGGAAGGCCTGGCACATGCAGTGTATATCCTGGTCATTTATCGGTTAATTTGCTATTCCATCTGGTTCAAAGTCAAAGTAAACAAATCATTTTGTCTTCTACTCAGGGTAGAACCAAAGCCACATCTTGTTAAAAACAAAAAAACAAAACACCAAAACTAAACAACAACAACAAAACTAGGAGGAAGTTGAATGGAGAGAGAGTGAATGAGTGAATGCACATTTCAGAAAAAGGGGTTAATTAAGTAAAGAAATCAGTTTTGCTGCTTTTGGTGAGAGATTTTGACCGGAGGTTGGGGGAGGGGAGATGAAGAAAAAATGGAAAATGGAAAAGTTAAAGGGGAATAAAATTCTAGAGTTTTGTGGGGCTAAGGTTGCTAAAATTTAAAGTGAGGTAGAGGGAGGAAAGGGGCGAGGGAGTGGAGGGGAGGAGGAAGGGAAGAAAGAGGGAGCAGGATAAAGAGAGACAGAGAGAGAAAGAGACAGAGGCAGAGAGAGACAGAGAGACAGACAGGAAGAGAGACAGAGAGACAGGTAGACATTCTATCATTTTACTAGATGGTACAAATCAAACTATTTCCTGACACAGAAATTCTGTGGGAAGAAAAGTGACAATCTAGTGAGATATATTGTTCCCAATTTTCTTTTAGCTTCAGGTACAGAATCCAATATTTATTTTCTGTCACTCTTCTGTGAATTAAAACACACACACACACACACACACACACACACACACACTGACACACACACAAACACACACAAAACGTGTGTGATTATATTCACCCATTTAAGATATAAACACTGTAGCTTATTTTAGTTTAAAGGAAAACCTGAACTGGAGCTTGGAATCACAGTTGAAGATGACTTTGGTGGCAACTCAAAACTAATGGAAGTGAATTAACACACATCCACAGAAAAGCCTGCAGTGCCACATGAGCCGAACATTCTGAGAGCAACAACATCCAGAAAAATCACAAATTTATTATTTTAGGTCTCCAAGATGAATGTTCTAACATCTGAACAAGGATAAATGTCATGATTATTCAATTACCTTACTTCCCAGGGTCTTATTTATCACCAACTTTCCCAGCATGCCCATCTGTTTACTGGCAAATTGAATAATGCCCCCTAAAGGGCGCAGCATACTCATACTGACAGCTTGTCCCTAAACTCTGGGATTTCACAGCATTGATACAGAAATATAAGCATCAGCTCTAGTTATAAATACTTCTAAAAAGACTGCACTGGTCTCAACATATTTTATTTTCTGCTTATTACCTTTCTTTTTAGTAATACTTCTCCTTTTTAAATGTAATTTTGTAGGGACAATGTATGAAATGAACAGACACAAATACATACATTTCTATTACACTGATGCCAGTTGGGCAGTTTTTTCTTACAGATTTTCTCAAATTTCAAAGGTAGAAATCAGTGCAGATTTGTAGCTTTTGCATTTGCCCACAATTCTTTAATTCAACTCTTCCTCTGAGGATAGAGTATGCTGTTTTTAGATGATTACTTCCACACACACACACATACACACACACACACATACACACACACACACACACACACACACAAATATACCCACTCTGATCTGATCATTTATGTTGATAGAGTTACCTTCCATCCCATAATTCAACTCAAAATGTAGTGTTCTTATTCAGTCACTACTTAATTATTCTTATTCTTCACTACCTACATCAACAAATGGCTGTCATTAGAAGAATTTGAAAACTGGTTTCTTTCTCCCTTCCTTTCTCAATCATGTAACTCTGATCGTAGTCTCTTTCCCCTGTATTGTACTGTGTCTCTCTAGGAGCCTGTGGTCCCTGGATCCCATTAGTTCTGAAGCTATTTTCCAAACACTAGCCGAAGCAACCACTTAACATACCACTCTCTAAGAAATCTCCATACATGGTAGTAAAGATGAGAACTGACTGTACCAGGTTATGATCAAGGAATGGAAGTCTTAACTGGGAAGCTTGCAAGATGCTCCATCCCTTGACTGAAAACTAATGGAACACCTGTTCCACATAATTCTGCCCCATAAACCAAACTGGATGAATTCTCCATAGTGAAATGCTAGGCTTTTGGTATCAAATGAAAGAGGAAGGAATGTTCCAGAATCAAAAGAAAGGATGTATGCATGCTTATGATGGATTTCTCATTGTAAAATGAAGTAATAATAAACACAAATGCTAACTTTACTCCCCTTTGAATGTATAGTTGTTGGGGATAATTTTTGCTTTATGGCAGTAGATTATAACAATAACAGATTGTAATTTTTAATGTCTTTGTCAAAATAAGATCAACAGATATTTGTAGCTCCATGCACCTTTTATTACTTAAATAATCTCATGTTACTTAAATTCCTTTGGGAATTTTCAATTTAGACCGCACACTTTCAAAGTGTGAGGAGAACTGCCCATTAAAGACAAGTCAAAAGTTAATTGCCAAATATGCTCAGAGTTACTGGCTTTAAAATCTTTCTTAACACATTTAATTTATTATCATTATTGAGATGAAGCTTCAAGCTGGCCTGAGTCTTGCATTCCCCCATCTTGGCTTCCAGATCCTCAGATTACAGGTGTGCACTACCACCACAGGACTTATCAAAGATTAAAAATGGTAACGTGTATTGTGCTCCCACCAGGAGACAGCATAGAGCACACCCATAATGGTTGGATCAGGAAAGTTTCTTTATAAAGAAGTACTTCAGAGACTTATTCCAAGACATCCACACGCATGCTCATGACCTACTTCACCACACATCTGGTGTTTCTGAGCAAACAGAAATATCATTATGTTCTTTAGGGAAAGAGAACACCACGGGAGACAAGAAAAAGTTACAGGGAACAAAGACACTTGTATTGTTACCTTTAACCTTAGTATTTTTGAAATATTCTTTCACATTTCTGAAAAATACTTTTCATTCCCAAGTACATGACTTGGAAATGCCAAGATGCTGTCTGAATGTGGAAAAGCCATCTCCAGACCTTTCCAAAACTTTCATTATCATTGCCAAAGAAACCATAGCTTCCCAGAGCAGGGAAACCAGAGCAGACTCCCCTCAGATCAGCAAATTTGAATAAACCAAGAATAGGGGATGGAGGGAACAGGAGACTCAGAAGCCATTGTCCCACTTGTAAGTTAGAGGTGACAAAATCCATCGAATTACAGAGTCAACAACAGTTAAACAGATCACTACCAAGGAGAACACAAACATTTTTTAAGTACTGAATAAGATTATGCTTTTTACTGTAAAACTACATTGGTTACATAACAGATGACAAGTAGTTTTATAATTAGCACTTGTTTACAGATGTCTGATACTGTGTCATGCATGGAGAACCTAAAGAGGCTCAAATTCTCCATATTGACTGAGCTATATGGAGAAAAAGGCAGTCAATGTTCTGATGTTTAATCGACGAAATCAATGAGCAAGCCCCGTGTAATTATGGCTCAGCTCATAATGCTGATAGGAAATAGTTTAGTTAAAGGAACAGCACTCATTTAAGTTCTGTGAGCATCAATCTTCATCATCATTTTCTTTAACCCACAATTTCTTCTTGTGCCTACAGTTAATATGAAATCACTGAAAAGTAGACTTTTCTTCAAGAGAGAATGTACCATCAAAGTGGAACTGTAGAAGTTGCTCATTGTGTAGAGATATGAGATATGAGAGAGGATGGGGCCTCGGGGCATGCAGAGGAAAGACTTCATCTATTTCTGGTGACTGGTATCAGGCGACTAAAATTGCAGCTAGGTTACAGAACACAGGGTTACAGTAAGTGAAACTGCATTCACACTGTGAGCAAGGAAGAGTGGTTCAGAGGAAATGTTTGAGTTGGTTCCTGAACTTTAAGTTGAGATGGTCCATTAAAATATGAAAGATGGGCTGAGGAGAGGAGTCAGCAATTGAAGTAGTTGCTATCTAAGCAAGAGGATTGGAGCTTGGATCTGAAGAACCTGCATAAATACTGGACACATGAACAGCTAATGTGTGATTTCGGCTGCAAAGGGCAGACACTGGAGACCTCTGGACAAACTGGCTAGTAGCTATATCATCAAGCTCTGGATAGGAATGAAAGACTCTGACTCAAAGATGAGGTAGAAGAGCAACTGAGCAAATATCTCAACCAAAAACTCATACCTGCACATTCATGCATATACATGTGTGCCTACAAACATGCAAACAGGCCTCCTAGGGAGGTCAGATCAGATTGGATCCCTGGGCACTACTTTCTGAGGCACTACATTATCACCATCACCACCCTCATCTCCACCACCATCACTACCAGCTGAGGCTGGCATTACAGGCAGGAAGTCATATTCACCTGCATTTACCAGGGTTCTCGTGACCAAACTTTGGACCTGTTGCTTTCACAGCCATAAATTTAACACTGAGTCATTTCCTCAGCCCCAGAAAAACAGAAGATTTCTCATTGGGATTCTCATGATAATTTTCAGAACTGGGGATTACATCTTAAAATGTGTTCTAAATAATTGTATGATCTGAATTTTTTTCTTGAAGTTTCTTAGTGATTGTGAATGTGAAGGGTATATTAAAATATTTGTACCACAAATCAACTCATGTAATCAATCACCACTAGCACCATAATTGTTACCACCACACTTATCACTATGACTACTACCATTCATAATCACCATCACTACCCTCATCACCACCATCACTACCACCAGTCACAATTATCTTCTCAACCTTCATCATTACCATCACTAGCATCCTCCTCTTCATCATCACCGTCATCATCACCTCCACCTCTATCACTACCACCACAATCATTATTATGATCACAGCATGAGATTACCCTTGATCTCACACTGTATTTTTTTTTAAGAGACAGGGGCTCGTTATGTTGTTCAGAATAGCCTAATACTCCTTGGGTTCAAATGATTCTCTTGCCTCAGTCACTAAGAAATTCAGTGTACAAACACCTACCATGCTTGTCAAAACCTAAAATTTAATTGCCAGGTTGAACTACAAGAAAACATCCAGAATTCCAAAATTAAAGTAGGAAGATGTGAGCAATAAAAGTCAGACAGTCCTTCAAGAACGGAATGTACCATCATGTCAGTGGTAGAGAGAATGAATAACCAAAGTAATATATCCACAAGTTACAATCTAATCAACCAAATGGCTCTACTGCTAAGATTGGAGCATGTGCAATGCATGCTCACTGAGAATCCAGTGACCATGGCTGAAAGAGTGTCATTTGCCCCCTGCACCTCTTTTAGGGGAACTTAGCAGTATGCTTATCTTTCCTCTACTCTGAGATTGAACAGTGGAGATGAGGTAGAAAGTTCATGAAGAGTGAAAAACTTTTCTTTCTGTTCATAGTTAGACAGCCCAAAAACAGCTTCATCTAATTGTGAGAGATGACTGTGTATCACTGGAGAGATCCCACTGTTTGATTTAGATACAGTGGCAGAATAAGGTTTGAGGTTATCTTTGGCGTGTGGGTGGGGTATAAGTGTGTTCTACCCGTGAGAAGGAAAATGAAGTAGATGCTTGAGAACCAGAAAGTAGATTGTGAAAAAAAAATCTAGTTAATTGATCACAAGACTCACTTTCCTCTTTTTCCTTGGTCTACAGAGAGAAAGATTTCTCAGAAGGCTTTGACACCAGTTGTGTGAAATCACTGAACTGCAAGACTTGCACATCAGTGAAATGACATGTGCTGCCTTCAGGCCGGAGCAGGAAGTCTGCTTCACAGGTGCCCTCCCATCCTTGCCCTTCTCACCTTGGAGCTAACCATCCAGAAACCTTGAAAGATGCATGATGACAGAAGAAAAAAATTGGATGTGCAATCTATTTACCTCTTTTTAAAAATTAATAAATTAATTTGTGTGTGTTGTGTGTGGGGGGGGTGGTTGAAAAGAGAACCTCATACATGCTAGGAAAGCATTCTTCCACTGAGAGACAGCCCAGTTCTTTTCTTAAACTTTTAATGTTGAGGTAAGATTTCCCTTAGTTTCCTAAGTTGGCCTTGAACTCATGATCCTTCTGACTTAGCCACCCTAGTAGCCTGTACCACTAGATTCAGCTTGCTTCTAATTTTGTAAGTATAGTTACATTTTGTGTGGAACACGGAATGCCAAGAAAAAAGGTGGAACCTTTATATTAATATTTTACATGTTTAACTTTTAGAATATTTACAGAGCATTCCACTGCAACTGCTCTTCAGTTGTGGTTTTGTGTAATACATGTGCCTGGAACATCTGCACTCATGTGTATTTATTTTAAATTTTTGTTACTTTTGTACTGATATGATCTTCAGGTTTAACAATAACTCATGTGGGTCACATTCATTTGTTGACTCCAAATTTATCATCTCTGCTCTTAGAAGTTAATACATGTAAAGAAATGATAGTATGTTGCTAAGTGGAACAAATGCTTGTATGTTTACTATTACAGCAAGGAGTTCTTTTAACTCTCTTTGCCCCCACAGCTCTGGCCAATATCTCGGATGTCTATTGGGAGCTGACTCCTAGCAGAAAGCGGCTATCATCTTTGCAGCCATCTCGGACCATATACCCTGACAAGAGACTTGTTTTCAACAGCCTACAACAGCTGAGCACACTCTGATAAACATCTTTTTTGCTCACATAATCTTGTTTTGCTGTTTTGTGCCCCCAGCTGCAAGGCACACATGGTAAAGTGTCTTCAGCTGTGTTCCCCTGCTTGTCCATGGAGGCAAGGCACGTGGTAAAGTGTTTATATACCATGATTTCCTTTTAGTAAATGAGACTAGAGACTTGATCAGAACCTCTGCCTTGTCTCCATCCCCACTCTCTCTCTTGCTAGACCCTGATCCACAGACCAGTGTAGCAGCCCAGGCCGGGACACAATGGCCCCCAAGCCGGGCAGTGTGGGCCTCAACAGATGTTCTTTCCCAGTCATGTACTGTGGTGATCTGAATGACAATGGTTCCCATAGACTCATATATTTGAATGCTTAGTCACCAGGAAATGAAAGTGTTTGATAAAAATTAGAATAATTAGATGGTGTGGCCTTGTTGGAGAAAGTATGTCATGAGGCTTTGAGGAATTACACCAGACCAACATTCTCATTCTCTCTCTCTCTTTCTCTCTTTCTCTCTCTCCCTTTCTCCCCTCCATTCCTCTCTCTTTCCTGTGCCCACGATCAGGATGTAAAACTCTCAGTTACTGCCCCAGCACCATGCCTGTCAGCTTCCCTGCCATGATGAGAATGGATGAACTCTCTTCAACTGTAAACAGTACTCCAATTACATGCTTGCTTCCATAAGAATTGCCTTGGTTATGGTGTCTCTTCCCAGAAATAGAACACTAACCAAGACACTGACAGTTCTGTCACACAATTCTTTCCTTGGAGATTCTGGAGTTTTTTATTGCAACAGTAGTTATTGTGTCTTCCCAATGCATAGCTAACCCTGTTTACATTTAATTCACCTGTATCACTGCCTCTTCCATCTTCCAGCTCCATAATCAGAATATTAGATAACAGGCAGGAGATGCTATTAAGTTCCTTCAAGTTGTCAAGCACTTGTCTAGAAGATTTCTCCTGATCATAAGGAGTGATGCTTCCAAAAAAAAAAATATTCCTAAACCAGTCTTTCCCCCATGTAGATTCCTTTCATAGGATCATTGACTACATTTTACAGAACATGACCCGGGAAAATGTAAGAGTCTAGATGGTTTTGCACATTTTATTGCCAGGACTTCATGGAGTTGCCATCACTCTTCTCCTATACTTTTCATTGTGCTTCCACAATACACACTAATAAAACTTGCCTTTGTCTTCATCAATTTGATGCCTATAGAAGAAAATCCCCACAGCCACAGTTTAATTTCACTAATCTCAACAGTTCTTGAAAATTCTCCCAGAACCCAAGTCTGCCACATAACTGCTAAGTACCACAACAGAAAGCTTATAGTCAGCCCAAGCTCAGAATCAGGTCTTTGAGTACTAACAACTCACCAAGCTATGCTATATCCCAAACAAGTTTTTCTAAAGGGGTATTCTAAGCTACTTTACACTATCATTCTCTAAACTGTCCTAAAACAAATATCACATGCTACTAATAATACTATCATGAAATTATATATATATATATATATATATATATATATATATATATATAGTAACCGTCATGCTGGCAAGACTGTATTTGAAATAGTGTCAGTTGACCTTTGGCACATGTTACAATTTCTTACACTCTTACTGGTTATCAGCCATTTGAAGAGGAAAATATCTTAACTTACCGTCATTATCCATGTAAATCATGCTGAAGGCTTATAAAGAGACTCAGCTCCCTTTGAAGGTGTTTCATTTTCACTGACAGTTTCTTAGTGTCTTGCCTGTCCCCGCATTATCCCCAACGTATTCATTTAACAGCCATCATGCCAGGGCAGGAAATGTAAGACTGTTGAGAGCTCCCAAGTGACTCACTGCAGGAAGATGTCTGAGGAACTTTAACCTTTAAAGGGGGGCTTGGAGCTCCTAAAATATCTTCGAGAAGGAGCAATTAATTGGTTAAACTAGTAATATACAGTAAAATATTTAATTAAAATAAATAAAACATGAGCTCCTTGAAGATTAAGCTGACAAGTCACTCTCTCCCTACATTTTCTCTCATTTCCTGAGCTGTGATAACTCTTTAGAGGCCCAGGCCAGATTACACAGATGTCTGTCTCAGACCTGATCACATGACTTAAAATTCCTTGCCATGTGACTTGTGGGGAGGACAGCACTTCCTGAACTTTACAGTGTTGGAGTCCCAGTGCTCAGAGCACAGATTGATTCTCCCTAGAATTATTTGAAGGGTCTGTAGAACATGTTAGACTAAAGCTCTTCATGTTTGCCTATTCTGTATTTCATCTTCAGACGAAAGATTTTGAGGTATCCATGTTTACCAACCCATGCTCAGCCCATACTTATAAGATTTGAGAGGTGGGCAAGTGGAATGTTAGTGAAGGAGGCAAGGGCTGAAACATCCACACCCATGTCTACTTTCCTGCTTGGGATGCCATGGAAAGTCATGACTGGGAAGAAATGTCAGGATGAGCTGAGGGCTGAGAGTGGCAACTGAAGGCTCAATCTCCTAAGGCTACCATATTCCATTGTGAAATGCCAAATTGGAATTTAGTCATCCTTATCTTGATGGAGGTAAGAAAGGTCAGGAGAGAATAGAATACCAGATATAGTGGATGCTTCCTGCATGTGACTGTAATGTGGAATTATGTCTATTTACAATCCCTGAAATGTTATGGGTATGCTTGTGTGCCCTTCTATAAGAGTTTATCCCCAAGAGACCAATAGAAAGGAGGCAGCACTTGGCTATCTATGGAACGACATGGAAACGGTGGAAAAGAAGCAGATTCCAGGAGGAAATCCATGTGTGGTTAGCTTAGGTCATCTCCCTTTGTCATATAACTTGGTGTATTCCAAGGTTCCTGGGAATAGAAAATTGTCATTTTTGCTGTCATTCTTCTGCCTGTTACAGGCTGTGGTCACACATGGTTTGGCTGTGGACATTCCAGTAGAAATGTCATCAGGTAAGGAATGAAGTATACCCCGAGCTTACAATGAAGGCAACTTCATAGGAAGGGGACCATAAGAAGCCAGAAGATAAAAGTGAAGCCAAGTCATTATGCCCTTCCTGACTCTGTGCTTTGCCCTACTTCTTGGTCCATCAACTGCTCTCTCTACTTCTTTCTGTATCTCTTTCACCATTGTCACTTTCTTTACCCCCCCCTTCCCCATCTAATTTAAACTGATAAATAGTTCACACTGTTTAAATACTTGCTGTAGGTAAGAAGAACTGAAAATACAAAAACTAAATATATTTTGTAAGTCTCTTTCTCTCTCCCCCTCCTTCACTCCCCCACTCCTCCACTCCCCCTCCCACATACATAAGCACAAGTACACATATACACACACAACATAACATAAGATGCATAGATTAAGGATAGTGATTAATGCTCATTAATTATTCTACAGCAGACCCAGTGCTGGGCATTCTATGTGTGTTATTTTCTTTAGTCATTATAATTGTCTTTAGTAGGTACTGTCAGTGTTAATTGCTCATTTCAGAGATGAAAAGAAGCCTGGAAAGAAGAAATGATGTATCTATGACCATACATATACAAGGTGAAAGAGCTGGACCCCAAACCCAGTCACTGATGTCTCACATTGAGTCTACAGTCATGACCCTCCCTAGGACTCCTCACTTAGCTCTCCTAGATATGAAAGCATTTCTCATAAACACAACTATAGCATCCATAAACATAGCTGGTTCATTGATCATGAACATTTCCTCAGAGCCTAATATATATCAGAGCCATATTAGATGCTAGGGATATAAAATGATAAGAAAATGTCCATGTGCTTTAAAAAAAATCCCAATTTCATATGGCAAATAGAAAAACAAACATTGGTAGGTTAGTAAATACAAGGGCAATATTATATATATATATATTATTGATATATATATATATATATATAATATTATATATATATATATATAATCAACCTTAAGAATAGTCAGACACACAAAACAAGACTCTACTTAAAAAAATAAGTAAGAGCATGTTGAATGAGGTACTGGAGAGATGGCTCTGTAATTAAAAGCACTGGCTGCTCTTTCAAAGGACCTGCATTTCATTCCCAGTATCTAAAATGAAGATCATGACTGACTGTAACTCTAGTTCCTCGGGTTCCTACAACTTCTACTAGACTCCCTACACATCAGGCACATGCAAGGTACACAGACAAATGCAGAAACAACTCCTATGTGCATAAAATTTAAAAACTGTTAAATGCAAAAACTATGTATGAAAGATTCCATAATGCATAGATATTCTTTATTCAGGTTAAGGAGCCCACTCAACTCTCACTGTTATGAAAGAGAAAGAAAATGAGTGAAAAGATTCTAAACATGTGAATACAGACTGGCCAGGTGAACAAAGCGAGGAAAGCATTTCCATTCAGAGTTAAGCTCAGCACTCAGCCCAGCTTTAGGGATGACAGTGTCCATTCAGAGTCATGTGTGTGTAACACATACCTCCTTCTCTGAGTGTCGGCACAGCCAACTTAAATGTCATGATTTACATGAACAGTGAAGGGATTCCCTATTCCGTTCTTCCGTGTCAAGGCTGAAAAGCCATCTAGTTCAGAATTTACTGAGTTAACTTTGCCTTGGGGATCCTCCAATAAACCTAATCTAATTCTTTTTTGTTTGTTTGTTTGTTTTTTTACTTTGTTTGTTTTGTTTTTTTAAGACAAGGTTTCTCTGTATAGCCCTGGATATCCTGGAACTCCCTCTATAGACCAGGCTGGCTTTGAACTCAGATATCTGCCTGCCTCGCTTCCCATGTGCTGAGACTAAAGGCATGCGCCACCACTGCCCAGCCTAATCTAATTCTTAACAGTCTCCAAGAAAACGTACAAAGCTAATACCTATTTCTCAAGGCAAAGCAATTTTCTCAGGGGAAATGATTCAAAAAGCTGAAAATTTAAAACAAGCACTTTGGAGCTTGGATTATTAGCACAGCATGGTTTTATTTATCTATTAAGTTATTTATTTGTGCATATTTGGAGCTGCAGATTGAACCTGGGGCCTCCTGCACACCGGCAACACCTCTGGCTTCTAAAACCTGTTTTCTCAGTTACATAATGTTATCTATGAAGATTAGTAGAAGGCAGTTATATAGCTGACCTTGAATGCAGTCTAGTTGTGTCATATCTGTTTCCTCATTCATTATCACACTTTCACACTAACTCTTACCTCATCTCTGTTCAACTGAAAGATAACATCATATGTTTAATTAAATCCTGGATTTTAATGTCACACACAACTTCCAGCTAAAGACTATGAGTTTAGAAAAAGAATCCTTTAACATAAAGTTAACACTGAGAATGTGTTGGACTTTCATCAGTTAAAAAAACGAAGGGACAATAATTGATGTATTGATGTTCTGATGAAACTCAAAGGCTAAGTAAGTGTTCTAATCAAAAGCTAAAGAGGAGACGAGTCAAGCCAGCAGGGATTGCTGTGAGTTTGAGGCCATTTTGGGTTACATAATATACTCCAGGCCAGCATTGCTTATGGAGGAGGTTTTCATCTTAAACAGACAAAATATCTATTTAAGTATATCCAATTTTGTTGGTTTGTTTGCCTGTCTGTGACAGGGTCAAGCACTGTGCCCAGAGTCACCTAGAATCCACAAAGCATTTTTTCTGCTCTGAGGACTGAAATCACACATATGAACCACTAAACCCCATCTTCCCAGCCTTTTGTCCTTGGATATCGCTTCTTATTGCTTGGCTGCACACACAATGCTCAAATGTGGTCTTAAATATTAATAGCAACTTATTCTGGACAGACAGTTATCCTGTAGAACCATCTGGCCTCTGCCCACTGAACTGCAAGATGCTGTTTAATGCAGCCTCAAAGATACAGACTTTCTTTATGGGCAAAGACCTCCCACACTGAACCTAGAACTTGGGAATATTTTCTCATTGTTAAAAAAAATTGATTTGACAATTTGGAAATAAAATTTCACTTAATTGTACTCAACAGAGAATATGAAAAATGCCAGTGATACTACATCACATGTTGTTCCCTTATTAATTCTACATTGTTCTCCACATAATGGATTCTAGATTCACAGTCCACTTGCCTGAAATCAATAATACTTGTATGGCTAGCAAGATGATGGGATAGGTAATATTTGCCACATGAGTCTGGGGATCTGAGCTTCATCCTCACAACCCATGTTTAATGGAAGGAGAGACTAATCCCATAAAGCTATTCCCTAACCTCTACAAGTGTGATGTGCCATCAATTGCCACATGCAACATCACACACACACACACACACACACACACACACACACAGAGAGAGAGAAAGAGAGAGAGAGAGAGAGAGAGAGAGAGAGAGAGAGAGAGAGGATGAGGATGAGGATGAAGATGAGAGTGAGAGGAGAAAGATGAGAAAGAGATGAAGAAGAGGTGATAATGAAAGATGACAGATGAAGAGGAGAAAAGGAAGTGATTGTTTTAAAGGTTTGGGGGTAGAACATGTCTCTATTGAGTATGTACAAACATATTTGTCTCATTGGTCCTGTAGAATATAATTTTAAAAACTTTTAGCAGTATTTAGATAGTACTGTGTATCATTATAAGTAACTAGAGATAATATATATATATATATATATAAATGTGTACCTAGGTTATATGTAAATATGGAATCAATTTCCATCGACTCTTATATCTTTAGATTTTAACACCCTGCTTCTAAAACCTGTTCGTCTGTGGATACAAAGGGATGATTGTATTTGAATAAGTTTACTTAAGAGGATGCTACCTAGCTAGGTGTTAACTGTTACTGTCATGTCAGTTTTAATGCATGAGTTTATACTGAGTTTCTATTCACTTTTGCTCAGACTTGTGCTTGGTATCTCATGGTTGCTATACCCAATACATGCACTCTGAAGTGATGACGGAACAGATGGGCAATGGGAAAAGCAGAAGCCTGGATTATAGTCACTTTTCAGCAAATTTAGGAAGGAACTCTATAAAAAATTAGACTCAAACAACCCCAGAGCAACCCACAAATTAATGGAGCCCTGAACTGCAACTGTAAAGGGGTGTGGAGTATGGAGCGACCACCATGTGTCCAATCAGAGGGCTTCCATGAGGGGAGACTGTCCAAAATACAAGGCTTCTCATATCAAAGGTAGACAGAGTCTTTGGCACCCACCTCCCTCTCTGATATTTCTTATTTTTACAATTTTGAGAGAGAGAGAGAGAGAGAGAGAGAGAGAGAGAGAGAGAGAAGAGAGACTGTGCGCATCTGTGTCTGTGTGTCTATGTGTGTGTGTGTGTGTGTGTGTGTGTGTGTGTGTGTGTGTGTATGTGTGTGTGTGTATGTGTGTGTGTGTGTGTTCCTGTATGGACTGGTACAGGTGTGCATGGGTGAAGACCTGAGGATGACTTAAGTATTAGTTTTCCTTAGAGGATGTTTGTGTTGATTATTTTTTTTTAGCAAGGATGTCTCACACAGTGGGGAACTTGTTAACTGGGTTAAACTGAGCAGTGAAGCCTAGAGAGCTTCCTGTCTTCACTTCCTCAGGGCTGGATTACAAGCAGAGACAACTACATGGCATTTGTTTGTTTGTTTGTTTGTTTGTTTTCTAAAAACTTTGGCTCATGGTTGCATGGCAATTGCTTTATATCTGAGCCATCATTCTCTTGGTGCTGAAATGACCTAAGACTTGGTTCGCACCTCTCTTCCCAGCTACACCTGCCTTATCGTTTTTTCTGACAGTGTCAAGTTCCATGTGCACGTGGAAGCAATTCTAATTGATAACCCCTGTCAATCTCTCTGCATAAATACGATAGGAAGAGTCACTTTGCCGTCAGCTCTCCACCCATGTCTGATGGATAATGCTAATGTTTAACTTAACTCCAAACCTAATGTTTAATCCAATTCCTTCATCAATCACTATCACAGGGATGCCACAAGGATGCCAGTGTTTACCCAGCTGCTGACACTAACCCATGGCTCTTCTGTTTTCTCTATTCCTCACATCCAATTTGTCAGCATATTCAATCACACTTTACCTCTTGATTGCCTCAGTTCTGTGCAAGCTACCATGTCCATCTTGATAATGAAAGGCACAGTGTCTTCACTGTGTCCCTGCTTCCATATCCATGTACCTACTCCTCACAACACCATTGTTAAATGACTACTGAAAGCACCTCAATAGCTTTATTAACTAATGAAACAGAATCCAAACTCTCTTACTAAGCGCTGAAAGATTCCAACAAATCATAGCTCATTCCTCATGACATATCTTTAGTACCTTGTGATTCACATTTAACAAAATAGGTTGAAAATAAATGTTGCCATGTAAATAGGCTTGGCCATAAACACATGTAACACCAGCACTCAAGAGACTGAGTCTAGATGATCATGAGTTCAATTTGACAGTTAAATTAAGTTTTATTGTATTTAAATTAATAGTCTAGGTTATAGAATGAGATCTTGTCTCACAATAACAAAGAAACAAATAAAAGCCAACCACAATCTACAGGACACCATAAGTAAATGCATAATAATGAGCTGTGAGGAAATAATAAAATGACCATTGATATCCCGCGTTATGCTGTAACTTATGCTCAGGAACCCAGTCAAGTTATTACAAGAAGAAAAACACCACACAAACTTAGTTCAGAAACAATGGTAACTCAATCTCTGGGTGCAACAACTAGCATCCTAATCTTGTAAGCCATATTAAATGCAATTCCTCTGGTGGCAAATCCTGGTGGATCCTCCATTAAACTGGGAGACTCAAGCAGCTACATTTTGACCCTTTGCTGTCCCTGATCTAAAAGCTCCTAACTCTCTCCTCTTCCTCTCTCCCTCTGTCCAACCCTGAAGTCCCGCCTCCTTGCCAGTGATTGATCTCTTTATTCATTCAAGGAGGTTACAAGAATGTAGGAGGCTGTCCTTGCTGACGCCTGTGTGCGTGAGGTAACAAACCGCGCATGCGCAGCGTCTTGGTTACGCCTAATTTCCGAAGTCATATCTACCATTAAACTGCGCATGTACAGCGCAGGGGAACCTGGGAATTTGAGCAAGCAGCCAATCATAATTGTCCACCCCAAAGGTTATATATACAGGTGTGGGAAGTTCAAATCTCTCTCTCTCCACCATGATGGGAAAATAAACTGCGTGCCACGAGAGAATCCTGCGTGTTCGTGTGAGTTCCTGCGGGCAGGGATATCGCGCGCTACACAAGAAGTCACCTGAGTACTTGACTCATTCCTCATTCCAGACAGCCCCTCCTGGGAGAGAGGAATTAACATCAAAATACAGGCAGCACACAGTCATCCACAACAATAATTATTTTGTAAAGATTTTTCATTTTGTATAAAATTGTAAATACAACATTTAGGAAAAACTAGAAATGATATGTAGTTGAGTTCTACCACTCTATGTCAGTAGATAGTATCAGAGCTCAGAGGATAAGGGCTCTGAACACAGAACCATTGTCTATCTTCAGATGCCAATCACAATCCCAGGTTGACCAACGTTTCAGATCTTCTAGTTACAAATCAGGATTTTTGTGGTTCTATTCTTGGCTTTGGTTAGTTTTTTAGAGCTTCTTGTAAAACTCATTTAAAAATGTACTAGAAAGGTTGAGTCATTTAGCTTAGAGGGTATTATAAAGGATGTAGAGGAATCATTCAATAGTGGACATGCACAGGGCAAAGCATGTAGCGAGGCCCACTAAGCTCATAATCTCCCCTAGCGCTCCACTCTTGAGTAACCTCCAAGTGTTCATATGTCCAGGATATCTGAGGCTTGCCTTTCTGAGTTCTTATAACAACTTTGATAGGTAGGCATTCATGATTAGATCATTAGTCAATGTTCAGACAGTCTTTGCTCCTAGATAAAAGTAGGGGTGGAACTTCCACCTGCAATTCTGGCTATGCAGCCCCATTGCTTCCTCTGGCACAAGTTCTACTCTAAAGCAAGAGCCTGGCTATCAGCTATCTCATCACCATTGGTAAAAATTCCACATTATATATTTCAAGTGGTTTGGTAACTTATATGCTGTAAAACAAGATGTGTATACACACACACACACACACACACACACACACACACACATGCCACAAGGGTGCATTTAGGGAATTTATATTTATTTGCAATACAAAATATATTCCTTAATATGAATTATTGGTAAAGGAAAGAGAACAAAAGCTGGCCATTTATTTTTCCCTCATCTAACCCCATTCCTTGCCTACTAGGCTGTGTTGTATTATTGTTCATTCAGACTTCAATTGAGCAATTTTATTTTTACCAAAGAATATTCACAAACCCTCTTTTCACTACCTAGAAACATATCCTGAGATTCTTTATATGCATAGAATGTCCTTTCCATTTATATCTCAATTTGTCTATAGTCTCTCAACAGTTACTTTGATTCTCCAGTTTTTGTCCTGCTCAACCATCATCCTGGCTGTTTCCTCTGTGTACTGGATTCCTTGATCTCACTCATTAGCATAATTACTGGTGTCTTCATTCCTGTTTCTTCCAATTAGAATAGAAACCTACATGATTATATGGACCTTATCTGTCTGATTATCAAAAATATTTGTCAAACAAATAATGGGCATTGAGACATACTCCTCTGTAGAAGTCTAACAGACCATCTGCAGCATCTCCTGGCATCCCAACCCCCATTTATAAGAGTCGAATCAGCATCCAAGGTCCCTCCCTTTGGCTTTGTGTTGGTCTGAGGGGCCATTCATTTCAGCACATTAAGCTGCTAATTATGGGATCTGGCATCTCCCTTCTTTATGGAGAAGGAATAAATAGTTATTATTAAATAGCCCTTAATAAGCAGTAGTTTCTTTTAGGGCAAGCATAATTAAAATTGCACAAACCCATTCATACATAAAGTCCTTTATCTAAATCTAGGACAGGCTGACCTGCTGGATTCCACTGCCTTTCTCACCTGCACAAAATCTATCTACCCTTTTAGAATACAGACAATGTTGTTCCTTTCTCCTTATTGTTCTTTTAGCTCATGCATATGCACTTCATGTCTGAGACTAAAAGAACTATGATATATATAATTCAGTTCTAAAGCAATGGTTTGTTTTCTGCTCTGCTGATTTTATTAGCATCATTACAGACATCATTTTTTTATGCTGGACAGAATTGTTCAAGTTGAAATTTTATTACCTGTAGTATGTGAATTACATCTTGTCTGAATTTGAATTTAAAATATATGGAATGTGGATTGTTTAAAGTAAAAAACACCAAAGTCAGGTATTGCGGTGCAGGTCTTTATTTCCAGCACTCAGGAGGCAGAGCCAGATGAATCCTTTGAGATCAGCATCATGCTGGTCTACATCCTGGCCTGTTGCATGCCAGCTGGAAATGAATAATGGAGATTTTTATCTCAAATCAAGCAATAACAACTACAACAACAAAATTACAGAAAGAAATATAAAACTAGATATAGTTACTTAGTATCCTGAGCCTGGCTCTTACATTTAATAACAAAAATATTTTCATATGCCACTCAAATTATGAGAAGTCTCCAGTTTCTTAGGTGTACATACTCATAAACCCAGCTTAAGGATAATCTTCTACTATATTTTTAAATTTAATTTTAATTTTTATTTATTCACTTTACATCCTACTCACTGATCCCTCCCAGTCACCTCCTCCCTTAACCCTTTTTCAATGTCCTTCCTTCTCCTCTGAGCTCATGTTCCCCCAACCCTGTAACTTCTGTGTGAGGCTAGGTACTTCATCTCCCACTGAGGCCAGACAAAACAACCCAGCTAGAAGAACATACCCCACCTACAGGCAACAGCCTTTGGGATAGCTCCCACTCCAATTGTTCAGGACCCACATGAAGACCAAGCTGCATATCTGCTATCTATGTGTGGGGAGGCCTAGGTCCAATCAGTTTATCTTCATTGGTTGGTAGTTTAGACGCTGAGGGCTCCAACGGTCCAGGTTAGTTGACTCTGTTGGTCTTCCTGTGCAGTTTTTATCTTCTTCAGGGCCCTCAATCCTTCATCATTTTCTTCCATAAGTGTCCCCAAGCTCTATTCACTGTTTGGTTGTGGGTGTCTGTATCTGTCTGAGTCAGCTGCTGTGTGGAATCTCTCAGAGAACAACATTATCCTGTCTGCAAGCGTAACAGAGTATCATTAACAGTGTCAGGAATTGGTACTAGAGCATGGGATGAGTTTCAAGTTGGACTAGTTATTGGTTGACCATTCCCTCAGTCTCTGTTCCATTCCACATGCCTGTATTTATTGTAGATAAGAAAAAGTTGGGGATGAAAGTTTTGTGGATGAGTTGGTGTCTCTATCGTTTCACTGGGGTTTCTGACTGGCTACAGGAAGTAGCCTCTCCAGGTTCCATATCACCAATGTTGTGAGTCACAGCTAAGGTCACCCTCTGATTCTTGCCTCCCTTATCCCAGGTCTCTGTCTCATCTTGGAGGTACTGTCAATCTCCTCACGCTCACCAGTTGCAGATTTCTATTTATTTTCATGGCAATCTGGCCAAATCTGCCCCTTCCCCACACCTGATCCTGAACTTTCTCATTCCCCTCCCCAGTCCCTCGATCTTCTACTAGTGACTTGAACTTATTATTATATGAACATCATTTTACATTAATCCTCAGTTCATCTTCATAAACATCTTGGAAAGTTGTCAATGTTATTTCTTCCACATTGAGGATATTGAAGTAGAGAGAACAGTGACTAAGTGGTAGAGATGATTTAAGCCCAGGATTATTTAAGTGTAGAATTTATATGCATTTTTTTGGTCTGTGTTTCTTCCATTCCCAGAGGACAACTGAGAAGCTGCAAGTTCTTGCATCTTATGTTAGTCTACTCACCCCATTGTGTCCATTGATTGACAACTGTGTAAAGGGGGAGACCGTGAGCCTATTAGAGTAATCAGAGGCAATCAGCTCAATGCTGCTGTAGAGTCAGTGTCTCCTTTAAAACAGTCATCAGTTGAGATGGAATCACATGACAAGTCTTAGACAAATAAGTCTGTCTGGGATTAAACTACTGAACATTCTTCTAGAAGTTATCATTGGTGTCTGTCTATACAATTCTACCTTTGATTGACTCCTGCGCCCAGTGCAACCTGGTTTTCTCTTTCATTAACACTGATCATACCTTGTTCTTTGCCAAAGTCAGTGGTAAACTTCACCATATTTCTCACAACAGATTATTACATCTGTGGGAACATGTTATTGGTGGCTAGTTCCTGCTGAAACCCCATGCTCCTTTGAACTGGACAGTATAGCCTTTCCCTGGCTTCTCTCTGCATACTGTACTCCTGGCTGGTTTTAGCATCACCTCTCAGCTTGTACTCATATATCTCTAAGGTCTGTCACAATCTTCTTTTCTTAACTTTGACTTTGTCTTCTGAAGTCTGTGGCTCTACATTCAGCCCTGCCTCAGGGCACTGCCACTTAGACAGGACATTTGACTGTGCTTATCCCATGCTGCAGCCCTCAGGTGCTGGGCTTCAGAGAAACACCAAGACACCACTCCAAGGGTGGGAACGCACAGTCTGCGATGTGAGAAAACTGAAGCTGGTATTCTTTAACGTCCAGGCATCTAGTTGCCAAAGAAACCCACAGAGAAATTGGGAACGAGTGTCAGGGGTTCACAAACCCATGATGAGGCCAGGATTCTTGGAGGGGCTTGAGCTGAGGACAGTGTCTAGCCCAGGGTCAGTGCTGGGAGGTCAGGCTTGCTCATCAGCAAAGGTAGCAGAGGTTGTCTAGGGGCACAGATGAGCTGTGCTTCCCAATGCACCACATCATGTTGTCAGTCTCTTCTTCATAACATTGATAAATATATATGAGGCTCATGTGAAGGTCCAGCCAGCCCACTAGCAAACGCTTCTGAAGTTTCACTCAAGTGCCAGCCTTAATAGGCCTCTCTCTTTACAATGCACTTTGTCACTTAACTCACCCTACAGCTGACTACAGGAGATTTAGGCAGCTGGTCTGTAGGTGAAGGCCTGGTTCATGCTTCATGAACCCCATGGTGATTCTCAATGAGAGAGACATTCCTTATCGCCAAACTGTTTATTGGGTTGTGAAAAATGGATGCCTACCAACTTCTTTTGGTGGACCTGAGATTAAATATCTTTTGCAGGGAGGAATGTCTGGGAAGGGAAGCTTATTGGCTAAACCCTCAAGGCCTCTTGGTACCTCATTTGCATGTAGAGCTCTTCTGAACCCACATGACCACAGGTCATTCATTTGTGGAAAGTGTGGCATGTGTTCTGGGCCAGGAATTTGGCAGGGAGCCAGGAGGTATCAATTGTCTTAGGTGCATCCCCACTGAGTTTCCAGTGGCTCAGACCTGCTCTACCCACCAAGCTTCCTGGCATGGTTTACTGACCCACAGAAGTCTTTCTTTCCCTTCTTGGATTTGTCCTGCTATTCACATGCTAAGGATTTTTACATCTATACCATTATCAGCGATATTTCTCACAGGCTTCAGAGCTTATATAACTAAGCAAAATAATAACTCACTTGAAAGCAGTTCCGTGGGAATACTAACAACCTAGATTAGTTATTTAAAGAAACTAGAATGGAATCTGCACCCAGGGATTGAGAGCTAATATTTGAGTCCCTAGATGGGAACTCATGTTCTGTGAGTTGCTTCCCAATGCACCACATCATGTTGTCAGTCTCTTCTTCATAACATTGATAAATATATATGAGGCTCATGTGAAGGTTCAGCCAGCCCACTAGCAAACGCTTCTGAAGTTTCACTCAAGTGCCAGCCTTAATAGACCTCTCTCTTTACAATGCACTTTGTCACTTAACTCACCCTACAGCTGACTAGTCCTGCTGGACTCAGCACAGCCATTCCTTCTCATTTTCCTCTTCAGTGAATAGACCCACATCTGAGAAATGTTCCAAGCCAGAAATATATCCCATGTCCAACCAACTACCATGTTGCCTCAATGTTATCACCTAAATAAATCTCAGATGTACCTGCCTCTCTCGATCTTCCCTAGCACAGAACAAACCTAGGCTTCCATTTCCTCTCTCACCTGAGCAACTACAGTTACATGTCTGCCCTGTCTGTTGTATTCACTGTACCTCATTAGACGGACTCTTACGAAACAGAAACTGCATTTGAATTATAACTAGTTATGATAAAATAAGAACGGTATGAAAAATAGCAAGTAACAGCTCAGGTGCTAATCCTTCAGGAGAAACATTAAACAAGTTCTCACTGTGGAGAGGCCAGGCTGTTCCTGCAATGCAGGGTGGTGTTGCAGTGTGGTAATCACATTGTAGTGATCGTCTTCCACTCCCTACATTAGCACCTCATGCACAGCAGGCAGTCGTTGTGTTTATGAAAGGACAGGAAAATGGGGAAAGATCAATTAGCCAATAAGCCAGGGTCTTCACCCAAGGCACCAGCATGATGATTTCTAGGTAAAGTTGTAACCTAAGTTGGCGTGAGTGATGCTGTGTGGTTCACTGATGCTTGGTGGTTCAGCACTGACCGCATTTGTCAAGTTTTCTCAGTTCTGGTATTGAAGACAAAAATTGTGTTTTACTATCTGCCCTGTTCTCTTGTGTATTTAGGAAAGACGGATCTAGCCTCTCTCTCTGTCGCAATTCTGGTCTCCTGATCTCCAATTGCCTTCTTGAGAACTAGCATATGTCCTAGGCCCAGAGAGTAGAAATTCTCCTTATTCCTTTAGACTTACAGTCTAAGCTTGGTGCAATAGACTTTTCAATTTTCCATCAAGTGCAGGAAAGTCCAATTCAACAAATATTTATTAACAAACTCCAGGAATAGAATAATGAATGAGTCATGCGCTCTCTTTAAGAGCTTACTTCACACTGTTGAAAATAAAAACACTCAAGTGAGTCACTTAAGTAAATAGGTTTTGTAGCTTGGCTATCCAACAGGCAGCCCTCACTGAACATAAAGGGTGATAAGGACATTGAGATAAAAACTAGATGTTGACATAGTTGAAACCAAAAGCAAAACAATCGGGAGTGCGTGAGTCCAGAGCTTTGTGAATATCTTTAGCCTTATATCGTTACTCTGGTAATTTTAAAGTACAGCAGTTGTACCATTATTTTGAACCCCCAATAAAATGAATCTCTCATGTCTTAACATGTTCATAGTAAGTGCTACTAAGACAGCATCATACATTAAATGTTCTGACAGTATCAGAGGCTGATTAAATCAGAATAGACAGGTTAGGTCTACAGAATGAAAGTGGAAGGTAAGTCATAGAGAATACACAGTGCCTGAGCTAAGTTGTAAGAGGCAACTATTTGGGTGACACTGGAGGGGGTGGGTGACATAATTTTAACAAGATTTGCGTAGATTATGAGAGCCACCAGCATTTCCTGCCTTACTGGACTAACCTCAGTTTTCTCCCTGTGATCTATTAAATCGGTTGTGTTGAGCATCCTCCACACAGCTGAGTCAGTGCAACTAAGAGGAAGATCTAGCCCCGTGTCCCAGGCTTGGGTATACAGCAGCGTTCCAGTTCCCCAGCCCATTGGTTCCATCCCTGGAAGGTCAGTTTGCTCATGGTTCTATTTTTGTTCTCTCGATAAACACTTGCATTTCTGGTCATTGAACAAACACTTGTGTTGTCACTGTGCTTGTTAGCCCTGACTGCTGATATGATGACATTCAGAATCACCATGGAAACAGACTTCTAAGGATGGCTATAAGGGGCTTCAGACTGGGTTAATTGAGGTGAGACAATTAGCCCTAAATGTAGGCAATCCCATTCCATAGGCTGGAATCCTGGACTGAGGGAGCAAGGGACTGTCAGATGCACTGTGACTATCACTTCCAAGCTCATGCCACCTTGTCTCCTCACCCAGGACATGTACCTTTGAGCTGTGAGCCAAAATGAATGGCTCAGTGATTAAGAGAAGCTACTGTTCTTCCAGAAGTCACAACTTAAGTACCCAGCACCTATGTCAGGTGGCACACACATACACACACATACCTCTACACATAATAAAAAAATAATAAAAATAACTTTTTAAATCTACATTCCATATGCTGCTTTTGTCACGTTATTTTGTAAAAGTATGAGAAAATAGCTAATGCAATCACCATCTCCAAACCTTGCTGAAAGGTCATTTTCAGACCAGGTATGATAATTCATAACTATAACCACAGCCTGGGATAAAAGGATTTGCATGAGTTCAGACCAGAATAAAACCCTGTCACCAAAACAGAGAAAATGAGCTGGCTTCTGTAGCGGTAAAGGGATTCCTGCTCATGTAAAGTGATTAACACATAATCTTTTTAAAAGATCAATTCTATTTTTAATGATGCGTGTGCCTATTTACATACACATATAACAGGAGTGGGGTATTGGCACTTGGGTGTGCATGCCTGCAGAGTTCAGAAGACAGGCTTGGTTGTCTTGAAGCTGGAGTGACAGGTGGATGTGAGCCAACCAGCTGGGGTGGTGGGAACAAAACTCTGGTACTACAAAAACAGCCTACACTCTCAACCACTCAACGAGCCACCTCTACATGGCCTTAGTACATGTTCTTAGGTGAGTGTGCAAAGTTAGATGCTGAACAACAGGCATCACAGCCAAGGTCACACAGCAATTATGACAAACTCCTCAGCTGATTGTATCTAATCACTCTCTGCTTTACACTGTTCTGCTATCGTCTTGAATGCATGGTAGACAGACAAAAGATGTGGTCTCTAAGCATCATGGAATCCATGTGCCTTCCACTTAGCTTACTTGCTTCATGTTCCTCTCTCACACCAGACAATTGATGAAAATCTGATGTGAGGGGGGAGGGAGGGAGGGAGGAAGGGAGGGAGGGAGGGAGGGAAGCCACAAACTGCTAAAATCTCATTAATGAAATTTAATAGTTCTGAGGAATTAGAGCATTTCACATGGGAGCATTATCAAAATAGATGACCTAAAACTACAGTGGTTTCCTTAGAATCCACACTCACTGAACTTTCTCCCAAGGCTGCTAATATCGTCAGCTTTCAGAAGAGGATAATAAAACAGACACAGTGCACATTTTCCTCAAAGCTCTTTGCTCTCTTATAAACCCTGTACTTCACAAAGCACATTTATTAAACTCCAAAGTTTTTGTACTAAAAGCTTTAAAAGTGGCTTCCTGGGTAGAGTAATTCTCAACAAGACAAATACAGTCCTGCTACAGAGACTGAGAAAAATACCAGCATGGCAAAGGCTGTCATATTTTGGTAAACATTGGTAGCTTTATTTTTTAAGCTTAACCTTCATGAATGTATTTGGATATGTTAGAAGTTTCTCCTACAATATCATTATTGACACACTCCATATTGTGCTGGATTGGGGGAGGCTAGACCACTCTGTCCACTAAGTTCACAAGCTCCCAGACGTGGATATTCTGTGGTCTGGGTATTTGTGTCATTCTTCTATGTAATTCAAAGCATGAACTTTCTTTGGATGTTTGCTAAATTCGGTCAAAGAGAACAAGATGGAGACAGACAGTGCCTCAATACTAGACCTTTGGTTTGGAAACCCAGTGTGGATTATCCCAACTGTTAACATGATAGCAAGATGTAGAGTAAAAAAAAGAAGAAGAAAAGGAGTAATTGAATCTTCAAGCCCAGGACAATCACTCCTCAGTGGAAGCAGACATCCCAGCACATGGGTGACGGTGAGGACCAAGTAAAGAATCCATTGCCACCTGTGTGTGTGCCGTACTCCCCTCCCAACAGTGCAAGTCTCTTTTATGACTTGAGTTAGGGCCTGACCAAATGTCATGAGAAATACAGGTTTTCTCACTAAGATTCAGAGTAGAATTACAGTCTCTCAGCATGGGTGTCCCCAGGAAGCAGGTGACAAAGTGAAATGGCACCAAAGCAGTTATTTTAAACCCAGGTCTATTCTTTTTAAAAGTGCAAGGTTTGTTTGTTTTCGAGCCATTTAAACTTTCTACTGTAACCTGCTTTTTTATTTTTTCCTATCCCATGTTCTATTTCCAGGAGCTGGAGGGTATGGGAACTAGCACTGGTTATATGTGCTTGACTAGCTGGTCTTTGGGGTCAGTTTTCACAGATACAAGCAGGAGAACACAGCAGGAGTTAATGATGTCACAGTTGTTCAGATCAAAAGCCTTAGAGGTAAAGGGCTGGCAAAGGAGTCTGTTCACTTGGATGCTAACCAAGTTTCTATCATCAACTTCCATGGAGTAGGTCTAGAAAAACTGTTGGATCAGATGTTCTGGAATATTCTTGATGATACTGGTCTTTATGCTAATTGAATGTTACATTTTCATTACTATTTGTTGCTACTATCAAACCTGTTACTTTAAAACAGTCTGCTCCATAAGGATTTGGTAAATTTCTGTATTTCCTCTTACCTTGCTATCAGAAAATTAAAAATAAATAAATGCTCATCTAAAGAAAACAATTCTTATTCTCTCTAGAGGATTATTTGAACCAGCATTTTATTTATGTATTTACTTTCAAAACCCTTTGAGACATTTAATAAATGCATTGAGAGAGTACACTGTCCAGCTGAGGGGCTAGACTAACTACCTGGATGTAAATAATCTTCAATTATTGGCTGAGAGATTGGGGATATGCTATTTGTGTCTCAAATATTAAATAAAGCTGATAAAAGTATCTCAGAAATAACTGGGATTAAATAAATCATACATCACATTTAGAAGAGTACCCAATATTCAGCATGACTCCAGTAGTGACATTTTAAATATTATTTACCAGAGGAGAAGAGTTGTTTTCAATGATACATAGTAAAAAAGTAAATTAAAAAAAAAGACATCAACAAGAAAAGATATGTAAACAAGCTAAGTACTCTTTAGCATGCATGCTATCAGTGAACAGCAGAATTAGTGAAACTCTTGTTTACTTCATCTTCTGGGAGGAAATACAAATACCACTTGCCTTTATTATTACTAGAAAGTCTATTACTCATGAAGACATTCATTATTTACTGTGTTGCCTGTGACTGGAGGGGTGTGCAGAAAGTGCCAACAGATGCTGGACACAGGCTTCTGGAACTAAGTGCTCTCTACCTGCGGGAATCCTGCTGAAGGGCAGGAACTACTTTCAGCTCCAATTGGTCCTGTCTCATGGCATTAACAAGGAAACAAGATCTTAGGATTTGTAAGAAGCCAGTTGAAGAATTCATTCTGTTTCCTTCTATCTTCCCACAATCCAGGTTTATCGGTTAACTGGAAAACTATGAGCTGTTGCTTTCATCTGCACACATTAACATCTATTATGATGTGTCGCACACAAGATGACTGCTGTTGAACGCATTCTTATAGTACGTAATCAAAGCTGGGGAAATCAGGATATTCTATATGCTTGAGCCTTCTGACATGCTGAAGCATTATCACTGAGACTCTCTGAACATTCACTGTTGATGCTTATTGGAGTTACATGGTGCATCAGTCACCACTACCTTCTTTTGGCAGTCAAGGAGACAAACATGCAGGAAAATCGAGTAATTTGTGTCAAATCAGCAAGCTCGTGGGTAGAATGGAAGAATTGTGTATAACCTAGGTAACCTTAAGTAGTGTCTGCATCCAGAACTATTCCATCCCTGTATTTTTACTCCAGGAATATTAGACATGGAACATGGTGGAAAGCAGTGTGCTTTAAAGCCTGGCACATGGAGGGAAGATTCAGAGGCACACGAGTAAGAGGGAACCCTTACCCTCAAGTTCAGCACCACATTCCTTAAACTTCTAGCAATGTGTAGATGTTTTCTAACTGGAGGTGTATTCTTGTATGTGTAACACATTAATAATTCTAATTCTTTTTGACTCAACTTCTCCATTGACTAATTGTTAGTCTTTGTCTAATGAAATAACATTGTTAGCCTCAGATTATAGCCCAGAGATAAAGAGCTTGGGTGGCATCTACAAAGCCATGGATTCCATCTCTACCCCACAGGACGACAGGTGGAGAATAAACTAACATTATCCTTTCTGTGGATACCGCAGGGATGCTCTAATAGTTCAGATAAATGAACAATAACATTTGCAAAAAGAAACTTGCAAATGCAAAGTATATGAAGCCCGTTTACAACTTGATCATGTTTCATATGTGAGTCAATAAGAGAACATGGAAGGCATCACATGAATAAAATTGCAGATGAAGAGGAGTCACACGATGACCCACTGCTTCGGGGAAAAGAAATTACCCCTCTCTTTCCCCTACTTAGTCCCCTTTTCTTACGTGTGTTTTTGTATTACTGAAGTAGTAAAGCATCCAGGAAGGCATAGCTAAGAAGGCTGTTCAGGGATGTACTCAAAAGCAAGAGAAATGCTTAAGGATTTATTCTCAAAGCATCAGTAAATATCTAATTCAAGATCACTGTTGATAGAAACTGACCTCTAGATAACCCCACTGAAACTGAGGTAATTGATGAGGACAGGAAGTATATGCTCTACCAGAAGAAATTTATGTATCACACATGCCAATACTTTAGTCATTATTGCTTGCACAACTGCTACTAGGAATCATTTTCCTTACTTTGCAGATGGGAACATTGACTACTTTGCTCTGATTGTGAAGCCTACACCTATGGTGAATCATAGCTTTTCAAAAGACAGTGGTGATCATAGGAACACACCTGCTTCCTGATCAGTGTGAGGTGAGCAGGTGGGACAGAGCTGGGAGGACACAGGAGGTATCTCTGAGTCACCTAGAAACACAAAGAAGAGAAGGGAAATGGAGCAGGGGTGGTGACCACATCCATAAAGGATAAATTGATCAACCAGTTGATCTTGAATAAGTTGTGATGATAGTCGAGAGCCCCAAGATGCAGTCAAACTCCTGCAATTCTCCCATAGTGGAGGAAAAATGTTTGAAAAAGAAGACAGCAGCCAAAAGTCATTAGAGGAGGACACACAAAAAGGGTTTGTGGCCCCATGAGGAGAGCAACAATACCAACCAACCAGAGCTCTCCAGGGTCTAAACCACCAGCCTGGGAGCATATAGGGAGGGACCCATGGCTTCAGCTGTATATGTAGGGGAGGATGGCCTTGTAGGGCGTAGGTGGGAGAGGAGATCCTTGGTCCCATGAAGGTTGAACACCAAATTGGGGGAAATTCAAGGGTGGGGAGGTGGGAGTAAAGGGGTAGGTGGGGGCACATCCTCATAGAAGCAAGAGGAAGGGGGATGGGATAGGGGGGTTCCTGGGTTGTGGTGGAGGAATGGGGTAAGGGGATAAAATCTTAAATATAAATATAATATCCAATAAAAAATTATGACTTGCCACTGTTTTCTGATGTTAGTCAAGCAACTGTTTTCTGGTTTCAATGTAAAACTAACTTCTTGTAAGTTACCCCCAACTTGGAGGTGACTTCACCAAATGTTTTAGAGAATGGAGGAAAATTGTGAAAGTCCTAAGAATTTGAGTGAGCTGGCTCAGGAAACAGCCTCTTGCTAGAACGCGGTGGAATACTGGAACTGGTTTTGCCTGTGGACAGCCATGTTAGAAGAAAGAACACCAAATACTCTGCCCACAAATGGACCAGATTGCATTTTAGCTTTGCTAAATTAGGTCTAAGTTAGGAGCATGCAAGAACACAGGGCATTTTTGCCTGAGCAGTCACCTACATTTAACATTCCTCAGGTTCTTCTAAAAATTTTGAGCACTGTGAATTATTTCACACACACACACACACACACACACACACACACACACACACACACAC
>JANHMN010000015.1:62007847-62032306 GCA_030674055.1 Rhabdomys pumilio
ACACACACACACACACACACACACACACACACACACACACACACACATAATTTTTAGAGTTATTTTATTTTTATCTATTTGTGTATGTCTCTCTCTCTCTCTCTCTCTCTCTCTCTCTCTCTGTGTGTGTGTGTGTGGGGGGGGGTGGGTACGTGTGTATGAGCATGTGTGTACCCTCAGAGGCCACAAGAGTTACAGGTAGTGTGATCTGCCTGGTGTGGGAACTGGGAATTGAACTCCAGTCCTCTGCAGGAGCAGCAAGCACTTTTAACCTCTGATCCATCTCTCCAGCCTTCACTGTGATATTTTAATGAAATGTTTAGCTTTTACCTCCACCTCATTTAAATCATGAAGCATACCATGTAATTAGCAGGTGTCTTTTACACCATATTTATCTGTTAGATAGATTTTGAATGTACAGAAAAAAATCACAAACACTGACTTCTAATTCTGTCCATTTTCTTAAACTAATAATTCCAAAAGTTACTCTAGTAAATTTCGTAAATTTTTTCCATGAGTAAAAAGCAAATAACTAAACTAGTAAAAAGTATTGCATAACATATTTTTAAAGGAAAGGTGTTCCCTTCTTCCCTTCTTTTTTTTTCTCTTATCTTTTGCCATTTTTCTCTTCTGTATTAGCTACTATTCTCATTGCTGAGGGAAGCTCCCTGACAAAAGCCACTTTCAGAAGGCCATGTTTACCTCACCTCACTTCTCTCCATGCTTGTGAGTATACTTGTCTTCACGTATGTCATTCCAGTATCCCTCTAAGTCTCTCTAGCTGAAAAAATGTAAGCACAAGGGCCTAGTTTTTCTGGAGAAGAACCCCCCCCCCCCCCGCAAGATCTTACCTATGTGGTCCCAAGTGATAGCTGGCACAAGCTGGACACATGGAAGAATCCCACAGATCCACATTCTGTAATATAGATTTCTACTTCTATGATTTTTCTATCCCAGAATTCCCTACTGTGTCTAGATGTGGGGCTCTGAGAACATAGGGTACAGCTTCATTCACTTCCTGCCATGACAATAAACATTTTAAGATCATGGACTACATCATCATTGGGGCCTGCTGTGGGGGAATGTGGAGAAGGTCTTCTGGAGAGAAAAAAATACTATTACTACTAGTCTCCCTTTGCCTCTTTCTTTCCCATTTCTCTTGTCTTGGTGGATGACCACATTTTACAATTTAGCATGCATTGCCATTTTGCCTTTTTTGTTTTTTCCTGTTCTAAGGATTGAGTCCAGATCTCACAGATGCTAAGCAAGCACTGTATCCCTGGGTTGGATCCCCAGCCTCTCTGCTGCTCTTTCTGGCCAGCCTTTCATCTGTAACCAGTACAACCAAGTGGACTATGTCCCCATTTTTGTATTATCAAAGAATTCACAAAACCTGAATGTCCACAAATTGTGTCTGAGGAACTGGCTGGATATGACAAATGTATGCCATGAATACAAAGCTAGGGTGGCTCTGCAAATATTTTCTAAATATCATAAGGATATTTGATGCATATTGTAAGGCACATAAAGCATTGTTCTTACTTTTCAGGGTCAGTAATATGCTGAAATTTTGTGGCCTTAGAAAAGGGTAAACCAGTAAAATTGCAATGGGAATAAGAATACAGTATCTGAATCTATGTCCCCACCTTCTCAGGATCTGAGCAGAAGACAAACTCTCAAGTACCTGCTTAAAATAATACAATGGAGACGTTAGTGGATACCACTCAGTAGCAAAAAGTAGTCCCTTGCTATACATTATGGTTTGGAAGTAAAATATCTCTCATAGGTTTGTGTGTTTAAATACTTGATTCCCATTTGGTTGTGATGTTTTAGAAGGATGTGGAATCTTTAGGATTTGGGGTGTAACTTGGGAAAAGGAAAGCAGGTTGGAAAGCAGACCTTTGCAGTCTTAGCTTAGCTCTACTTTGGTCCGTGCTCTGCTTTCAGATTGCCCATGTTATGCAACCAGTCACCTCATGTTTCTGTGGCTGTGGCTTCCTCACTATGATAGAAGTCCCCTCAAACTGTGAACTGACATAAATCATTCCAAAGTTGCCTCATGGTAGTTCAGGGTTGTAGGGCTCTCTAACAGGCCCAAGCGCTGCAGACATGGTGTTGGCAGGTCTTGCCCACCCCACTTCCCTCTCCCTTGTTAAACCATTAGAGTATATTCCTAAAGATAGGCCCCAAGGTCTATTCCCTTATTTAGCCACTGACTCATTCCTAACAAAAAATGCCAACGTCCAGCAATCAAAATTCATTTGATTATTTGGCTGACATGTGCAATTAGAGTTTCCAACTCATTCTAACATCGCCCCCACTTCCCCCGTAACACAACTTCTGCAGAGATACTTGCTACTGTCTTTATCTGATCCAGAAGCATCCTCATATCCCAACTTGTCCCCTCCAGGATAATGAATCTTTTTGTGCTGAGAATGTGGTGCCTTATGCTCTGTATAGACTCCTGGCCCCTTTAGTGACAATGAAAAGTAATGAAGAAGCATACTGTCTTCATTCACTGCCTCTTTGCTGACTATGCCACAGTGGAGATGGAACTGTCCATCAGCCTCTAAGAGGAAACACAATGTTTATACAAGGTAAATAAGTGTTTTCTAAGAGGGAAATAGTGTTTTCTCACAGTGAGAGAAAAACATAAGACTATAAAACTTTAAAATTGTTTCAAACTGTTTAAGAAAACCCCAAGGTTATTTGCTAGATGCAAATAACTTTTATAACTGGAAACTGAGGAAGAAAGGATGCATAAAAAGGTAAAGTAGCTCAAAACTTAGTTGACAGGTGCTCAGGTAAACTGTAAGGAAAAAAGTCGGGATTCTTTTGTTTTGTTGCCAAGAAGCTTCAGGCACAGATGGATCTAGTTGCTTAAAGCTAGGACAGAGTTCTACTCTCCTCCACAGCTCTGTACTCTGTACTTTCCTGCATTGCCTTCGCTTTCAAACAGATTTAATCTTTATGTTTACACATACCAGATGACTGCCCCACATAGATCCTCTTGTTCATGATATAGATAGAAATAAGAGCCACAAGGCTCTGAATTATGAAGCATGCTCTCTCATGTCTCTCCCCACCCTTCACCCGGAGGATTTTCCTGTTCCATTGAAATGCACAGAATGATGTTGGGGTAGATTGTTACCAAAGAAAACCCCTCCCCCAAAACCATGCCATGTAAGTGGGAGGGCTTGTAATCTAGTAAACCCCACAGATACAACCCATTTAAGATAACACAGGCTTTACCACCGGCTTCAGACAAAATAAAAAATCTTTAAGTTTTGAGACAAGCCAAATTGCTTAGCACTTAAGAGCAGATATTTTTCAATTATTCACTGTTCTCCTACCACATCAGTCCCTGGCAACTGTTAGCATCCATCTCCTGCTAAAAAGGCCACCTGACCATAGGTGGAGAGAAACAGCCAAGAACCGCTGCTAAAAGTGTAACATCAGTATTTTTAGCCTTGTGGTATTTGACCTTAATTGCTTTCAGGTCAGAATGACTTCAGTGAGGTTTGTTCATTTGAAGGTTCTCTTCAAGAGAAGGTGGAAAAGAATCAAATATTAAAGAAAAGCTTCTCACTTTCCTTCAAAAGAGGAGGATTCTTTACATTTTTAAAGAAAATGCTAATTCTATTTTCAACTTCCTTCTGGTCTTCCTCAGGCTTAGACTAAGATTCAGAGAAATAGGTCAGGCAGCAAAAAGCTTTAAAGGCGAAAGATTTTGCACAAGGGGATCGTCTTTAACCCTTGATTAGCAAGGTTTGGATCTGGGGAAGAAGCTGGAGAAAAACAGCTGTTCCACATAGGTCAATCCAGGACTTGGTAGGCTTGGGAAGGGTATTTATTATGAATGAAAAGAGCAGGCAGACTTATGATTTTAGACTATGAATATAACTCATTGATAGAGCAGTTTTCTAGCATGAGTAAGGCTACAAGCTTGATCTTTAGTAGCACACACACGCAGGCACACGCACATGCACACGCACACGCACACACATACACACATGCACTCACTTATGAATATGTATAGATCACAAAAATTATCCTTCTAAGAGAGTCATCCGTCAGTGTAGCTTCTTACCTTGAGAGTTCAAGGCATGGAGTGAGAGAAGACTGGGGCCAGGGAATGAGTCTGTTGCTTGCAACATGCTGTGCTTTTCAAGCATTTTGCATGATCTGCACAATTCCTTAGAGCGTGTCTTCCACTTTGGCCCATCACCAAACATCATTGCAAATTACTTTTAAATCAGCAATTTCCAGGTTCCAACTTGCAATGATATATTGACACTCAGAATTAATCAACCAAAAGGTAGATTCTATGAAGGACTCACAAAGAGGGCATAAAATGTTGGTGTTCTCTTCTGGGCATGTGTATGCAACATAGATTGTCCATTTTATTCAGTTTCCAGTTTGTGCCATGGAATCGCTTCCAGGTATCTCTCCTCTGTATCCTCCTGTTCTTCTTCAGCTGAACTATTCTGACAAGCCCTGCCTTTCCAACAGCGACTCTCTACTCTGAACACCTAGAGTTGGGCATCTTCCTCATCTTCCTCCAAAATGACTTCAGCTAGAAACCTTTGAGCTCACTCATGAAATTTCAGTAGAGTGAGTATATGAATACTTAGCTTGATGCCTAACTCTGAAAATTTTTATTATAGATTATCTAAAGCCAGATATAGAAGCACCATACATCATCAGCGTTGAAATGATTATCAGAGTTTAGATTATCAATGGTATTGGATATATATATATATCACAATTCCAATAACATTAGACATAAAAGGAAGAAAAAAGAAAGAAAGAAAGAAAGAAAGAAAGAAAGAAAGAAAGAAAGAAAGAAGGAAAGAAAGAAAGAAAGAAGAAGAAAAGAAAAGAAATCAATATCCTAACTTAATTTGTGTCTCTACAGTTAGACAGACTCCACATGTTTTATATGTTTGAAAAAAGAATATTTGTCCTTCACCTCTGTTGTATCTAATATTTAACAGACTTCAGTCTGATTCTTGGTATTCTTGGTCAATTACGTTCTTAGATATAAAAAATAAAGAGAAAAATATTGCTGTTCAAAGAAGTCCAATTTAAAGAAAGTGGAGCTTTCAAAGCTTTTTCCCCCTTAGTGTTGGGAATTGAGTCTTGGGCCTCAAGCATGTTAGGCAAGTGTTCCACCAATGAGCTGTCTCCTGGCCCATCTTTTTACTTTCTATTTTGAGACAGAGTTTCATCAAATTCAACTTGTCCTGAACTGACTCTTTAGCACAGACAGGCCTTGAGCTAAGGAGCTTCCTCTTCAGCCCCTGAAGTATTGGGAATCACAGGTCTGGCATTACACTTGTCATTTTGTTGACACAGTAAAATCTTTCTCTGTGTCACCAATTCTGCAAAGTGTTTTGCTACAGCTAAATAGCAAAACCTTGGAGTTCAAGTACGAAGACAGCTAGTGACAACACTACGAGAATATCTAATGTTCTAAAACTTAAGTGAACTGCAAATGTCAAAACTTAAATTGGGGGTGACTGAGGATTCCGAAGGGCTTGGAAACTGTGTTGAGTTTTCTGACTATCCACCCTGAAACCCCCACAAGACAGCAGCAGAGCAAAGCACAGCCTTTGTCATTTCCTCCAGATGAGAGGAAAGTGTGGGGCAGCATGACAGAGCCTGTTCAGACAGAGTGCTCTTTACCAATAGGAACCAATAGGAAGCAACATTTGCTGAGGATGAGTCTAAATGTGTCACCATCGACACTGTCTGCATATGAGGCACTGAGTACTAAAGAGATGAATACTGCTGCTCTTCAGGTACCAAAATCATGTCACTCATCCGTGGGGGACAAAAGTCAGATAAAACCAATTGAGTAAAGAGCACAGCTACAGAAAACTTTGAAGAAAACCAAAATGGTTAGTGTTGCCTGAGTCCTCCATCCTGCCTGCATCTCCTTTAGACTCTGAGAGCACATCAAGCTGCTTTATTTATTCATGAGGGATACCCTTTATAACTTCTACCCAGCGTCCCATTGGTCCTTGTCCTTTAAGCGACTGTTCCAGATTGTCTGTGATTGTCTGCATCACCAATCTCTAGGCTCTCAGACAGGCTTTAGTTTGACCCTCATATGGAAGTTGCATCCAGGGCTGTGTGGTCCCACTCACTGTTTATTGACATTTTTGTGGAAGTAGCCACCATTTTGGCAGCTGGGCCTGCTGTTCCTCCTACAGGGTAGAGCAAGTCAGCCTTGGAAGGGGCTTGGTAGTGGTGGTTGTTCTAACAGTGAGTAGGAAGGAATTTTTGGAGCCCTTCTACATGTGTTCAGAGACACAGTGAGAGCCACAAAGAGAAAACTATACACATGGTTCCATATGTGTAAAGACGGTGCAACACAGCAGAGCACAATGACCTTTAGGTACAGTGTGTTCACTGTTTCATACAAGTGCGTCCATAGTAACAACATTGTCATCATCAATACACACTTGCTTTTATGACAGCAAAGAGTCAGTGGGAACCTAGCTAACTTATGGATCTCTCCTCAGAAGACATCGTGCTAAGGCAGCATCCTTGATAAGCAATTTCCAGAGTAGATCACTACAAAGTCTAAATGGAATATGTCAACATCAGGGAAATCCCCTAAAACAGAATTTCTGACTTACTGTGCTTTATTCTCACAGTAACACTCCAGATGGCGTAATCCATCCAGACTGACATTATAAGCATCATCTGTAAGCACTAACACACTAACATCATAACAGAGAAATTAGGAGACAAAGTCAGAATGTGCATTACAGGGGACGGTCAGTCCATATGTAATGATATAAAACTAATGACGAGGTATGAGAACAATTAACAAGGCTTTCATTTGCTAGGAGAATCCTACTTAGATGGATATCTGTCAGAAGGAATAAAGATAGCATGCATTAAAGAGTGTTAAAGGCTGGGAGGCATCTCGAGAACATGGGCATATTTATAATTAAATGAAAGCCACAGTTAAGGATTGAACAGATTGCCTTTCTCATTGCCCAACCCTCTTGGCAGCACTCTTGGTTAGAGGCTGTCCAGACCCCAAGGCAGGAAGTGATAACCACAGAGCAAGACAAGGAAGTCACAGAAGGTGATCAGCTTTCAGTTTTAATTCATTAAGAAGAGCAGGATATTTGCGCTGAGGTACAAACAGGAACCAAGGATGACCAGACATGGGAAATAAAATTGTCATTGTCACCAACAGGTGCCTGGCTTTAAGGAAATCTGAGCTAGAACACTATGCTATGTTGGACACAATTGGCATCTTCCCCACAGTGGCAATAATATTGAATTGGGCACAGTATGCAGACACAACTACAGAACATGCACACTGGCTGCCATTGACCAAGTGACTCTGATATCATTACCAGGGAGTCAGAAGAGACTGAGAAAAAAAAACAAAACAAAAACAAATAAACCATGCTAGCTACATTAAAAAAAATAAATAAAGCTAAATGTATCTTGTGTCATAAAAAGGAATTTAACAAATGCCTTCCAGTTACTAAGAAAACATTGTTTCAGATGCCACCCTGCATCCACTGTTGGCCTGGCAACAGATTAACTATCTAGAAGGAATTGGAGCAGCACATCCAATCTAACCCCAGGATGTTAGTAGAGTCATTATTTGAATTGGTAATGACAGCTGAAATCAAGTTTCACTTCATTGATCATTTTTACATTTTACACTCACATTAGTTAGAAATATTGACTTGTTCGGTGACACTGTAATAAAAAATAAGCGTACTACTCAAGCACCACATTTTCCCTGCTCATAGCTCCTTATTAGTAATTATTTCCAGCGGTTTTTTTTGAACTGTGTAAATTGTAAGACATTATTGGTAACATGTTCTATTTTTTAATTAATTCAGCTATCTAAATGGTTAATATCACTTTTTAATGTCCAAAAGCTGCCTTTTCAAGGGTACCCCTTACATAGGACTATTTCAAGCCCTATAAAGTCAGTCTTAATATTTAATTAAAATACAGACAAACTACTCCTTTTTTGTTTAATTTTGAGATTTTTAATATAATTACAACATTTTGATCTTCCGTTTCCTCAAACCAAGCCCTTCCATATACCTCTCTGCTCTATCCTCAAAAATGTTACAACCTGAGTTTTCATTAATTGTTCTTACACAAACACACACACACACACACACACACACACACACACATATACACATACCTATACCTATATATCATATACACATACACACACACACACACATACACATACCTATACCTATATACCTATATATCATATACACATACACACACACACACACATGTATGTATGTATGTATGTATGTATGTATGTATGTATGTATAGTATGTTTTCATGGTTGACCATCTGGCACCAGACAACCAATTGGTGTGCTCTCCCCAGGGAAAACCTCTCTTTAATAGGCAATCTTATAGACGTTTATGCTCTTAAGTGGCTGTTCCTTAGGCATGGTCAAATGCAAGTTTAATGGAAACTGAGAACTTCGTTTCACTTCCTGCTCATAGTGGAAACAGAATTACTTCCAAATCAACCCACAGAAGGCAAAGGAAGTATTCCAACAGTGAAGCCTGTTGTCTGGTTCTACAGAGTAAGAGAATATTTTAATGTCAAAGGCATGAACTGTTAACAGAACACTAGCTGAGCAAACATGTTTCTTGTAAACCTAATTTAATCGGAAGGGAGTAAGACGACAGTAGTCAATGTGTCTAGAGGAATTATCAGAGGTTTTGTCAAGTCTTGATTTTAAGCTTCTGCTTCATGAGCACATCAATAATGCTCTTGCAGTACAGATCCTGGTGTAATTTGAAGAAGAAAAAAAAAGAAAATATTTAGTTTATGTCATTAGGAAGTCTTTATTCTTCTGTGTTCCTTGGCTAAATGAACTCAGCCAAGCAACACTATCCACCAGAACAAGGAAGCCCAGAGGAACCACATTTTCTCCTGTTCCTATTCTACTGAGGTACATCCTCTCCATTTCTTACAAACTATAGCACCAAGACAGAACCTTATCTATTCCTAACTTACATATACCTACGATCATAAGTCCCCAGTGTTGCACACTTGTGTATCTTTTATTTTGCCAAACATTGCTCCTGATTATTCCAGGAGAGACTAACACCAAACATTATTTTCCCCATCACTTTCATAAAGAAAATATGTCTGAGTTCATTGACATCATGACATGCTAGTTCTAATAGTGTAAACACAGGTGTAACTGTTGATAGTCCTCTCTCTTAGTTCACCTGCCTTATCTCCCATCTCATTCCTGCCATTGTGCTATTATGAAGTCCTAGGTAAACTCCTCAAGTCTTTTATACATTTTAAATTTTTCACTGCCTTGCCTTGGGTCAGGCCTCTATAATCTCTGCTCCAATTATTAGCCACAAACTGATATTATTTATTCCTCTTTTCAAGAGAAACCTATTTTAAACATCAATAATACCATTTCCCTGATTTAAACGGAGCTGAGGGTTTATTTCAGCAGAGGGTAATTGCTTAGCATGCTCAAGATGTTGTACTTAATCATGGTGAAAGGAGTCTGTTCCTTCTTAGCTTAGTGAATGGCTCAGACTCATGGGTATATAGACAGTACTGATTGTACTTAGTGGGATACGTGTGTGTGTGTGTGCATGTGTGTGCGTGCGTGTGTGCGTGCATGTGTGTGTGTGTGTGTGTTTAGATATGAAGTTCGGAGATTTCCAGGGAGTGGAGAGAACCAGGAGGAAATGGAACAAAAGAGTAGAGAATAAGTGATTGAAACACATTGTATACATGTAAAAAAAATTTCTCAAGAAATAAATTTAAAAATATATTAAAACATTAATTTCTTCTTCTTAAGAAAAAAACCTTTCTCAAAATTTTAGCTCCTGCCTTCTGCCTTCCTCCCTTATATTCATAAAGTCCATGTACTCTGAAAACACGCCATCTTTTCACAAAGGTAATAACCTTTGTGATATATGTACTTATAGGCATCTGTCCTGACATAGAGGCTTCCCTTTCATCCAGATGAATCTGATACACACTTTGCAGAAACTCTAAGCTAACTTTCACTTTTACCAACCAATTTCTTTGACCCTAGAAGCCCTGGCAGGACTCTATAAGCTTCTACCACAGGATTGTAGAAAGTATCTCTATTTCTCTCTGTCTCTCTATCTCCATCTCCGTCTCTGTCTCTGTCTCTGTCTCTGTCTCTGTCTCTGTCTCTCTCTCTCTCTCTCTCTCTCTCTCTCTCTCTTTCTCTCTCTCCTTATATTTTAAATAGAATGTGATCATCTCACAGCCAAAGATTATGTCTTCTTTCTCCAAGCCAGAAAAAGCACTTCTAATGCCATAGACACCCAAGTCATGTATAATTTATAATTATCAGGGAAGACTCTACAATCATGAGGCTTAGCCAGCTCCGAATACTACTGTCTATAACCAAGAAAATGCTGCTCATATTTCATTTTATGTGATACATAGTGTGAAAAAATGGCTTTAGAGAATTTCTGTTTACTCAAGTATCATTGAACAGATTAAACTGTTTTTTTTACAAGAAGTTCTGTTGCAAAGCTAAATAATTTGCATATGTTGACAAAGCTACACAAACATAAAAGTGTAACCACTTTCTAAATCAGCATGAAAGCAAATATCCCCACTAAAACTGATAATAATGATTCAGCCAGCTAACAGATAGCTAATGAGCACCTCCTACTCTGGATGCTGACTTTGATGCTGGGATGACAAGAGTAAGCATATGGAGTCTCCCTGTGGTTTACATGATTGTCAAGGAGAAAGAAATTAGCAACTGCTACCATGGATACATTCATAATTACTAGATGGAATAAAGAACTCTGAGGGAAAGGAGCGTGGTGTTAAAAGAAGATGTAAGAAAGGGAACCAGTGTAGACATGAAGAGATGATGGCTGATCAGAGCAAATGGGGGAAGGGCAGAAAGTGTTTCAAACAGAAAAATATGGTGGCAGGAAATATCCATACCAAGATAGAGTGAGATGAAGACAGAGCTAGACAGTGACTTCTACAGCTGGAACCTAGGCATCACTATAAAATGGAGTCCAAGAGTTCAATAATGACATGATGTTGTTCAAGGATGAAGGGAAGCCTAATATACTGCCCTAATATATCCCCCAAAAAAACCACTTGAGAGCAGTTACAATTTGAGCTAAACACAACTGAGAATCAGAAGATGTCCTGCCTCCACCCTTTGTACTTAAGACAAAGTATATCTTCCCACTAAGAAAGATACATCCTGGTGCCAGTAAGAAGAGCATGTGCTTTCAGTTAAGATGAAGCATGGGTATCAAATGAGCTTGCATAAACAAAACTGATTAAAATAACCTCATTGTCTGCACACACACGCACACACACACACACACACACACACACACACACACCTACTTCCCAATATGGTCACCATTGATATTCTTACAATTCTCTAATCTCAAACCCCTACCTTATTCTCACTACTTCTCTACAATTTATCACTTTGCTATGAATTCTATGTAAACCTCCAAGTTTAACCATTCATAAAGAGTTTACATTTGTTTGCCACAAATTCCACCATGCTGTAAACATACACCAGCTACATTCATGAGCCTGTCCACTATTACCCTGTTTTTCTGATCTTCATTGGCAAACCTTACAGATAAGAAGACAAAACTTTCATCTTGGTGAGGATTTAGCTTTATCTTAAAATGAATGAGGGACTATAAATGTCCAGGTTTGAGATTTAAAAATACCAGAGTAGGCACCCTGTGGAGAAAGGAAAGATGGCATGTATGGTAGACCTTTATTCTGAGGAAAGAATATATTTCAGACTAGAGTAATACTAGAATAAATGGAGATGAGACAAAGTATTTAGTGGCTTCTCTGAAAAGTATTGACAACACCTGGTGACAGGGTAGACAGAAGAAGATTAGGCTATAGAAAAAGTCAGGAGTGTGACAGCATCTTTTATGTAATAATCTTTATAATGACAGGAAATGAGAAGAAGCTAAAATACAGCGATGAATCTCACTTTGTACATGTTGAATTTGAGGCTTCTTTGAGATATTCAAGTAGAAATAGTGGAGATTAGATTTTAAAAAGTATTAATTACATAGATGTATTAGCACACAAATCATAATTAAAGCCATACACATGAGTGGCATTACCTTGAGAAAAGAAGTAGAGGAAGAATCCCATCACTTTGACAAGTAATAGTGTGACTTTGTTGTGCTGAAACAGCATATGCTTTGTACAAAGGAAAACTCAAGGCAGAGGCCAGAACAGCTAGAGTTATCAAAAGTCTCCACTGTAGATTAAATATTACCATGCTGTAAAAGTGAGCCAACCGGTTGAACTTCCTGACCCTCCAAATCATTCTCTATGAAACAAACAATAATTACCTTGAATATTATAAAAATAAAGAAATGTATTTAAAGTTTCTAACTACATAGCAGTTTCATAAATTACTAATATTTATGCCAAAGTTAACAGAAAGATAAATTTATCAGTAAAAATAAAAGAAAGAAATTCTTATCTAAACATGATGTGGCACTCCTGAAACCCCAGCAAGGAAGAAGATTATAAATATGAGACCAACATGGGCAATCAGGGAATGACACTGTGTCTCATGTGAACAAGCAGAATAGACCTTACCGGCTTACGCGAATCTGTAGACACATTAGAACACTAAAACAGCAAATATTCCTCTCATTTGAATTTAAGGACCATAGTGTATTATAGGCTTATTAATTCCTTAGCATCCAAGGCATCCATGGTTATACAAACCAAAAATCTATATTCAAATAATATTCAATCTTTTTATAATGTAACATATTATCTAAGAAAAAAATCACAAAAATATACCATTTCAATGCCTTGTTAAGCAACAAAGTGCCTATGCTGTCAATTTTTATTTTTTCAAATCGCATGTAGCTAAGATAAAATAACATGGCTGTAAAATATTAGAACAACAAACAATCACTTTTAAAATGTGAAATTATTTATTTCCTCTAGTATTCATAAACTTTTCTGCTCTCTTTGGGATCTGGGTCTCTATTGGACTTGCATTCAGACTCTAATATAAAGCATCTTCGACAGATAGCAGTGCTATGGATTGTCTCTCTGAATATTTCAGCTCTGAGAAGAATAAACTCTCTAAGTTACAGGATATTAATTCTAGGAAAGTGGTTTCCATTCAAACTGTGACTTATGAAGCTCAGTTAAAGAAAATGTTCCATGAAAGCTACCAGCATGACTTTAACTTTACAGTTATCTTTTCCAATTTGCAGATGCCACGGTACAAATTTGAGTGAACGTTTTTATAAACTTTGCTTTGTAATATTTGAATTTCATTTTTCATTTTATATTATGATGAACTATTTATATCCAGATATAGGTTATCTACTTGAACTGGGAGGATCTGAGGCAAAATTCCCTCCTGGATACCCAGCAGACATTTCTTAGTTACTGTCTCAGATTTCATGTTTCAAGTGTCTCCTCAGCATTCTACTACATTCACATCCAGTGCTCATACGCACCAAATTAAGACAATAAACGACACACAGGCTGAGGAGATACTTAGTAAGTAAAAGGCTTGCAGCAGAAGCATGAAGATCTAAATTTGGGTCCCTAGGTTCCATAAAAAAACATCCATGGTAGTGACAGGCTTGTCACCCTAAAGTTAGAGAGATGGAGACAGGCAGATCCTAGGTGCTCACCAGTCAGCCAGTCCAGCTATAACTTGGAGTTCCAGGTTCAAGAAGAAAATTTACCTCAAAATATAACATGAATAAACAATTGAAGAAGATACATACGCATCAGTACACAACAATGTACACCACAGGCTAAAATAATCACGCATATCTAGGGCTATGGTAGAATGAGAGAGAATTCTCATGATAGCTATACTTTCATACTTAAGGACATGTAAGCCAGGATTTTTGTTAAATCAAACTGGATAGTGCAAGCCTTTGGGTAATTCTTTTTCCCACAGATGACATTTTAAATTTTATTGTCTTTTTTTCAACCAGCATATAAAGTAATAGGCATCATTGGACTAATGACTTTTTAAACTTCTACTAAAAGAACACACTTTGGTCTGTGATTCAACCTGGACATTTAGGGTGATGGATTTCTCTATTGCAATTAAAGTATTATTCTCAGTCTTAAGAAATCAGAATGTCTACAGTATATTTAGAATCCTGCATGCTTACAGGTTCTTCATTCTAATAAATTTGTTGTAGTCACATTCCAGATAAGCATTTGCTCCAGACAGGGCAGCCAATCCCTCTTCTATAAAACATACTTTTTATTCTTCTACTTATTACTATCATTCTACAACCATAAGAATGTTTTATCTATTGTATAAAAATTGTTACTATATCTCATTAGAATCCTAGTATGTGAAAAGCTTAAAAGAGAAAAAAAGGCAGTGCATATGGTAAGACAAAGGTAGATGACTGATGATGGAGGCTTAGATGAAATGAGGAAGAAAGGCACTCACAGAAAGTGTAGGTCTGTGACCCTAAGGACTAGGGCAAGAGCTGCAAAACTTCCAGGAACCAGGAATGCCCTATCTCATCTTCTCTGCTTTTCTCTCCTATGTGTTTTACTGTTCTCAATGTGTAGATAGGCTTTTTATCCTTTCTGCACGTGGCCATTAGTCTGTTTCTAGGCCAACATCTCCTTATACCCGAATTGCACGATGCAATTATGTGATATCTATCAGTTTGTCTGTCTATCTATCTATCTCTATCTATCTCTATCTATCTATCTATCTATCTATCTATCTATCTATCTATCTACCTACCTACCTATCTATTATCTATCTATCTATCTATCTACCTACCTATCTATCATCTATCTATCTATCTATCTATCTATCTATCTATCTATCTATCATCTATCTATCTATCATCTATCATCTATCTGCCCTCCCCCACCCCTGAATACTTCCATGTTGTCATTTTAAGAAGCTCATCAGAATCCTAGGAACTTGATACACCAGGCTGTTTGATACCCATATCTGCCATACTTATCATGGTAACTGAGCTATTTTTACAGTTGAAAAATCAGTAAGGGACAAAAGAAAATGTTGTAAGTAGATCTATCCAAGGACAGTTCCTAAGCTGACTAGCATGGAAGATCTGTCCAAAGCTTTAGTCTGATACCAGAGGAGATGTTTATCTGAAGAAAAAGAGAACACAATTGGTAGAAAAACATAAATACTTTGTCAATACATTAATGACCTGCTTTAGAGTCAGAATACATTCTGAGTATGGATCCGGGTGGTAAAAGGAGAGGTGTTGAGTTCCCTGTTTTGCAACCAGATGTTCTCATTGTAGGTTGTTGCTGATATAACCTGGCTACTATGACTTGGCAGACACCTTTTTTCATCAAAAGTTTTGCATAAGCAAACTGGACAGTGCCCAACATCTCAGCAAAACATTTGTTGCTTGAGCCCTGACCATACCTGTAAACAAGCTTCTTAAGAGACACTGAAGAAATGCTTCTTAAACCTCATTGTTATCATTGAAGTTCTGATTTACTGGTCCCCTGTGGCCCTGGATATTACATTTCTAATAATTTTTCAGGTAATGTTAAGCCATCTATGGAAGACACTTCCAGTGTGGTGCCCCACATCTGGGTAAAAATCTTCTCTCATGTTCATGACCACTAAGAAGATGAGCAGCTGAAAAAGTTGGGTGAATGGTATCAAGACTCTTTGTCATTTACAGAATAGTAGCTGATGCGCACATCCTCCTGGGCCAGATAATCTTAGCACTAATCTTTCAACCCATCACAGGCCTTCACTAGAGTTGCTTTTAGTAATACTGAGGGTGGTAAAGTCAACACCTGCCTTGTTTCATTGGTGAGACTAATGTATATATAAAAAAAGGCTCAGGAGGAGAAATGAGAAACACAGAGGGGATGGCAGCAATAGACCGTAGGAATGAGGCGGCAACGTGGCAAAAAAATTGACAATGAGGTGGACCGAGGTGAAGATCTAGGGAAAGGAAATATCAAAAATCACTGAAACATAATAAAGTAGGGAAAACTTGAGGCCGCTATAAATGAAATCATTGTTAGAGAGAAGTAAACAATGCCTAGACATTTCAATTTTATTGCAAAGTAATTAACTAAACTCCGAGACCGGAACTCCTTACAGTTCCTAAGAAACACAGTCTCAATTTAGCATGAAGACCTCGGTATCATATTGCATTTCCTCATTGTTTAACTGCTACTGCTAGTGTTTTATATCAGCAAATACTACAACATGGTACATTTCCAAGCTCTATATCCAAGCCCACCTTTCCATTAACACAGCCCTGCTGTCAGTGAAGGTGTCTTCCAGTAACTTGTTAGGGAGGAATTCCTAAATCTGAAAAACTTGCTCAGTAATTTCAGAACCCAGTAAAATGGATAAATTTTACAACCAAAGAATGTGAAACTAAGACACAGGCCAGCACAAAATTCCTTCTGGGGACTTTCCATGTTCCAAGTGCACAGTGTCCTCTTGCTATCATCTCCATCTTCTGTTTATCAAACTTAAAAATATTATTGCAAAGTTAGAAAGGTGAAGATGTAGAACTACTATGAGTTGAGCAAGATTAGTTTACAAGATAGTGACCATAGAATTTTCTAGAAAAGTTCACCTTTCTAAAGGCATTTATTACTGGTTTATTTTTATATGGGATTGGGCAAGAAAGGGAAGAAGAGTGGATGGGGTAAAGAATAGAGAAGGAGAAGAGAATGAGGGAGAGGAAACAGCTTAGAGTAGTTTTTGTACAAGAGTTCTCTGAACTGACTATTGAAAAGATACGTTTTAATAAATAGAATGTTCTGATGTAGACTGATGGGGATAGTGGCAATGGCATCAAGTTGCAGATATAGAAAGAAAGAAAGGACAAGACACTTGACTGACTTAGACATGAAAAGAAAGGAGAGGGTTCCCTGTGTTACATGTAACTCGATGGCTGCTCTCACTAGACTGAAGCCCTTCTTTTCTTTCTGAGACCTAATCCCAGGGCCTGCTTCATGCCCCTCCAGTGTTTAGTCCTGCTCTTGTCCAATGTCCAGACTCCCTGATCACAGCCTTCCCTCAACCCTGCTTCGGGAAGAAGCATGCTCAGCTCTTTCGTAGGGTCCTGCCACGAACCCTCACACTCATGCCTAAATCTCTGTGTCTCCAAGTACCTCATAGTAACTCATGGTTCATCATGGCTACTTCTCAGGCTTTGGTGAATGTGGCTTCAACTTCTTTCCTAAGAAAGTCATGCCCATTACTACTTGGGTCCCACAACAGGGTCTGCCACAGGCTTGTAGAGTCAGCACACACATTTTTAGCTTGTTATTGTCCATTCTTTCTTCTTGGTTTTATACCATTTCAAATGATACTCATAGTCTCCTGTTTCTGAAAAAGGAATCTCTACTTCTCGGTCATGGTCACAAAGATAAAGAGAAAAACAATCCGTGTCCTTTTTTATCCTACATGCCCAGTACAAAATTCTCTTACATTTCCTTGTCCTTCAATTCCTAGGTATTAGAGACTTAGTCTACATGTGTTTCCTAAAAGAGCCATGCCTATGCATCATAGCATGCATTTCTTTTTAGTATGTGTATAGATGTGTGCATGTCCATACAGATGCATGGGGGTGTGACACATGTGACACATTTGGAAGAAAACATGACAAATATAGAAGAAAACATAGCTGTGTCAGATGCCCACTTACCGGAGAAGACACTGGGGATCTTGGAAAGGAAGCTTTTGACAGTACGGATGGGAATTCCATTTTTCTCATCTTGCATACGTGCTATGACATCTTCCATCTAAACGATAAAATAAAGAAAACCTTTAGAAAATTAGTTGCATTTTTTGAAAAAATTGCTATTTCATATAAGTTTTGAACACCAGCTTTGTCTACTGAAGAATAATTTTATATTATTGCCTCTATAGAACTTGTTACATTAATATTTTTTAAGTGTGGCTAACAAGAGGTTAAAAAAAAAGTAGCAAGTGGTGAGACAGGCCAGCTGAGATGCATTGAATTATTGATAAATATTTTGTGCTTTTGTTGCCTTTGACCAAGTTACATACTCTTCTGCTTAAGAAATCGTAATAAATAGTGTTTGGGTCAGAAAGTACTGTTGGAAAATTCATGGGATCTCAACTGAACTCAGTCCAAAAGATAGTAAAGCCTGAAATGCCCTGTATGGAGCTACCATTAAAATGGGAACTTCTACAGATTTACATTTGCATTCAACTGGGGATGAAAAGCAGAACAGACTGGAAACTACTGGTTTCTTTTCTTGCCAGTGTAAGAAGTACACAGAGAGAGTGGGGGGAGGGGAGGAGAAGAGAGAAAGGGGGGAAGAGGAGGGGGAAAGGGAGGGGAGGGGAGGGGGGAGAGGAAGAGGGGGAGGGAGAAGAAAGGGGGAGGAAGAGGTAGGGAGGGAGAGGGAGAGAGGGAGAGAGGGAGAGGGAGGGGGAGGGGGAGGGAGATGGAAGGGAGAGGGAGAGGGGGAAGGAGAAGGAGAGGGGGAGGGGGAGGGAGAGGTAGGGAGGGAGAGATGGAGAGGGGGAAGGGGAGGGGGAGGGAGAGGGGGAGGGAAAGGGAGAGAGGGAGAAGGGGAGGGGGAGGGGGAGGGGGAAGGGGATGGAGAGGTAGGGAGGGGGAGGGAGAGAAGGAGAGAGGGAGAGGGAGAGGGAGAGGGAGAGGGAGAGGGAGAGGGAGAGGGAGAGGGAGAGGGAGAGGGAGAGGGAGAGGGAGAGGGAGAGGGAGAGGGAGAGGGAGAGGGGAGAGGGAGGGAGATATAAACCTTCTACCAGAGACTCTGCCCACTTGGCAGATTGTGCTGTGATCTGTTTCTTTCATCTTGTTATAACACCTTTTCTTGTGTGTTAAAACATTTTCCTAATTCTCAAAGTCTCCTCATCACCAAGTCTAAGGTGGAATGATTCTACAGGAACCATTCAAATCAAAGCCTCTGATTCCCTTCTGTGCTTCGCACTTCTGTGACTTAAATCCACACAAGAATCCTCAAGGTGCATTGTGGGACTTAAAGCTCATTTGCTCATTTGCCCATTCTGTAGTCAGCCAGTGGTCGTCAGCTCTGGATCACAGTCACCATCAGGCACTGGGATACGAAAACCTATAGAAGAGCATTCCTGCCCTAAAAATGTGTCACAGCCAGCAGTAAACCCAGTGGTGAAACTGAATAAAGCTTGCAGTTTTGTTAGCTTTGTAACAGGATCAATTTCCCCTCTCAATAATTACGGCATGCTTATGTAAGCTGCTAACAGTAAGGGAAGCCAAGGAATAGCCCAAGGGGAAATTTCTGTGTTATTTTTCCCATCTTTTCTGTAAGTCTAAAATGATTTCAGAGTAAAAATGTTTTTTTTTTTTTTAAAAATCACACTCTATACTTTATATCAATGAGTCACCTAATTTCCACCACACAGTTTCAGAGTGATTTTCAACTAAAAAAAAAATCTAATTTGCTTGGATGAATGTCATCAGATTTCTTAATATGCAAAATACCTGGGTGGGAAGAAGGGTTTTCATGTAAGACAAGTCTGGATTTGGCTCCTAACTATTATAATTACTGTACTTTGAGCAAGTTAAATAATTTCACTAAGACTCACAGTACTCTTTCATAAAATTGTGAGAACAGTGTTTAAACCCAATTCTTTGCAATGGTATGGGGGCCTGATGTCAGGACTGGCGTGGAATAAAGTATTTGAAAGTTTAATAATACAACCTTCATAATGCCTGGCTAACAGACTGGGAAATAAACACTGGACTTAAAATATTTTATATACCTGAGACTTAGAAATGTCTCTTCTTCATATTCTGGTTTCTTGGCATATGCAGACATCATTTACAGAGTCCTACTGCCTGCTCATGTCCCAGCACTAACTCCAGGGGAGTCAGGTTCATGGGCACATCAGGTAGTCAGATATGACTACAAAATAAGAAGCAATCCCCCAGGGTTCATCCTCCTCTTGTGGATAGAAGTCTATACTCAGGCCTGCTTCAGGGAGACAGCCTCAAATGAGTTATCAAGTACGCTCGGAGAAGTGGGCTTCAGGGTAGACACATGGGTACACAAATAAGTGGCATTAAGATTATTCTTTCATCCTTGTCTATCCATTTTTTCTTCAATTTATGAGCTCAACTCAAGTAGAAGTGGAAGAAATTTTGATTATCAGGTTTCTAAAACCCCGAATAGTAATCAAGTACTCCACTTCAGTAATGAAGATATCTAAGTATAGAAACATTAAATACATATTTTAAATAAAATATCTTTAGTTGCTGTTTGACCTTGATTCACCTGACAGAATGTTCGGAAATGAAGTATAAGCTGCTTTGCTGCCTTTAAGCCCCTGTATTATCTGCTTAAAGGCTTAAACTGGGCCCACTAAACAGCCACAGAGCCCCGTCTGCCTCCTCTGTGGTCACCCAGGAGTGTGTGGCACTGATGAATGCCAGGACATAGCAATGAGTAGAGCCACTTTTTCTCTAAAGTCACCTCTGTGCTGAGGGGCATCTGGAGCAAGGCTAGGAGGATGAAAATTTAAAGAGAACTGTTGTTACATCTCACAATCTTTGATTGTTTTTCCTGAGCCACCATATCTTTCTAATATTTTTTCTGATATGGGATCTTGCTATGTAGCCCAGTTTGAGGGCCTTCTGTCTCTATCTCCTAAATGGACAAATCTAACCATAATTTTTATAATGGAAAAGTTGTAACTATAATATGAAAACAGAATTTTTGCTCTAAACTAAGAATACAAATATGGCATAGTGTTTAGCTGATTCAATGTTTATTTTGATATGATTTATCTATAAACTATGGATATCACTATGGGCTACATGGGCATAAATGAACAAAGAAATAAAAAGCAACAAAACCCCAAATCAAACACAAAGAAAAAGACAACCTGGTTCCTAAACCCTAATGTGAGTTACAAAAAACACCTTTTAGAACCTATCTTGGGATGTGTTAATCCTCTGTCATTCTTTAACATAAGGTTAATTATCTGCCTTAAGAACATTAGAAACAGTAGGTGAGTAAGAAAAAAAAATGCTAAACCCAGGCTAATCAGTTAATTGAGGAAAGTGGATAGGAAGAGAAAGAAAAGATTGTAAAATTACTTCCAACAAGAATTAAAAGTCTCTGGGACTATTTAATTTAATACCAAAGGGGAAAAAAATCCACATACTTTGAGTTCCATGAGAAGACTTAAGACATAATGCATGCTATATGTATGTGGTATGTATGTATGTGTGCATATGTATCCATAAACACATACATACACACACATACACACATACACACACAGTTGCTATCTTTAAGAGATAGATTCTAGTACTTGCCAGACACATTCAAAGCCACGGACTCTCATGTCCCTCTGATAAAATTACATTATCTTTGTACTTATCCTTGGCCATCATTCTGCATATTTTATACCTTCTTCAGATTACTGATAATGCCTAGCACAATATGAGTGCTGTGTTGTTGAGAACCACACTGCCCCACGTTAGGCGCCAAAATGTTGCACACCACTCTTACCCATGATTGGGTGCTTGGGGGCCAAAATGTAGCGGACCCGCACTGCCAAAAGCCTTGGAAGCTAATTGTTAGAGCCCGCACTGCCCCAAGTTGCTTCAGTCCATGGGTCGGGGTTCAGCAAGAGAGAGAGAGGATAGAATTGAAGAATGGAGAGCAGAGTGTGATTCAATCCTGTTTATTATTCAGTCTCTCTTCTTCTCTCCATGTCTCTAGTTCCAAGTTCCAAGTCCTAATTCCAGTTCAGCTGTAATAAGTCTCAAGTCCTATCCAAGTTCCTAGTTCTAGTTGCTAGTCTCTTTCCTACTTCCAAGTTACTAGTCCAAGTCTCGAGTCTCAAGTTCAAATTACTCTCTTCTGTCTGCCTCTAGCCTTTTATATGTCTCACTTCTAAGTCACACCTTTAAGTCTCACACCTTTAAGTCTCACACACCCAAAGGAAGATCCTGGGTATCTAAAACAAGATGTTATCAAAGTGTGCTCAGCTATTGTATGCTGTTGTAAACAAGTCTCTTGTCAGGGTATATGGCTCAAGATGGCTACAAGGATGATAGCCACCTTCTGTCAGCTCCCCACACTGTGTGTAGTCACTTTATTCTAGTTCAGGGAAATGATAGCAAAGAAAGAATCTTGTAGATGATACTTGTGTTAGTTCCCCAAAGATACAAAATTTGATTAGAAAAAAATGTCAGAAAGGATATTTGTATATCTACTCAAGAATCATTTAAAATATGAAAATATATACTTAGAAGAAATGAGGCAATATCTATTTCTGGTAAGATGAATGTACTGCCCTCAGGGTTTTTTCACAAATTTCCCTCTTGAACTTCTTTAGAATGAAAAGGAGGAATCTACTAGAGCACTGTTGGCAAAATCAACCCTTTCTCCTACACAAGCTAAGATTGTTTGACAAAAGTTGAACAATGGTCTTTTTGCAAAGCACCTTTGACAACACATATGGCTCAGTGCATTTAAAATACTTTAAAGTTTATGTTATCAAATAATTCACATTTGAGCTCTGAAAAAAATTAGTTTTTCCCTTACATGGGAACTTACTGAGAAAATAAATCTTATTTCATTCATATTTGTAATACTAATATAGCAAATGTCTTGTCAATGATAGATTTTCAATTTTAGAAGAAAAAAAAAAGACCAAAAGGTAAACCATTGTTAAAGACGTATCTTTAAATTCTCTGAAAGGTCCAAGTAAAGATGAAAGTTTAATTAATTCAAAACACTGTTATGGAGTATTCAAATGACCTTTTCTTTTGACCTAATGTATAGTATAGAAAATGTTCCTGTTAGAACTTGCAGGACAATGATATTCTGTGCCTTATCTGTAATCTAAAGCTTTCCTTGTCTTTCAATGCCACATAATCCAAGGATCTCTTGATTCATATATTAGAAGAATTTCTCCCCTGAATGTGTCATATCAAGTTGGTGGCTGGGTCTGAGATTGCTTGCTTGCAGGTATGACTCAAGTTCACAGCCATATGTAGGGTCTCAAGATAAAAAGGTTCTGTTGAATGTCAACACAGGCTCTTTTTACAGGAATCCATAATGACCTTTTCTTCTGGAATAGCTTAAGCAACAGATCCATGATTGGGATGACATTCACATACCAGTCAGGCTAAGCAGTCCCAGCCCACACACTTAGGGGCTATCAACAGAAAAGCACATTATGAAGACCCATCTTTAAAGAGCTTCGAAGGATTAAAGAGAGGCCCCAGACAGGACCCCACATGATGGGAAACCTTCCTAGCACTCCAGTGTTCTCAACAACCGTGAGCACTCAATTAAATTAGCCATGTAGTTGCATTTACCAGAAAGGTTTGTACAATAACATTAGCATTGCCTTCATTAACCCCAGTCACTCTCTGAGACACCTTGACTGCCGACAAAACACCAAAGTAAAGCTGAAATACATTGTAGTGCCCTGGTTCTAAGAGAGAAATTAATTGATCAAAATTCCAAAGGAAGGTTTCCAACCTTGTATTGTAACCTACCATTAAGCACAGACACTTGGAGACTTAATGAGAGCTTCACTGAATACCTTAAATGGGTCTTTCTCATGTGCACATATTTTCAATTTATCATTTACGATGTCATTTTAAGTGCTAGCTGTGGAAATGGGAGACATGAATGCTAAAGGGCTTCTTAGATTCCTTGGGCAATTAGGTAGAGGCAGGTATGCTGAAATTTAAATTGAACTGTGTAATTCTTTTCCTTTCACAAAGCTTTTCCATGGGAAAAAATGATGTGTGCTTCCGAGGTAAGCAGCGCTGAGCAGAGAGAGCAGAGCCAGCTTCTAATGAGAGTTAAATAATAATGAGATTAAAATTTGCAACACAAACTGGTTTTTGCTGCAATAACTCAATTAAGACCATAATTGATGATTTTCCTCCACGCTGCAGCTCATTTTATGTATAGAGGCTGCTGCTTTCTCATTCATAACAACTGTGAGTATAAGCCAGTGGGAGCTACTTACAAACATCTAGGCTAGATCATTTACTGGACATTTTTTTTTCAAAAACAGTAGCTAATTTTAAAGACTAGAGATTTTACCTTTTATAATTTTTTTCAAGAAATAGTTTTTAGTGTGTGTCATTTTAATTTCTTTCCAAAACAAAAATATTTCTTTCAACTATCTCAAGGGAATATATATATACACACATACATATATGTATATATATATGTATACATGTATATATGTATATATATGTGTGTGTGTATGTATATATGTATATATATGGATATATGGATATATGGATATATGTGTGTATGTATATATGTATATATATGTATATATGTGTATATATACACACATATATACACATATATACATGTATATACATATATATATATATATATATATATATATA
>JANHMN010000015.1:62032406-62062406 GCA_030674055.1 Rhabdomys pumilio
ATATATATATATATATATATATATATATATATATATATATCCTTTACTGAAACAAATGGGTAAATTTTAAGCAATGTTCATTATATTTGTTGAGACTTCCTGGATTATAACCAAAGAAGTACCAATTTAGCATTTATTAATTTTTAAATCTATTGATTAATTAATTTGTTCAGTATTAAGTTTGTTTTAGGACTTTGCACTTGTAAGAAAGTACTCTGTGAGTTCCCCACCCCCTTTTTAATGCTTTTTTAAATTTGGAGATAGGGTCTCACTCTTACCCATGCTGGTCTTGAATTTGTGTAATTCTCCTGCTTCAACCTCTCAAGGTGGAATTACAACCCTGTACTAAAAGACCCAACCAAAACTCCAATTTAAATTGACATGAACAAGGAAAGATTTGGTTTGGCTTTGTTTAATACGGGGGATGATGGTTTATGCTCACACGTGTGGGTGTATAAGTACATGGGGACACATATATGTGTATCGGTGTGGAAGCTAGAGACCACTCTTAGGTGTTGTTCATTGTGAGACATTTATTATATTTTGGAGGATAAGTCTATCAGAAGACCTTGGGTTTGCTAAGTTTTGTAGGCTGGTATAAGCATTTTACATGCTGAACTATCTCCTGAGCCCAGAACAAGACAATGAAAAGAGAGTTCTAGAACAGAAAGTCGACAAGAAAGGCAGTATGGGAGACAGAAGACTGAGGGGAGATGTTTGATAATGATAGTCAAAAATAAATAACAACTGAAACACAGAAGTACTTTGACCAAAAGGTAAAACCTCTCAAGAAGCTTCTAGCTCTAAAACCGGAAGAAGAATGAGGTAAGCCAGGCGCTCCCTGGTCAATAACCGGAAACCTTTGTCCACAGTATACGTGCCATAGTTTTCAGAATTGTCTTGCTCCTGTGAGGTGTCATTTTTGTAGCCTTCAACTGTGAGTTCAAGTAGGATATCATTGGGAAAGTACTAGGAAACATTTATGGTAAACAGAGATAAGTCAACGAAGTCAGAGGGTTGAGGACCAATAGAGAACAGTGAGGAAGACTGAGAACACAGAAGTGCTTGGGTCTGAGACTCTCTCTGTCTTCCAGGTGGAAATGAGTCAGTCTCCTGAATGAACTGGTGGATTTCAAATCTCTCTGAAAGGTGCCCTTAGTGACCTAAGGCCACGCCTGCTTTTCTGCTATGAAAGTGAAGAGGAGGTCCTGCTGTTTCCTACACCAACTCTAAGAGACTGAGGCAAAGCAGAACCACGGTGCTCCAGTTACACAGTGCTAAGCCAGCACTGGGCCATGCGACTTTCCAGGATGTCAAGAAACAGAGATGAAGAGAGCAGACAGTCCTCTAACCAGGCCAATTAGAGGGTAGGTTGGCTGTGAAAACGCCAGTTTTCACCTTTCTAAGAAGATTGAGTTTGAAATAATGGGTCAAGTTCCAGTCAGTTTCTCCTTTCTACCTTCTTCAGCCCTTTCCTGCCTGTAACACCAGTCTCCCCTCCCATGCTTAACTCACCCTGATTTATAGAATTAGGTGCTGCCTGGTTTTAGAATCGCAACAGTTTTTAAACTGGCGAATGCCTTCAAATTTGTTTTAACATTGGCTTTTAATGCCACCAGGCACTCTTGAATAGCTTGCTCAAACATGTCTCTTAAATGGGTTCCTTGCCCAGTTTGTACACATGCTGATGTGTTGACAAATCCAGGATTTAAATCAAAAACAAGACTGATAGTTCATCATTCATTTAAAACTTTCAGAGAGGTGCTGGAGAGACAGCTCAGTGGTATAAGGTTTGTGCCCCTGCAGAACACCAGAATGCAGGGCTCAAGACTCACAACCACCTGTAACTCCAGCTCCAGAGAATCTAGCACCTTCTTCTGTCCCCCAAGGGCACCTGCACTGATGCATGTGCACTATGAATGTGCTGACATGTGGAGAGAAACATAATTAAAAATAAATAAACAAACTTTCATTGCAGTTGTTAGGAAGGTACCTCATTCAATAAATTGTGATTTTTGTTGTGCAAATATAAGAAGCTGAGTTCTGGCTAGGGAGACCTGTAATCCCAGTACTTGGGACACAGAAACAGGAAGACCCTTGGGGTGACTGGCTAGCAAGCCTATCATAATAAGCAAGTCTCAGTGAAGTGAATAACATGTCTCAAAAAAGGAGTGTGTCAGCTAATGAGAAATGACAGCTAAAATTAAACTGTAGCATACACATGCATGTACAAACATGCGCATCTATCCCTGCACAGACATAAACATGAGAATTCACACACACACACACACACACACACACACACACACACACACACACACAGAACCTTTCGGAGAACAGACAATCTCATGGACTGTGAATGTACGTGGCTGTTCAGATTTCTCCTTAGTGTAATCCAAAATTGTCATACTGTTCTTACACGTTTCTACTTCAACCTGCATATACCTCATGCTGTGTATACTTGCCAACAGCTCTCTGCAGGGCCCCTCTTATTCCCATCTGTGCCTGTAGAAAACCAATTATCCTCCCCAGTTTCCATCAAATATTAATGTCTTATTAAGCCTTGCCCGTTCCTTTCTCTCACAGCAAATGCTGTCCTCTTTTCCTGTAACCCCCCATATATATGTGCCACCCTGTTTATGTACAATGCCTGCATGATCTGTGTCTCCTTTGCTGTCTGAGGCAAAGAACAAAATCATGGAAGGCATCAGTTTTTACTTTATAAGCTTCTATCCTGTTTGCATCCTTGCTTTTTTTCTTGCACTTGTGTGCGTGTTTCTATCTTTTTGGTTTGTTTTGTGCTTTCTCATGAGGTGGGTTTGGTATTTTGTTTGACCATTTGTTTGCTTATTTCAGAGGCCCATGTCTCACAGCATGGCTTTGAAAATGTAATCCCCTTGTTGTCTCCACCTCTCAAGTGCTGGGATTATAGGCATACACCACAAATCCTACGTGGTTTTTTTGCCTTATTTTAACATGAATATACAAAATGTCACCTGTATAATTAGGGATATTTCCTATTTCAGCATTAAAGAATTCCCATTTTAATAGTATTAAAATGATAAACTTAATCCTGTTATTTAAACGTCTGTTGTCACATATTTTGAAGTAAAATGTCATTGCCTACCTGTTCTGCTTTCGGTAAACATTCTGGGCAGTTGCCAGGACCTTTCATAACCTAACTGATGGATAGAAATAATATTTTTTTAAAAAAATCTTTTAAAATTTTACATGTGAGAAAAGCATTTGAACATATCTCTTGCCTTTAGAGACTAAACATTTGATAGATCTTGCAACTACCAAATTGATAATATGCTTGAAGCCATTTAAAATTATATACTCTATTTCCCTATTGTATACTCAGTCTGTTTCCCTACTGTGGGCATAGCTTGTTTAAGTACAGCCTGCCTTTAGAAAGACAATGTAACCAATCTTATTATGCCTTGAATTTCTCCTCCAATCAATTTTATAACCTAACTAAGGATATAGATTTCATCTCAAATTATATATAACCCCATGCCCCTGATGTCCCTGTGTGTTGAAGCAGTCATTTGCTGAAAATTGCCAATAATTTAAAAGCAACCTGAAATAAAACAAGTGTCCACCATAAATGTTGGAAGAAACGTGTAGAAATAAAGGTTGATACTGTCTGTGTGAGTTCTCAGCACAGTTCTGGGTCAATGGGTCAGTAATGTAATTTCTTTATTTGTAGCCTATCATAAAAATTATCAAGTCAACAGGATCCTCATTTCTTTCCAAGCACCATGTTGTCAGTGATGTTCAATAACTATAGAGCAAAGCCCTATGCTAAGGACAGAGAACACCAATAGACAGAAGACATAGGACAGAAGTTGAAAATTAAAATCTTGCCTAGCTTTTGGTTTAAACTACTCCAAAAGGAAAGCCCTTTTGTTCTTTAATGCAGCATGGACTCACAAAGATAGTGGAATAAATCATTTGCAGTCTCTCTTTTTATTGCCTACATCTCTTCTAACCCTAGGATACAAAGTCAATCATCTTGTCAAGTCAACTTTCTCTGGGTAGGGGAACAGGATTCCTGAAACTTGCAGGTCTCTCTTATAAAAAAAATTTTATAGATGCCAATGATTCACTTCTGAGGAGCATTCTGCTTTCTCTTCCTATTTAAGCATCTGGGATTAATTTTAAACTCATCTAGCCAACAGCATTTAACAAATATAGACTGGTCATTTCCTAAAGAAAATACTGTCATTAAATATTTAGAAAACAGCCATTGAATCGGCTGAAAGGAAGTGTAGAACATGGTAGAAATGACTAATAAAAGATGTCAAGGGTTCCTGGTTCAACATGCCATTTAGAACATTCTCGGGAAAGGTGGGAACAGTCACAGTGCCCACCCCCACAGAGAAGAGTTAGTGTGTGCACTTAGGAATATAAGGATTGGTTTGATGATTCAGTTCTTTAACTCCCAGCTTTTCCTTGCAACTATTCATGAATTTGTTACCCACAAATGTTAGCAAATATTGCTGAAGGCATTTATGATTCCCTGTTCCATGAGCAATCTACTCTGAATGCAAATTATCTTTAACTGTGTATCTGGTCAAATACTTATGAAAATTGGGTTCATTTCAGACTATTGGACACCAAAAAACCTACTTCTTGATGCCTGTGGAATAAGTATTCTCCCTCTCTCCAACCCTTCTTCACTTCTCTGAGACAGCAGAGTGCTTGCTCACTTCTGGTTCAGTCCCACACTGAAACCCAGGGCAAGGGAATAGCATATCCCATGTAGTAAAGGGCCTCTGTTATTCCCATAATAAAATGAGGACAATTTGTAGCCAGTGGTTAATAAGATGTGTCATCTGTGTTTTATGACCTAACTCTACCTTTGAAGTTCTGAGTTGCTCTTGATATTCCTGAAACACTAAATAAATAAATAAATATGGAAACCAGTTGTTTCTGGGGTGCTTATATGGCTTGGGATTCGATCTCTAGAGGAGGATGGGAGGGAGAGAGCAAGAGTGAAAGAGAGAGAAAGAGAAATAGAAACAAGACAGAGACAGAGAAAGAGAAAGAGCCTTCAGTTGTCCTGAAACTTTGTCCCCAAGTCCCTTTCTCATCAGCTAAGAAGTCCCTTCAGAAGGTGATTTGGCATTGTTTCATGGGTATGGAAGATTTCAAGTAACATTGAATTTTTAAAAAGTATTCTACTATAAACTTAAGGTCTTTCTTGTATTCTTCTTTAAAAGGGTTAGTATTATCTGAGAAATACATCTGAGTTCTTAGGAAAGGGGTTTCTCTACCTTGTTATATGCAGTCTACATCATCAATATGAGACAAAGACACAGTCAGTGGTCAAGTAGCACACTTCTGTCCCTGAACAAATAACTGAGAAATCAAGCTTCAAGGAGGGACACGTGCTGTGACAGTTTCAAAAGTTCAGTCCATGCTTGCTCAGTGCCACGCCCTGGAGCAGCACATCACAGGAGAAGAGTGTGGAGTTGAAGGCTTCCCTTATGAAAGCAAGAAGCAGAGAGAATGGATACTGGGCATGGTGGCAAACATTTCCAATCTTAGCACTTGAGAGGCAGAAAAAATGCCTGATAACAACCTGTCTACACAGGGAACCCTTGTCTAAAAAGAACAAAGAACAGAGAATTAAGCAATGAACTATGAGAAAGAGAGATCAGTTTTTACTTAGTAACTTGCTTGTATGATGCTTTGATTATAAAATGTGCCTGAGAGACATGCCTGAAATAGTATTTAATATATGGGTGACTGTACCATCATTGCTCCCATAGAGTTAAGCAGGGACCAGCTTGCTTAATTCTCCAATTCCCATTTTTGTTGTAATCACTATTAATATTTTTATTGTTATCATGGTGCTGGAGACAAGATGCAGGGCCTTGGATCTTTGGCTATGCTAGATAAGACCCCTCTATTGAAGCGATATCCCTAGACCATGATTGTGGTGAATGAGATCTTGCTGTGTGGCTTAGAATTCTGTGAACTTTTGATCTGCTCTCTGTCTCCTGAGCCCTTGGATTATAGATAAGCACTACACACTCAGCTGAATTTCATTTAAAAAGACAATCAGCCTGTTAATTTAATAACTTTGCATGGGGGTCCATTTTTAGGTTTAAGCCATGTACTTTGGCTACCAACATGTTGATGTTGCTATTTTGGTCAAGCTTCAAAAATGGCACATACAGCTTGATCATGCTAGCCCTTTTTGTCCTGGGAATATTTTTATTCCTGCCCATTGTGTTAAAGCTTTTCTTCAACAACATCAACATGTTGGCAGCCAAAGTACATGGCTTGAACTTGAAAATGGGAGTCCCAGACAGAGCTATTAAATTAATAGGCTGGCAAGCCAGGGATGGGTAAGATTCTTCACAGAGCTTTACCAACCTAAGACATAAGTGCATTGCCTTTGATAATGCATATTCCACGACAGGTAAGGAAGGCATTGTTGTCAGAATGACCTAAGACAGGCTCAATCTTGTTAAGAAAATTAAAAAAGGGAGAGGTGGAGAGCCTTTGGAGCTGCTTGGCAAGAAGCTGACATGGGCAAGGAAAGGGGCTGCTTGACCAGAATATGACATTGGCCAAAGGCAAGGAAGTAGGCTTCAGGCAGGAATCTGACATTAGACTAGAACAAAGAAGCAATTTCAGGTAGGAATCTAAATATTAGGCCAGAACAAAGAAGTAATTTCAGACAGAATTCTAAATTTTAGACCAGAACAAGGAAGTAGGTTTCAGACATGAAAATGACCTTGGGCTAGGTAGGGAAGTAGGCTCAGATACTTTGGTAATCTTGATAAGCCTTTAGAAACAGTGATCATGGGAGTGTTCATGTAACTGGGTTTAATCCTTGCTTTTTCTTTGACTACTTGTGTTTATTGTATTGCTTATTCCTTGACTATTTGTATCTATTGTATTGCTAGACTCTCAATCTAAAACTGATTTTATTACATGCATGTAATCAAAATAGTATAAAAGCATAAATAAGTAGGGGGTATGGAATAGGGGGTTCTAGGGAGGAGAAATGGGGAAAGGGAATGACATCTGTACTGTAAATAAATAAAATATCCAATACAAAAAAAGGTTGAACTTTCCTACTGAGCTGTCAATAAATAAATAAATAAATAAATAAATAAATACATAAATAAATACATAAATAAATAAATCTTTAAAAAGACAAAGAAAAGGAGGGCATTATAACCTGAAGGGAAAGCAGTGGCACTTAGAAAAGACAAAATGTAAATATACCCAGGAAGAAGGCCCATTCTGGTTGTACAAGCTGACAAATAATCCCATGAGCCACAAAAGGACATATTGGTTAATGACTGACTGACGGCAATGGTTTCTTGTCACCAGCTCATGACATAGCCATTATTACACCAGATTCCCCATGAGGTCATGGGAATACAGCATAGTGCATTCATGTGCCCAGCTCAGGTTTGTATTGACAGTGGTGTGAACAAAATAAGAGAGCTTCCAACTTCATAAAGTACGTAACACGGTTATATTCCATGAAGTATTTGATAACTTCAATTAATGGTTACTATACTCTACCTTTATTATTAAAATGGAATACAGGAGGGCTTAAAGGGAGGAAAATGACAAATGAAATGACATATTATAATCTCAAAAAAATTAAAAAACTGTGGGGAGCCAACAGAAGGTGGCTATCAGCCTTGCAGCCATCTTGAACCATATACCCTGACAAGAGACTTGATTACATTAGCCTACAACAGCTGAGCACACTCTGATAACATTTTGTTTTAGATACCCAGGATCTTCCCTTGGGTGAAAGGAAAGGTGTGCTTTAGAGCTGAGACTTAAGGGTGTGACTTAGAGATTAGATTTAGAGACAAGGCCTAAGGGCATTACTTAAGGGCGTGACTTAGAGGCATTGCTTAGAAGTGAGAAATATAAAAAGCAAGAAGCAGACAAAAGAGAGATCAGAGAACCAGACAACAGATTACTTGACAGCAGTACAACTTGGAACAGAGAATTAGGTATTAGGCACTTGGCACTTGGAGGAAGAACTTGGAATTAGACAGTACAACTTGGAGTTAGTTATTAGACATTAGGCACTTAGCACTTGGAAGAAGTAACTTGGAACTCAGAGGCACTAAGGACTAGGAACTAGGGACTAGGAACTCAAGACTTGGGACATGGACTAGGAAGAGAGACAGAAGAATAAAGGGGATTGAATCACACTGTCTGGTCTCCATTCCTCGAATCCGTCCTCACTCTCTCTCTTGCTGAACCCCCACCCGCAGACTGGAGCAGCTTGGGGCAGTGCAGGCTAACAAGTTAGTCCTCAAGGCTTTTGGCAATTCGGGTTCCAACATTGATAGAGTGGTCCCCAACATTTTGGCCCCCAAGTATGAAGCAGCTCGGGCCGCAACATTTTTGGCACCCAAAATGGGGCAGCTCGGGCCACAACAAAAAAACTATATCCCCTCTACTAAATAAATACATGTTTGCTGCAAAGTCATACGGCATTATGTGCCTCATACATCTCACACCTTCTCTCTTAATACCTTGGTACCCTGTCTTATAATTACATCATTTCTGTTTTGTTATGTGCATGATGATCTTCATTTAACTGCATATATTTCTGTATCCTGGACAGAACAGCAGTAGACACAACTTGTATGTAGCTGAGGTGTGTGGAGGACTGTATCATTTGATTTCTCACACAATAAAATGTCCCAAGTGGTCTCTGCCATTCAGTGATACATGGCTGCCTGCATGTGACAATTTGATAATTTGTCTTAGGTGTCATGTTTTGCCAAGGTTTGAAATGGGTTTCTGTTGATGGGGAGTCTCGTTTTTTCCTCTGGGCAATACTTCTAGTTTACTTATTTTATATACTGATTTTGAAATATCCAATTCCTTGAACTCTTTAGAGATCAGCAAGTAAAGCCTAGACAAGCAAAGGAGCTTTTCCACTTTAATGATTATCCAATAGATCCTGCCAATTCAAGTTGCTACAGAGTTGAAGTGGATCTTATTTTTCAGAAGCATCTGGACATCAGTATTGATCATTCCAGCCTCTTGAAAACTACAGCCTTTATCCTTGTGTGGTCCTGCCCATTCAAGGTGCTATGGAGTTAAAGTGGATCTTACTTTGTCAGAAGCACCTAGACAGCAGTATTGATTGTTCCAGCTCACTGAACAGAAGCCTTGAAAGCAGAGGAAATTTCAGTCGACTTTTCTGATTCAGTTCTTTTAATAGCTAGGAAGATAGAAGGAGGTTTTGGAAAAATCTTCCTTCTCACTGATCCATCTGTATAAAAAAGCTCTCTGCTCAATATTCACCTGCAACTATGTATTTGGTTCCACTCTCAGGAAACAAATTAGGAATGGATCTTTATATGAAACCTATCATGAAGTTTGTCCAAGCTTAACAGGCAAATGCATAGCTTTTGATCCAATAACCAGCTCCTTTATGTTCTCAAATCATATCTCTATGAGTGCCACAGAGATCAACTATTCCTGGTGCCTGTTTCATATTCTCAGTGAGTCACAAGAAACTAAGTGTTTTTTAGCAGGCTCCTGGGTAGAATGTGGGCATCAGAAAGTCATGGCAGAGATGTTATTTAGATCATTTCTCTTTTTTATATGAGACTCACAAATTGTCGGGGTGGGGAGCCGACAGAAGGCGGCTATCATCCTTGCAGCCATCTTGAGCCATATACCCTGACAAGAGACTTGATTAAAACAGTCTACAACAGCTGAGCACACTCTGATAACATCTTGTATTAGATACCCAGGATTTTCCCTTGGGTGTGTGAGACTTAAAGGTGTGATTTAGAGCTGAGACTTAAGGGTGTGACTTAAGGTGTGATTTAGAGATAAGACCTAAGGGCATGACTTAAGGGTGTGACTTAGAAGTGAGACATATAAAAGGCAAGAGGCAGATAGAAGAGTTCAGTACAACTTGGAGTTAGTTATTAGGCATTAGGTAGCAGGCACTTGGAAGAAAACTTGGAACTGAAAACTTGGAACTTGGAGGCACTAGGGACTAGGAACTAGGGACAAGGAACTAGGAATTAGGAACTAGGGACTAGGAACTCAAGACTTGGGACTTGGACTAGGAAGAGAGACTAAAGAATAAACGGGATTGAATCACACTCTGTCTGGTCTCCATTCCTCAAGTCTGTCCTCACTCTCTCTCGCTGAACCCCGACCCGCAGACCGGAGCTGCTTGAGGCAGTGCATGCTCTATCAGTTTAGCCCCCAAGGCTTTTGGCAATGCGGGTTCCAACATTGATAGAGCAGTCTGCAACATTTTTTGGTGCCCAACGTGGGGCAGCTTGGGCTGCAACATGTCTGAAATGTCCTCCATGGAGTCAACAATTCCTGTATCTCCAACAGTCAAGTATAGCTTTTGATGCTCTATAACAGGGTAGTTTTGGTCTTCAAGAATGAAAGGACTAAATGCGTTTTAAAATTTGCATTTGCTCTCTTAATATCTTGGTACCCTAGTGGATCAAGGCTGAAGTGAAAAGGAACATATGTTGCTCTCTCACATTCTAGAACCTGAGACTAAGACCAACCTATCTTTTGCTAAGTAGCTTTAGGAAAGTAATTGAACCTTTGCGGGGGTGTGATCTTCTTTCTATACACACAGAAACTTCTGCTTCCTTGATAGAGTGTGTGCTAAAGAACCATACCCCTGCCTCACTACCCCCGTGGAATAGATTCTAAAACAACACCATTTTCAAGAGTTCACTACTCAAAACTTCCTTATGCTTTTTTTATGATACATCTTAGATCTCTATGTGTTTTTACAATTCCTTCTGTCACACTCATTTGAAGCTTCTCAATAATAAATATTTATCACTCCTATGTTTGGAAACTTCTAAGAAATATGATAAAAGACACAGAATTAAGGAAGGAACTACAAGACACTTACTCACAACACATACAGCTACAATACCACAACCTAGAAGACACACTATAAGATTTATGAAAAAGGAGACCAGAGGGTCAAGATCTGTGCAGTGATTTCTGGCTTCCCTGAGTTCTACTCCTGTTCTTAACTAATGAACTACTGGAGATGCTTCCCTATGGCAACACTCCCCAATCATAAGAGCAGAGCACACTTGAAGCTACTAATTTAATCTCCCTTTAAGTCCCTTCCTCTGTCCCTCCATCTCTCTGCCCATTCATCTATCGGTCCCTCCATCCTTCTACCTCTCCCTTCTTTCTCCCCTCCCTCTGCTTTAATGTTTCCAACTCTTCTTTCTGCTTTTGAGTTTCTGCCAAACATCAATGACAAGTGACTCATATACTATAGCAAATGCAAAATATAGACTATTTTTCTCACATAGGTAGGCTTCCATTCCATTCATACACTTACAAATTCAGTTATATCTCCCTGTACAGTATATGTAATATATCACTGCATTCCTGAGAAGGATTTGAGGTCTATCTTTGTCTGACAATGATGTCTTTTATAGAAGCAATGTTATCTTCCAGTTGTGAAGTTTGTGTGTAAGTAACATACTGGGGTCTAATCAGTGATCTTGCAACTGGTTGAACAACTGGCCAGAAATACATTATTCATGTATATGAAAATGGTTTGCTCTGGATATGTAGAGATGTCTTTTGCTTTAAACTTCCATACCTCAAAAATTCTAAATGACCATATTAAATTCAATCTACCTCACTGTACAATTTACCAAAGGAGCCCAGATTCAGGTACATATCTTAGAGGGGGGACATTTCTCCTCTTACTACAATGAGTCCACTCTTTCAAATATGAAAATGCTTACCCTTCTAGGTCCTGAAAAATACAATTAGCAGTGGGAGAAAGATGACTGTCCTCCCCATCACAGTGAGTCAGTATTTACAGGCAACACAATGAGGGAGTGGCTTAGATCTGGCTATTCCTGTCTTTCTTGGCAACCCTGAGTATTTGTTTTGAAAGTTTCCCTTTTAGGATACAGACAGGTCTTTTTCATTGTAGTATTTGGGGAGTAGGTACTCTATTCAGATTGGTCTATGAAAAAGTGACATAATATATGCTGTAAAGTTTATGCTGTTGACAAGAGACAGAAGGGGAACTCTACTCTAGAAAATTCTCATGTAAGCACCACTGAGTCACAAGCACTTATCTCAGGAACCTTCATCTCATGGTCCTCCTCTAGTCTGGCCTCTCTAGGAGCTGGTCTAATTCTTGTGCATCCCAGATTGCAGCTGACTTTCTCTCCCAGTTCTGGATGCTCAGCACAGGGCTGTAACATGTGTATTTTGTCCTGAGTGTCTCCACTGGCTTCTGGTAATCATCTGAGGTCTGTTAGTATAGACCATCATGAAGATTTTTCTGCTCTTAAATTATTGAATACCTCTAGGACAGAGCCTTCAGGAAGCAGGGCATCAACCTTGCTTGCAACAGTAAAGGAGTAGAAAGGGTGGAGGTTTGGGACAATGAACATATGGTAGCATTCATTTTCCTTAGAGGAAATGGCCCACCGAAGGCAGCTGCATGACAAGACAGGTGGGTAGAGGAAGCAATGGACTACAGAGAAATGAGGGGACTTTAACAGAGTAGTGCTGCTAAGTCCCATTCATTGTGGTGACTGGGCCTTGTTGTTGTTGTTTCTTTTTGCTTTTTAAAGACATGGTCTTGTATTACAAAGGCTGTGAACTTGCCATCCTTCTACCTCAGCCCCCAAATGTTGAGGTTATAGGATTATACCACCACACCCAATTTTACCCTCCCGTCCTAAGGGTGACACAATTGTCTAGCTGATGTTAACACTGACTAGTGTAAGACACAATAAATATGTTCTTTCTAGAAAATCTATAAGGTTAAATATCAGAAATTCATATGAAAACAAATCTTTGTATTATATATGTAACTTTCCAAACTTTTAATGACAGGAAATAGTAAATAGGCATAAAAATTGTCATAATAATTTAGGCATGAATATGCTTATAGTACAACCATACAAATTATTAATGTAGTATTTCAGTTTATCTTATACACTCTTCTTAAATTTTACCTTTTAGAGCCCCTTCTACAGAAAGAAAGAAAGAAAGAGAGAGAGAGAGAGAGAGAGAGAGAGAGAGAGAGAGAGAGAGAGAAAGAGAAAGAGAGAAAGAAAGAAGTTACTGACTTTTCTATAAATAGCTCCTGGCCTCCTGTCCTTCCTCCTATATTGGGCTAAAATGGAAATTTTGACAGCATGCTTGACTGTTGAAGGGCTTCTTGGTTTGTTGTTTGTTTGTCTTTTACCAAACTTTGGAAAAGAGAAAGTAAAATGATAAATAAGACTTCATGTAGGAAGTAAAGAAAACTTGTCTTCTCCATTTCTATAGCTCTACATTTGTTGACAACAAGAGTAGCCTACATATGATGCATCTGACATAGGATGCAACATTAACTCTTTGGATATGGCAAAACGAGGGTTCTGAACATTGACAGAGTAGGTTCGAGGATGAGCAGCTCATGAAGACTGTGCAGGGAAGCTGAAAGAGCATAGCAGAACTTGGCTACAAAGGATGATATTTCAAAAGGTATATACTGGAGAAAAAGAATGCCATTTAACCCTTGAATTAAATCTCATTACTGTTGAATAGAGTCTTCTCGTGGATAAAGACTTGCACCATGCTGAAAATGTTCCTTTTGACTGTACCCAGGAAGAAACGTTCTTTGTATTTCAACCAAGATCGAAATACTCACCCTAAGTACTGTTTGTTCTCATACTCTACCTGAGAATTACATCATCCCTGGGAACTGGTGCATAAAGTAAGCTTTGTCTCATTTTTATTAGTTCTTTACAATTCTCATAAGTGTGTTTTATTCATATTTCAATTTACAGAACTGGAAATTGGGTTTGGTTCTACAAACTTTCTTATACTATATAAGACCTGGTCATTTAGTCCACAGGGCAGTTATTGAAATAAATATGTAACAATTATGAACATCTCACTAATAGAGCTAATATTTTACCCCCAAATCTACTGTGTAGCCTAGGGTAATCGTCAGTGATGATAAGAAAGGAGAGAGGTATGAGTTCCTAGAGAAGGAATATTTCAAATTATAGACTACAAATTAGATCCACAGAAAGAAAAGGCATAATCAAAACAATTCATTAATCTATAACAGATTGCACCTGAAGAGAGGTGTGTCTGAGAAAGTGGAAGACCGTGCTATGTGAACAGATGGAGATGGAACAGTGGGTAACAAAGAGGAAAGTGAAGAGTTGCAAGGTAATCCAAGTTGAATTAACCTATATCTAGTGTGGAGAAGCCTGCAAAGATGAAAAAGCCCTTGTATAAGAAATTAAAGAAGGCTTTGGGAACGAGAGCCATTCTACTGTGAATGAAGATACCAGAGGTTAGATTCCAGAATTCTGTTCTTTCCTACAAGGCTTTAAAATGCTCAAGAAAACCTATGATAAGGTGTATAAATAATTTTCATTCTGGTTCAGTACATTCTCATGTCTTTCTGCACAAATACATTTAACTGAAATAATAATTTTACAAATAAGATATCCCAAACCATCAGAGGCTAAGCATGATACTTGTGACACCATTGGAATACATTAAATAGAAGTACTAGCTACTAATTTCTTAGTTATTTTCACAACCCACAAATGAGGTACAATTCAGCTGGCACTTTCTAAAAAATTACTCTATTGTGTACATTGCATAGGGTGTGGGTGGAATAAACATATAAATGAATGCAAGTGGTATTTATACTTAACATTCACTCAACCAGGTAGGCAGATATGGTGGCACACTTGCAAATTCAGCACTGGGGAGGCAGGAAGTTTTCCAGTTCAAGGCCAGTCTGAAATACATAAAAAAGATCAAGTTTCAAGGGCTCAATAATAGAGCCCTTATATAGCATGAAGGAGACCCTCAGGAAACTCCCCAAAATGGTGGTGGAGAGATAAACCACTAAACAAACATCAATGACTTTATGTCCTGTTCTGGCAGCCACCCTCTGTCAGTTCATTTAAGGACAACTTTCCTGCCATCTACACAGGAAAGGTCAACCTGTCTAAAACTGAGCATATCTAAAATCCTAACACTCAATGGATAGGACTAGAAGAAGCCAGCCTAAGCCAGGTAGTATGACCCTGACTTAGGAGGGAAGAAACCTTACTAACCAAGTGGATTTCAACAGGTTGAGTCTCAGCATCCCTGAAGAAGTTTTAAAATTACAAATGAGCTTATTTAAATAGATGGGTTACACGTAGTGATATTTATCCTTTTTAAAACAAAAACTGACTAATGTATAGTACAAACATTTATCAAAAGTAACTCATAAAGGGGATACTTTTACAAATCTTTTTAATGCTTGATAGAAGATTCTGGATTTTCATACCTATTCTGCATTCAGTTGGTCATGATGTATTGCTTTAGAGTCTCAGATCCAAAACCATTTTAGAAGAAGACATATTCCTGGTCTTCCTAGACTATCACGGATATTTCTCTTTGCCACTCTTTGCCAACACACCAAAACAGCACAAAATTCAATTTCATGATAGTGAGTTAAGCTGTAGAATCTGAAGCTTTCACCAGTGAATTTTCATCTTCTTAAAACAAATCATGCAGTATGAATGTTGAATAGATCCTTGCATCCAGAAATAGCATATACTTACTGGCTATTTGGAGCACGTGCTCACTGGCCATTACATGTACACACTGGCCATTTAGAAAACCTTGATGTGATGAGTTATTCAGATACTGCAAATGCAGACATATTTCATTATACAGTATCAAAAGTCATATGTCAATAACACCACTGGTGTCATGAGGAACATCTTTTCCTCTTGGGACATTGCCAGGATCAACACAACAGTGACAAGTTTACAAAAAGAAAATTCTCACTTTCCCTTAAAAATATGAACTGGTATTTGGCTTTTGGCTTCACTTCTCAGGGTAACAGATTCAGTTCATTCACGGAAAATGTTTCACTTCTAAATACACCTGAAACCATGAGCTTGTCATTCTTGTCCCTCTTTGGGCATACCAATCCATGAAAAATGAGAATGCTGTGTTGCAAATAGAAAATGTCTCTCACAGGCTCACGTATTCAATTTTTGGTTCCCATCAGTGCTACTACTAGGAGACAGAGAGTGACTGGGAGTTGAGGTTTTAACTGATAGGTCACTAGAGGTGTGCCTTGTAGCTAACACACTGGTACACTGCCCCTTGCTGTATCACTTTTCTCTACTATGAGGTTGAAAAGCTATTTCTTTGTGGAAAACATCTTATAATGGATGTGTCCATATATAAAATATAAAAAGGCAAGATTTGTCTTTTCAGTGCAGTACTCCAGGCTGGATGGATGCTTACATGCTCTTTAAATTCTTTGCTGGAACCTACTTGCAACTTGGATATTTAGAGAAGAAAGATTATATGCTAGGTCACCCATACTATAAAAGTTCATACATACTTTAGCAAAAGGAAATTATGATTTTCTGTTGCAGCAAGACTTTCTTACTAAGGTTCAGCACTTCCTTAGGTCAGTCTTTTGCTGTGTGGATGGAAGTCCCACCTTTGGTAAATCGGTGGGCTCACACCCAAGGAATTTAATCACATGTTGTTTCTTTCCATAGTTGGTAAGAGAAAAAAGAGTAAAGAGTGAGAATTTTAAATAAAGATGTGTTTGTTACTCTTTATTTCACCTATTCAACCTTCTCCCTGCTCTCCACCATCCAAATACCTGGAGAGTAGCACAGAGGAGATTGTTAGTAAGTGGCTGTCAAATGAACAGAGAAGTAAAACCCCCCAAGTTGGTCCAGTTGCAGACCTCTGATACTTAGCATCTCTCTTACATGTCTATGAACACTGGAGGATAATAAAATGGGGTCTGAGGCAAGCTATATGATCACCTGTATGATAATGTCTTGTAGGGGGAGATGTTGTTTCCCTAATTCTTGATTTGGTCAATAAAGAAGGTAAAAGCCAATTATTGGGCAAAGGGTAAAGGTGGGACTTCTGGATCCCAGGAGGAAGAACAGATGCGAGGAAGGAGAAAGGGTTTTGGCCAGGCTTTGAAACAAGGAGCATGAACAACCATGTAAAATCTTGGGGTAGCTAGAACAGGTGACCTCCAACACCAGTGAGGGATGGCTGATATAGACTGGCTGATCAGTTTAAGATAGGAGATTCTGTACCCAGGTAGAACAGTCTCCAGATGGCCCCTTCTTTGGTTTCTGTCCCACACTTTGTCTCCATATTTGTTCTTATGAGTATTTTGTTACTCCTTCTAAGAAGGACTGAAGCACCCACATTTTGGTTTTCCTTCTTCATGAGATGCACTCAGGAACCTCTGGAGTGGTTGGCAGGTGAACAGCTTCCTTCCCTTTACTACTCATTCTTCATACAATAAACCTGGGTAAAATGGCTGCTACAGCCACACTTCTTGGAAGCAACTTTTTCTTCCTACATATAAAGCCTTAACCTGGGTGTGGTGGCTTACTCCGGGAATCCCAGTATTTAGGAGGGTGAAGCAAGGAATGAGCATCCTCCAAAGACAACACACAGGAGATCATTCCTGAACAAAGCCTAACATGAGGCAGCAGAAGAAAAGTAGAAATGATAGCAGGTCCAGCTCTGTTTCCAGTGGTTACTGATGAAATGAATCACCCCTGTATCTCAGGGCAAAATGAAAGTGGACACCCTTTGACTAGTGGGATTTATCTGTACAAAGAGTGAGACCTCAAGAAGTTGGTTATGGAGATAAGTAGTGTGTGCCTGCAATTCCAGCACTGGTTAAGCTGAGGCAGGAGAAGGTCAAGGCCAGCCTGATCTATACTGTGAGTTGGGAGCCAGCCTGGGCTGCATAGTGAAACACTGTCTAAAAACAGCAAAGATGAAGGAAGAGTCCTTCGAAGACTATAGCATGTGCCTCCTCCCAGGACAATAAGCAAAGGATGTCTCTGGAAGTCCTAAACTCCTTGCTATTGTAACACCAACTTACCCTATGGACTGCAACCACATGTCAGCCTAGAGGACATACCTAGGCTTTGCCCTGATACTCCAGATAAAAAACCTTAAGACACTCAGAGAATTCTACTAATTCTTTTATTCGCTCAGCTCTACCGACTCTCCGTGGTCACTGATCCCCATAAGAAAGTCTGCATGCTCTGCGCACTAAATGAGGTTTTCCAGAATGCATTCAGTACTGGAGGGGAGAAGTAAAGCGCTCTACCACACGAAGAGTGTCCCAGTTCCTCTAGAGCAGTGGCTCTTAGCTTTCCCAAAACTGTGACCCTTTAATACAGTTGTGGTGGTCTCCAGCCATAGAATTATTATTCATAACTATAATGTACACACTATGTCATCCCATAAAACATTTTCAAACTTCAAAGCCTTTAACCTTAAAACAGTAACATGAAGCATCCTTGTGTGCATGCATCAACAGGTGCTCTAATAGCCTGATTATAAGTTTTGTCCCCTGAAGTCAACATAGCAGGTCTGCTACTCTAATCACTGACTTTGGGAAAGATATTCAGCATTTTAGTCCCCTAACCTCAGCATTTGCAAGAAAACTGATAATTAATAGTATCCACCTACCAGAGTTGTTATAAGGGTTGAATGAGTTTACACCCTCCTACTCCCAGTCCCCCGTATACCCACTAGAGAGCTTGGGAAAGGGCCAGGTAGAGAGACTCACTATATAACTGCTAGCTATAATTATTTGTTCCAAACTGTGCATTCTTTATTTAGCACCCCAAAATTGAAGTTTTTTTTAAGGTCTGGGTGACAGCATGGCCTAACTATAGAATAAACCTTTGTGGAGTGCCAGTACATGATCAAATTCAATCTATTCTATTATTCTGCTCACTGCTCTGCGTCTTCTTTCCTTCCCTCTATTCCTCCTCTTCCATCCTCATTGCTCTATGTTCTTCCCCTCTCTCTGTCTTCCTTCCTTCCCTCTATCCTTCCTTTTCCATCCTCCTGCCTACTTTTTTTGTTCTTTGTCCCCCCTCACTGTCCCCTGCTTTACTCTTCATTTACATCTCTGCAGAGCATCTGCAGAGATCTGACAGATAAGAAGGTACAGTATTCATATGGGGAGTGTGATAAGCATAATGAAGAGTTTATCATTTTATGGTATAGGAATATATGCACACAAAAATTTAAATTTTAATTCAGAGCCAAAGAAATAGTTTCAGAGAAATCCCAGGAGAAAAAGTGTCGAATTCTACCTACAACTATCAGATGGTCTTTTTCCGAGAAGGTAATATTATACTCAAGTCATTGAGAATGAATATAAGTTATAAATCAACAATACTTTCAGTATTTAAGGGGTAGATACATTGTTTTAACATTTTAAGTTTACATGTTTCATAAAAATGCAACTTTTTACCAGCCACAAAAGATCTGTCAATCTTCAGAAAATGGTTTATATAGAAATTACTATACCAGGTAACAATTTCAACAATGAAAATTGAAATAGTAGTTAAATTTTCGAGAATATAAATCACAAATTCATACTAGAATAAATGTGAGGAGAAAATATAATAGCCTATAGAATCAGAGAACAACTTCCATCAGTCAGATTTCATCTTCCTCACTGCAGGTTCCAGAGGTGAAACACAAATAGCCATTCTTAGTATCAAGAGCCTTTGTAGTCTGAACCATCTTGCAGGTCCCACATTATTAAATTTGTCACCTTTTACCATGACTATGTGGCATTTATTGTCACAGTGTGGCCACGTGAGGCTCAGAAGCATATTTTAATGTACCAATGTCCAAAGGCAATGTAGGACCTATAGTAACTGGAAATTCCAGCTATTAAGTTTGGCTCTGATTCTTAATACTTTCAGTTACTCACAAATTTGAAAGAAAAATTAATTGATTCACAATTGTAGTAAACTGGCCACAGATAAATTGTAATCACCTTGCCTATACAAGGGTTACATTTTATAAAAGAGATCAAACAAGTAATGCATGCATGGATTTGGCCCTGTGTCTCAGTTACTAGCACTGGAGGAAACTGTGTCCTCAAAGCTGAGTGCTTCTCCAGGATCCAGGTACCCTGGGGAAGGGCATTTCACTGTCAGAGTAGATTCTCCTCCTGGGATCTTAATTTTAGGGTCCCTGTTTTCCTACCTCTTACTTTTTTCATTATTTAAACAGCAAACGGCCTTTTCACAGTATCCTTGCAGAAGAAATCCCTTTGGATCACGTCAAGAACTGGGTTAAGTGCATATTATAAGCCAATCATTGGCAAAGAGACCAGAATGGATGCACTCTCCCTGGTCCACCAACACCTCCAGAGAACTGCCTTCTTAAACTAGAGTGTACCCCAGAAGAATTTACAGTGTATTAAAATGGGTTTCTGGGCCCCATGTCAGATAGTACAGGGTAGAGCCTATGAGACTCTGTTCTCACCAAACTCATAAGTAAACTAAAATCCTTCTGAGCAAGTCTTGTGAGAAGGCTCAGATACCTACAGGAAAATGGGCATACAGAGCCCAGAGAGATAGTGAAGGCTCAGCAGCTAAAAGCACTTGCTGTTCTTTCAAAAGACCCAGATTCAACTCCCAGCACACATACAAGATGGGTCACAACTGGCAATAACTCCATTCCCAGGGATCTGGTGCCTTCTTCTGGCCTCTGGAGACATCAGGAACACAAGTGAAGCAAAGCTATACATGCAGGCAAAACACACATGAGCATAAAGTAAATTTTATTTTAAAAGGGCATATGCTACAAAGAGTCAGAAGGGGCGAGTTTTACATAATCAATCAAACCTCATCCTGTATCTCTTATTACTATTCTTAATTATGTTACACATATGCTTATGATGAATTAAGTGTTATTTTGCCTAGAGCTGACTCTGCACATATTTTAAGCTTGGCCTAAAGGTATCTATAACCTTGCTTGATTTGTAAGCTGTTTGTAACATGCTCTTGGAACAGGTAGCAGGGGCTCAGCCAGCCACTCATGATCAACAGCTGAAACCATGTGGAATGAAATAGGCACAAGCTACCACCAAATGTGTTCTGAGTGCCTCCCTTCCATTCTTTGATCTAGCTATAAATGAAACTTGTCCACATGGCAGGGAGGAGCTGTCTGAACCATTTTGGATTAGTACATTGGTCAGCTCTAGAATCCCAAAGCCAATTAAGATCTTCAGATGTATGTAGGTTCACTGGTATTGTGTTTTATAACTCTTTTATATCAACGTAGAGGTACAGTCCAGCTTTTTCTGGGTATTTTGGAAGTGTAACTTTTTTATATCACATCAACACTCAGAGAGATGTCTCTGCCACTATCACTAAGACACTTGAATTTAATAGTCTTGAAGTTTCCATCACTATTCAGCAATGGCACCCTCCACACATCAGTGAGCCTATTCAGAGGAGTCTGTGATACCTCCATGTGGAGTGCATATTATTTGGCAAATTTACAAAAGGAGAGAAAAAAAAAAACCAGAGCTGGAGTTCAAAATTTTCCTAGCCCAACAAGAACCCACTGCCAACCACTTTTATAAAATGCTCCAGAATAAAACTTCACCAGATGTTCTCTTAATTTCTCAGGGATTAATTTGAGAGTTAATTATTCATTTTAATCGATTAACAGCAGTGGGAAAAAGACACTCGGCTCTGAACCAATACCTTTAATTGTATTATGAACCCTTGTTCACTTCTACTTCTAAGTACCAAAATCACTTTGACATACGGAGGGGAAAAAAGCCCCAAGAATGAATTTAGTTGTCTGCTGGCAACATTTGAGCAAGAAATTTCGCTTGCAAATCCTGTAGGCAGCTTACACTTGCTCATGTCTGCTGGTGAGAAGACAGGCTAGATAAAATGCATGGTCAGAAAGAAAGGCGTCTCGATGCCATTTCCTTTCCCCCTCATTATACATCTCACTGCTAGCAACAAGCACACTGAGCTACAGCACAGAAGGTCTGAATTCTACCAACCAGCCACTTCCTGAACATTCCCCTTCCCTGAACTTGTAGAAGTCTGGATTCAGTGTATGTATGTTCATTTCTAACATCCCTTCCAAATGTAGCCTAAGGTTGACAAATTCTCTCTGACCCACTTATCTTTAAGGGTAGTGTTAATAGCATTTAAATAAATAAAAAAATAATAATAGCAAGGGGAGGGAAGACGTAATGGAAAAAATGGGAAAAAACAGAATGTGCCATAATCCTTTCCCTAAATCAGAGGGATTGTAAAATGATTCTGATGACAGCAATTCTGAAAGTGCATACAGCTTAACCGCGGAGACAGATTGAGAGCCAGCTTTGAAGAATGGTGTCTTCGTTCCACTACATGGTTTATGAAGAATATTTCATAAACATTCTCCTCTTTTAGAATTAATTCTCTATCCCTTTTCAGAGTTATGTATGGTTAACACTGATTTTCACATGTAGCTCACAAAGGAAGAATTATGTTTAGTTAGAAATACAGGAAAATTTGAATCTCTGCTCTGTTACTTCAGTATCAAGAAGAGGATTTTATTTCAGTCTCTGTACAACAGTAGTTCTCAAAAGATTGCTTCAGAATTACCTGCAGGGTAAATGAATGGGGACCTGCAAATTTGTGTTTGTTTATTCATTGAATATTGTTTCTGATCCAGAAACCACACATCAAAAACTATTATCCTCAAAGAAGGTAAAAGAAAACTTAAATTAGTCTACATGTAACATCTCAACAAAGACATTTTTAGATAACTCCAGGCATATATCAAATAGTTACTTTTAACAGATCATAAAAATTCACTTTAAAAAACTTATTCTATATAAAGTTTTACCATTTATTAAAGATGAAAACAGTCTTCTATAGGAAAAAGATGGATGGGCTTCTTTAGTTTTAAGTGAAGATGTACATTTTATGTGATTATTTGATACTGCAGGACATATCCCCCCTGCATTACTTTTTCAGGATTGACTGGTATTTTCACTACTATGTACAAAATGACAGAAATACGTGTATAGACATTTCAGAAATTGCTAGAAATTCTCTCAACCCCAGGACACACGACATTTAAGAATTTTGGAAATGAGACTGGAGTTGGCAAAGTAAACAGCAATTTACAAAACCAAACATTTTGCCACAATGCAGCTGCAGCCAATGAAAAACTAGTTCATCTTATCACTCATGTGATAAGAACTGGCACTGAGAAAATATTAAAAGTCTTTGTGTTCCTTTATGCTACTATAGGGCCAGAAAGCTTTGCATGTACAGTAAAAACACTAAGATTCAGAATATACAACAGTCTTGAACCTGAACCAAAGGGTATCCAACCAAGGCCACTGTGAGATCACATGATACAACGTAGGTAGGTAGGTGCGCGTTGTCTGAAACACTGCAGATTCATTATGCACTTTATTTGAACTACGTTTTGTCAGTGCATGCCAAAATTTCACTGTTGCCAAGGGTTTTGTGATCCTCGTGTTTAGTTCATGACTCCTTATGAGTTATGGATTTAAGAAACTGAGATTGCTAAGAAGTCATGGAGGTGAGAAGAGGGGTGTTCCTTGAGCACTTGGTTAAGAATTTGGAGATAGAATATGAAAATATTGATCAAGTGAGATAAAAAGACATGAAAACTGCTTCATGGGATCAATCAAACTTCACTATTCAAATATCAGCTCTAACTTCCATTTTTACTGCTCCAACTTTAAGCAGTACAGATTAGGTACAACATGGAGTTCACTGTCATTATAATGTCTAATGTTGTTTCATAAACTTTTTTAAAGGAAAGGAAAAATAGTGACTCCTTTTGCTGGGTTTCCCATAAAATAGAGGAAGCATTTATTAAGGCACGGGTGGATGACATGTTGTCATTGGTCTGCCTCGCTGCATCAACGTAACTCATATTAAATATCTTGTTAAAAATCTGTGATGCTTAAAAGATAGCAAACTATATGTGCCATCAGCACTATCTATTTTGATTGGATAATGTGATGGATCTAAATTAGTATAAAGAAAACAGGGAAAACTCCAGAACTCATGAACCAGGATTGTCATGAACAAGCTCTCATGGATACAATGAAAAATTTGAAAACATCCAAATAACATTAGCTTATTCTCATGAGTCATACCTAGGGATAACTAAGTTGTGAGAGAATTAGGAGAGGGAACTCAGCATTTTTTTTTCAACTGGGAATGCATTTTAAAAAAAAAAGAAAGCACAAAGAAGAAGATAACTGAGGTATCTTAGTGTCAGCTTTTACAATGTCCTGGTACAGGCTTGTGAACAGCCTCTTTTGATTGTCCTACATCTGATTTATTTTGGTTCCAGGGACAACACAGCTAAAACATAGTATGACATCATGTTTAATTAGGGTCAATCATTTTATGGGCACTGACTTGTACTCTCAATAATGACTTCTCAGAGTAAAGAAAGCTATTCTGTTAATGTAAGTGTGGCTGAGCTATATAGCTCAGTGAGTGAGCACCCTGGCTTCAGTACGCCAATCTCTAGAACCCTTCCACAAACCACCACCAATCGATGATGATAGATAGATAGATAGATAGATAGATAGATAGATAGATAGATAGATGATAGATAGATAGATAGATCTGACTACTGAGGAAGTTTACTGACGCAAGACAACTAAAATCAAGCAATCGAACATTACCAACATAATACAGGTATCTTGCTGAGCAGGTGTTTCTCAGGATTCTGCCACCAACGACTATGTATCCACTGGTTTTCCACCTTTGCTGACTTTTCTACTGTAAGTTCCTTGACAGAGTGTCTGTGTGGCCTCATGTTCACACTTTTAGCTTAAGCTAGAGAGTGATGCAGAGTTTACATTCAACGAATAACTTTAATCATAACAGAATTAAAAACATAAATCTTCCTGCTAACTTAAAATGTACCTGGTTACAGATTTGTTCATATATTTTATTTCCTTCATTTCTGGCTTCAGGAAATCAAAATGTACTGGAGCTTAGATGAGGTCACCCATGACTCCAAACTGGCAAGTTTTGTATTCATATTAGATTTTTAAAAACTCGAATGTTTTTAATTTCCCCCCACTGGCTACATTTAGACCATTCATGAAGACTAGGAGACATTATTAGCCCCAGTTCTCCAGATAGTAAATGTTGGAGCCAGCACACATTTGCTTACAAGTACTGGTTATCAAATCCTCAGCAACTGTATAAGCAAGTGTTAGCTGATCTTATTTAATGACTTGACATTGGTAATGGACAGCTAAATATGCACAGAAACGAGCTGATGTTGCAAATCATGGGCCTTTTTCAGAGAACTGTTCCATTATGTCACTATGCCTAAAGGGTCATAAAGAGGTATGTACCTATGTACCATAATAGCTTGGTGACTACTTTTTGGTAAGACAGTATCAGTAAATGCCAAGAGATCAGAGCATCAGCAAGTAAAATATAGTCAAACTCCAATTTAATAAGACAAAAAGCCAGAAGCTATAACATAGGTTTACAATGATACAAATATTGGAAGTAAGAGATTGAGCAACATTTTTGAGGGAAGCATCAGAGAGGAGGGAGAGCCTGGGGAGTGGGGTAAAGGGAGAAAGTTTGGATGAAGAATTCTCATGGTATAGTTGGGCAACTGAAGCTAGATCCTTACCAAATGTACAGAGAACAAGGAGGGTGTCCCCAAATGAATAATAATATGACTCAAGGAGGGGGAAGCTGGTTCAAACACTCCTGGCTTCAGTGGAACATGGTTACAGAGAGTGCCAAAACTGTTGTCATAACCTAGCTGCAGCAGAGACCATCACTATGACCTTGCAGACTGTGCTGCTCTACAGTTCATTGTGGTAGTTATCCTCTATAGCCACTGTTGTGAGAAGCCATCTCCCCTCCCCCACTTACTGCTTGGTAAGTATTTTTTCAAAAAGCTTTGGTGGCTATTTCCACATCACTTAAACTGCTTTGCAGGTTTTGTCGTCCATAAAATGATTTTATAAAAAATTTTTAAAAAGGAATTTCCATAATCTGGATTTAGAGCTGAACAAATGCACCTGGCATTAACCAAAAGCAGAAGCTCCCAGTCTTTCTGCAGCCTACCAGGCAGTACCATTGACTCTCAACAGAAAGCCCAAGAAAAGCAAAGGATGAAGGGAAAAGAGAAGCACATTACAGTCATTTCTCAGTTTTGCTTTTTCAGTTAAATGGAATTGTACAGTAAGTGCAAGAATGCTTTCACTTTACATAATAAATGTTTGAGTTTATCCACGTTGTAGCTGGGACAATAAATTATCCCCTCCACTTCAGTGATATTGCTTAAATGTCCCTTACAAACTCATATGGACTATAGTAGTATTGAGGGAGGAGGGGTAGCTAAGAAGTAATCAGGCCACGAGGCTGTGGTTTTAATGGTGGATTAATGTTCTTACTGTACGAGTGGGTTTCTCATTTAAAAAATAATAAGACTTTCCTGATTTATTTCTCCTTACTTGACCCACCTAATCCTGCTCTCTCAACCTCTTTCCACAAGCTCTCTCTACTGTATGGCACAGCAGGATGGTCCTGCCTAAGTTTAGTCCTTTAGTCTCATACACCTCAGCCTCCAGCATCGTAAGCCAAATAAACTTATATCGTTTCTAAATTACCTTGCCTCTGTTTTTCTGTTATAATAACATAAAATGAACTGAGACAAAAAAAATTGGTGCCAAGAAGTGGGACTGCCACCCTAACAAACACACCCACCCACGGAAGTTATTTTAAACCTGGGAAATGGGTACAGATGGAGATGGTTCAGAATGAAAGGCTAGAAAAAATATTTAGGTGTCATAAATAGAACATTCAAGATATTCTGGTGAGGACCCAGAAAAAAAGTGTGTGGAGTCAGAATCTTCTCAGGGATTACTTAAGTGGAAATAACCACAGGCTAGTAAGAATATGGACAGGAAAGACCACTGTGCTGAAGTTTCACATGCAAAGTGACATTGGTTATGGAGTTACAAGAGATTTTTGGATTCATGTATGATGCTCACATCTTACCGTTTCGTAGAATGAAGAATTCAAGAGCAAAGTAGGAAGAGACTACTATATACCTGTGGTCTCCAGCACTGAGGAGATCACACCTTTAAAATCACCTGTACTACATAGTAAGACCCTGTGTCAGAAGAAGAAGGAGGAGGAGGAAGAAGAAGAGGAGGAGGAGGAAGAGGAGGAGGAGGAGGAGGAGGAGGAGGAGGAGGAGGAGGAGGAGAGGTTTACATTGACAAAATTTCCTTCACTGTTGAAGGTTCTCTTTAATGCCTTTTCAGAATTTATGAACTTAGATGGGTGGAGTCTTGTCTTAAGGACATCACTCCCTTTATTCCACTTTGAATTGGGTCTTTCTTTAAACTTTTCATCTCCTTGAGCACAGCAGCTGACCCTGCCCTTACACTTCCTGGTGTCCTTCACTTCACACTATGCATTTGCGGTTTCTCTATGCCCCAACTGCTCCTTTTCATTGTACATCTGCACAAGAATCATCATTAATAACCAAACTTTGTGACATCATCAATACTAGGCTATCTTGAAATCTCCTCTGTCAAGGCCACTAATCCTAAAACAGTTCAATTTAGTTTCAGGCACACTTTTAGAACAATGGCATAAAGTACCCACATTCTTTATCAAATTATCACAAGAAAGGTCTCCAAGCCAGCCGATAGTATTCTTCTCTAAAACCTCTCAAGCTGGACGATCACAGTTCTCATTGCCCTCAGCACCACTGCCTTCCATGTTCCTACTAGGAGGTCCCATCAAATCCCACTTAAAGTATTCAGCCACTTTCCTAGTACAAATTCCCAAAGTCTTCAGTATCTCTTTATCAAACAATTCTGAATGAGCTCTTGAGGCAAGCAAGGGATATATGTTTCCATAAAAATAAACAGTCTAAAAAAACCTGTTGTGGTTGACTTGTTTGTTTTCTCTAAAATTCACAGTGATCTCTAAGACCCAGTGCAATGGTGGTAGGAGGTGATTTTCAGGCTGGGAGGACAAAGCTAGAGGAATACAACCTGTGAGAACCCATGTGTTTCTTCTACCATGTGAGGAAAAGTAAGTCAGCATCATCTATGAGCCAAGGAGGGGACCCTCAACAGATACTTAAGCTACATGTACCTTGGTGTAAAACTCCACAGTCCTCAGTATTAGGAGAATTATCTGTTGTTTATAAGACACCCACACATGTTCCATTATAACAATCCAATTGGGCTAACATGTTAATGTATAGACTTACTAAATAGAATCTGCTTTGTGCATGTGGAAAACTAATAAAAGAATTTTTCAAATGGATTTTGTCTAGAAGATAGGTCTTGCTGTTAAAATATTCAATTTTTCATCTGTGCTCATTAAAATCAGTATCTCATCATAAATGCATGCATTATTTCTCAGTTGTGTTTTGATGTGGGTGGAGGGTACTGGGGATGAAGCCCAAGGTCTGGTATGAGCTGAGCATGAACTCTAAAACAGAGCTTCAGTTACAGCCCTTCTCTGAGCACATACAAACCTTTCTTACAGAGATGTCCTTCCCTTGACACATGTACACACACACACACACACACACACACACACACACACACACACTATAGGTAAGACTCTATCAATCTCTACTCCACAGCTACAAAAGGCAAAAATCCCATCTGTAAGAACTTACAGAGAATATGATTTACTGCAGATCAGAGGTTTAATCACAGATTTAGCCTTGTGAATATATATATATATATATATATATATATATACATTCCCTTTCATGGAAGCCATGAGGTAGTGTTTCACAGAGTAGCTGAGACAGAGTATTAACCCACTGGGTGACTGTTTTCAAAGAGCCAGCACTCCTCAGCAGAAATCTAATCATCTCAGCGGATGTGCTGGCTTGGATCTGCCTACATAAGTGCTGTTTATCTGGCTGCATGAACAAGATACCCACCAAGGATGCTAAATTTACTATTTGAAATCTGTTCTCCCACTTGGTAGCAAGAGACTCACAGCGTGGAACTCACAGCTGCCTACTAGGCAGGGAATCCTGCAACTGAGTGAGTCTCTGCAGGGTCTCCAAGACTGATCAAATGATCATAACCTCTGTTATACTCTCCTGTCTCCTTGTTTGCCTTCAAACCACAGACTCCCAAAGGACACATGGAGTGATTCAGAGGTTGGCAAAGCAGGAAGTGTGTGTGTGTGTATGTGTGTGTGTATGTGTGTGTGTGTGTGTGTGTCTGTAAAACTGTGTATGTCTGTAAACATGTATATGTGTGTGTGTGTTTATGTGTAATATGTGTATGTGTGTATGTGAATACATGTATATATATGTATGCATGCATGTGTGTGTGCATATGTATATATGTGTGTATACCTATGTATGTGTGTGTACATGTGTGCATATATGTGTATGGAACTTTACTCTTACTATGTTCTTGTCTTTAAGGCTTTACTGTCATAAACCTGAAAATACAGATGCGGATGCTCGCAGCCAACCATTAGACTGAGCACAGGGACCCCAATGGAGGAGTGAGGGAAATGACTGAAGGGGATTGCAACCCCAGAGGAGGAACAACAATATCAACCAAACAGACACCCCAGAGCTCCCAGGGACTAAACCACCAACTAAAGAGTACACATGGAGGGACCCAGGGCTCCAGTTTCACATGTAGCAGAGGGTGGCCTTATCTGGCATCAATGGGAGGAGAGGCTCTTGGTCCTCTGAAGGCGCTATGCCTCTGTGTAGGAGAATGGAAGGACAGTGAGGTGGGAGTGGATGGGTGGGTGGGGAGCACCCTCATAGAAGCATGGGGAGTGGGGATGGAATGAGGGTTTGTGGAGGGGAAACTAGGAAAGGTGATAACATTTGAAATGTAAATAAAATACCCAATAAAAAATTTTAAAAATATGCTGGATGCCTCCTTGCTATAGGCTGCATTTGAAGGTAGAGGTTTAATCCAATTAGAGCATCATGAAATGGCTGGTGACATAAGAAAAACTATCTCTTCCCACTGGAAAGGCTCAAGCAGGATTCTGGCATCAGATTCCCAAGCTGGAACTGGGTTGCCACCACAGACGTCTGCCATTTTAGAACTCT
>JANHMN010000015.1:62067406-62072196 GCA_030674055.1 Rhabdomys pumilio
CTAGCAACCACTTCTCGTATTCTCTTCATGTATATACACAAAAATAACAGTCACAGGTTTAGGCCTTCTTTGCATATAGTTAACTGTGTTTAAACAGTTTCACTCTATAGCCTGTGCTAGGCTTGGGATTTCAGCTCCTTCTTCAGACATCAGTGCTGGGAGTACAGGTGTGTGACAGTTTGTGCAGCTGTGCTCTCACAAACTAAAAGACTTTCAGATTCCAACCAGGCTTTACTGGATTAAAAGATCTTTTAGCTGTGTGTAATTGTGATCGGTGGGAAACAGCATAGATATTTGTGGTCCCAATAGAACAAACCCCAGAAAATCAAAGAAACAGAAATCTCAAGTATCTTGGTATCTACACACAACATAAATAAAAAAGTTGAGAGTGAACTAATGCAATTAGTTAACTTCATGTGTGGGAAATGTGAGGATTTTCTGACTAAACCCACTGCCATGTTCTGCTATAGTGTAGATTTCTCCCCATAACTGCTGACCAGTGTCTAGTTTCCTAATAATTTCCACATGTAAACAGCCTTCATCCTTTCCCAGGGTAACAGGCAGAAGCAGTCAACTCTGTTTGCCATACTCTGTCCCCATGGTGATGAAGCAATATATGATTTGGATGAATGAATAATAACATGCATAGGATGTCTGCTGTCCATGCAACAGAGACTGGTAGTGGAGGAGGGAATAGTGCAGACTGCTTCAGAGTGATTCTGTGCACTCCTAAACTGAGCACACACAGGCCAAAATAACACCTAAGCTAAAGAAACACTATGATCCCTTGTCCTTCAACTGCATATCAGACGATATTAAAACATTTACAATAATATATGAGGATGAGGAATTACCATAAAAATAGTTATAATAAAAGCTATAGTTTTAATAAAATAAAAACTATAGTAACTAATGCAATTGCATTACGTGCAAGCCCAACCCTTTTACAGAGGTGAATGTTTTTATTCCATATTAACATATAGATGGATTTGAGAACAATAGTTATAGTAAAAAATATTCAGATGGAATTATTTCAAACTCAGATTCATCTCAAGGCCCTAGTTTTCATATCTAGGGTTTGAAAACAACCTAGCCACAAAAGAAGTAGGGGACTGATAGAGCTATAAAAACTCATAGTCATCCTACTCAAAACTGTAGAATCAGGAATTATGATAATGTTTATGTGGTAGTTTATATGATGGTTGGAGATCAAAGAGACACCAATGAACACAAGAGGAAATGGACCAGCATCCTCAAGGAAAACTGCAGCCGGGAGGTGCCAAGAGAATGAAGGTACAAAATAGCACTGTGGGCTGTGGAGTCTGGATTGCCAATACAAATAGGTCACATCAAAGCACAAGCCTGTGGCATCATTTTAGATACAAACCATAACACCCTGTGTACATAATGCTTTTAACTCCGTCTCTAGAACAGAAAGTCTCCCAGTATAAAAACATCAATAAAACACCGTAGTGCAATATTTGCCCACCATGCATTCCTTCACATCAGCTAAGTAGTCAAGTACAGGCCTCACGAGTAAGTTAGCATCCCATAGCTGCAGTGTTCTTGACAAAGTTGAGGGTTTCTCATAGAACCTTCTATATCCCTTAAGTGGAAGAGGACAGATACAGTCATACCTTCCAGATATTCATTGTCCTGGTTGGTCCTAATGTCTTCCTTTCCTGGCTTTCAGTGAACTAGACTTGTGAGACTCAAATACACTAAGTGTTCAGTGATGCCTTTGTCACACCATTGAAAATATTATTCATTAAAAATTGAACAATTATATGCTAGCTACGACTATTTTGTAATATTTTTAAAAATGCTGAGACCATCATCAATGGCAATTGCTCATTTTCATCACTGAACATGACTTTCTTGAAGCCTTTGAATACCACAATTGATTTTGGTTACAACACAGCATGTTCAGTCTTTCTGACCTGTGTAGCCCTGGGTACTGATAGCATGGCCATGCTCCTCCCCAGGAATTTCACACTCCTTGTTGACTAGGGAGAAAGAAGAAGGATACCATCGGGAGCCCGAGCCTTCCTGGTACACATGGGTGTTCTAGCCAATGAGCTGGGAGTGTGGTCTGTCACTCCATCAAGCATTCCACACATGTATGAGGACACTCTCTTCCTCTTCCCATAAAAGCCAGAGGCACTTCCATGACAGATGACAAGCAGTTTTCTTGGATGCCAGTCAGTCATGTAATGTGAGTAAAGAAGACAAACAAGCTTTAAAGATATATGAGGGTTGTTTATCAAGGTATCTTAACTACACTGACTAGTACAAATGTCTAGTTTGCCTACCTTCTCACTGGTCTGATCACTCACTAAATAGGGTTTAGCACAACTCTGCACATTTACATTTATGTAAATCTTTCTCATATAACTGGCACTTAGAGTAATATAGACAATACATTTCTCATTTAAATGTCACTCAGAATAAATAGCTACTAATGATAAGTAAGCCTGTGGATCAACTTCTCAGCTTAGATGTTGGATAAATTAATCAAAACAGCACCAACCAAAAGGACAATTTCTCACCATCATAATTCCAACAGTTTCATCTGCCAGACCACAGATGGATTTCATTCATCCATAGGAAGAAAATTAGATGTAAAGAAAGCATTTTTTAGGCCAAGGGATGAGCAAGACCACCACTGGAACTTGCTCTAGCACTGAGAACTGATGCAAGGCCCTGGGATTGTTGCAGATGGTGTATATGTAAGCACAATGGGTAGAGCTCAGGCCACCTGAGAACTCTTCAGGACCATTGAGTATTTGTCACGGGCATTATTTTATTGATGGAAAATGAAGTACTGCACATCACGGTTAGGAAGACAGCTATGCAAATTATACCTGTGAGCTCAGATGATTTGAGGATAGAAAATGTGTAGCATTACAAAGAGTTTCAAGGCAATGGCACTGAGAAAATGTGTGGTGCTATTTCAGAGAAGAAGCTATCTTTCTACCCTAAGTTGATTCTTTCTGTGACCTGATGGTTAAGCCTGTCTGCAGTGGGTATTCAGAAACACACATAGTACATCTTCTGGCAGATGAAACAATTGCAATTATGATGGTGAGAAATTGTCCTTTTTTGTTCGTGCTGTTCTGATTAATTTATCCGACTTCTAAGCAGAGAAGTTGATCCTATTTATCAGTCCCTTACTTGAAAGTCTCAAGGAGGAGCCAAATTTTAAGTTAAGTTTGGGAGAAAGTGGGAAAGTTTTGAGTATTTATTTCAGACTGAATTTTCTTCCTTTTATTCAAGAAGTTCATGAAACTTACAGGAAACTTACAAGAATCAGGAGGTTCACGAAGCTTACAAGACTCATGAGGTTCTGCCTCCTCAAGGTTTTATAAACAATAAACTACTGTGGGATAGATTTTTCAGTGGGTTAGCTGCTTGCAAGTTGCATAAGGCACTTCAGTAATATAGCTTTCATGAGTTATTATCCATGGTGAGGTAGGCTTTCCAGCATCACAAATACCTGAGTCACCCATGCTCTTCCAAGTAACCTCAAGAAACTCCTTGTTTCACTAAGTCAAACCTGGATGCAATCATTTCTTTTGTCTGTCATTGCTCTCCTTATCTGAGGTGAGTAGAAATGTATTTCTTAGGAAAAGTATAAACAAGAGGTCAGAAGCATTCTTGGACACACTACTGTTACATAATAAAGGACTGATTTTGTTTTATGTCTATATTTTAATTTCTAGAGAGACATTTTGCATCAAGTGGTCAGTGTAAGGCTAACACTCTGCATCTAGACACAAGTAGCACTGGATCCTAGTAATGGAAAGAGATAGGTCTGCAGTATAGGTGCCAGTCTAGTGGGGAAGCTAGGTGAGAAGCCAGTGTTATCTGTAGCTACTGATCCAGGATGTGAATAAGAATAAAGGGGAGTGAAAACATGGAAGACATTAAGCCTGGATTTGGAGTCAGAAGATGTAGAAACTCTGATGTGAAAATTGATCTTTGAGTGGATCCTATGGACAAGGAAGAAAGAAGTCAGAGAGGACATAGGAAAAGAGTCACACATACACACACACACACACACACACACACACACACACACACACACATACACGTGACTTCTGAAGGACCAGAAGATGATGTTCTGCCTTCCAGTAGACTTGGATCATTCAGGAAAAAGAGAAAGAGTGGGTGAGCCCAGAAGAGAGAAATAACAGGCACGTGGGAGCAAGATAAAAAACTGCCTGACCTCAAAGTTTGTGAGTAACACAGTGAAAGCAATGAGCAATGAGAGCAAGGGCAGCGCTCAGAAGAGACAGAGCACTTCAAATAGTTTAGAATATGTTCTAATCTAATCTCCTTAAGTGTCAGGAAAAGTGGCCAGAGGCCATTGAAATGTATCAGGTAGGAAATAATGAGACTCTCACCTTGGGCTGTTATTGCAGATATCCATATCTGAACATTTTATACTGAGAGAAAAACTTGAGGCACAGCAGATGATATGAGCAAAGAAGAGACAGAAATGACAGATGAAGTGGGGTTAGTGACTGTCAGTTACTGCCAGTGACACCAGAAATGGATAGGGAGGCCATTTAATGAATCATTATGCCAAGGGGAAATGTAGTCAACAATGATGGCAATGTATAAAAATTATATACATATATTCATTGTCCAAACAGCCATTCTTTAAAACTTGGTATGCTTGGTATGCTTCTTTCTCTCTCTCTCTCTCTCTCTCTCTGTCTCTTTCTCTCTCTCTCTCTCTGTGTGTGTGTGTGTGTGTGTGTGTGTGTGTGTGTGTGTGTGTGTGT
>JANHMN010000015.1:62072206-62082752 GCA_030674055.1 Rhabdomys pumilio
TGTGTGTGTGTGTGTGTGTGTGTGTGTGTGTGTGTGTGTGTGTGTGTTTATCACAGTGCACATGGGGATGAAAGCCAAAACAACTTTGTGGAGTTGGTTTTCTCCTTCTGCCTTTATGTGGTAGGTTCTGGTATCAAACCCAGGTGACCAGGCTTGCACAAATGCCTTTACCCACTGAACTATGTCACTGGCTCTAGTAATGCATTTTAAGAGAAAGACATAATGCCACAAGACATGAAAAAGAAAACCAACATAAAGTCATTTGAAAACCACTATTCACAAATTTAGTATTATAAGGATAAATTGCCACAAGGAGAAAATTCTTTGATTACTAATTACAAAATAAATACTTTTGACCAGCTGATGGTGCAATATGGTCATTTTTACTGTGTGCCTACAAGAAAATTTTTTTAAGGAAGAGGAATTAAAGGCAGCCAACATTAAGCTTAAATATCAGGGCCTCTTGGCACCTGCAAATGTCTCCTCTAGCACATCTATTCACCTCCAGGAGCAGTGGCCAGCATCAGCACCTCAAAAGGTAGATGCTCTGATGTGCCAGGGAAAAGGAGAGGAGCTGAGGCTAGAAAACCTTCAGAATTAGATAAGCAAACCCCTTACACATCTTCCCCTCTATGAGTCACAGTATATGCCTTCGTTTGTTCCCTGTGGTACACCATTATGATAGATTGCTTCATTGAGAATCATTCCATGATTCAAGGACAACTTGTTTCTAAGGTATAGATGCTTCTCTTCCACGTAACCTGAGAGAAGATCTATCAGTAAAATTTGTATGGCTATACTAGATGTCAAAACAATAACCTTTATCAAGTGTCAGCAGACCTTGATTGGTCTATGAAAGTGGTCTGGCATGTCATGTCTTTTTCTTTGAAATTTTCCAATGGAGTGAAAATGAAAAGTTTAATATTTTATGAAAATTATGCAAAAGACCCATAAATATACAACAACCAGAATGGCTGGCTCTACAAGAGCAGAGTTCAGAATTAACAATTGTCTAGTGGTTTGCAAAGCCTAACTCAATCACTAGCTGGTGCTTTACAAAACAACTTTACTGATTCTAAGCTATGAAACTTAGGGCCCTATAGTGGTTTGAATAAGTTTAGCTCCTATAGACTGATGTGTTTGATGCTTGGCCCACAGAGAGTGACATTAATAGGAGGTGTGTCTTGTTAGAATATGTGTATTCTTGGAGGAAATGTGTCACCCTGGGGTGGCGTTTGAGGTTTTGCGTTTAAGCTCCACTCAGTGAGGAAGAGTAGTCTCTCCTGGCTGTAGTCAGATCTAGATGCAGAACTCTCCTCAATAGCATCATGTCTGCCTGCATGCTGCCATGCTTCCTGCCATGCTGATAATAGACTGAGCCTCAGAAACTGTAAGCCAGCCACAGTTAAATGTTTTTCTCTATAAGAGTTGCCTTGGTCATGGTGTCTCTTCACAACAATAAAAACCCTAACTTAAACATGCCTTATAGACAGAGCACTGCTTCTCAGGTGAAAGCAAAGTCTCATAGCTTAACTTTCTATATTCTATTTTGCCTGTCACCAAACACCAAATACCACCTGCAAAAGCGCACAAGGATTTATAGACCCTAACCTGCAGTCTATCCAATGATGGGTTTTGTTTTCAACTTTTTAATTAAAGGTATACAAGTTTGATATGAAACTGAAGAAATAATATTTGTCAACTAAAGGGGCAACATTTTCTTGTTGACTGAATGAATGTGTGACATAGGCTGTGAGAGAAACGTGCCAATTACACTTGTTTCAGTGTGGATGGAATATTAGATCTCTTCCTGAAACTGTTAGAACACTTGCCCTGCTCTTAATCACTTTCCCCCCAAGAGTTCTAGCTCTTGTCACTGAGATAGTCGTTATGATACAATAGGCACTTACTCTTCAGAAATTATAGGGTCAAAATTACCAAGAGATTAGAAGTGTAATTTCCAGTCTCAAAGACCACATTAAAGGTCATTTAAACAAAAATGTTCCGAGTTCCCAAATGCACTGCAATTCATAAAAATCAATTTTACTGCAAATCCATCTGTGAAGCCATTTGTCTGCCTCTGCATGTATTAATTTTTTTGTACACAGTTTCTCAAAATAGTATCCAGGAGCTTATGTGTATTCTTAATTCTTCAAATAAATGGAGCTTTATGGAGCTTGGAAACTTGATAATACCATATGGAGTTCACCAAGGAAAGGCAATTGTTTTAAGCTTTTATATTGTTTCTGAGCACAAAATCCATGTTTATCACATCAGCTGCTTATCTAAGAAATAGCAATGCTTCCATTTCTGCTCATTCTGCCTTTTAACCTTTCATAACTTAATCTCATCTTATCTGGCCACAACATCCCAGCAGCCATCAAATTCCAGCATCCCTCCCACCTTCATTGTACACAAAACATCCGTTCCTCCTTATTCCCCTTCTGTTTACATTAATTCGATATAGTCTCCTTCTCATCTATACCTTTCTCTTTTCCCTATTCACAAACACCCCATACATGGAAACTTCCCAGCTACCCCAGGCAGAAACAGTCATTCCTTCCACCTATCCATCTGCTCAGCCACCCAACTCCAGATCGTATTATTCATGTTGGCTACATGCTAAAAGTAGATGAAAATAAGCTCCTTCAATTTGGCGATCAAGGATGTTAAAAGTAGGAAACAATTACTCTGGTCCATGAGAAATCAAGCAGGCAGATAACTTGTGTGGAAGGAGGCCAGTTTGTGTGCAACCAAGTGCATGAGATATGGGGAAAGAAGACAGGAAGGTACTGCGACCTAAGAATGCAGCGGGTGAGAACTGGTGTAGCTGTGAGCAAGAGTGCATCAGCATAGCAAAGAGGAGGCCTAGCCCTGGGGGTCTTCCTCTATGCTTTTGACAGACTACTTAGAACTCTGTGGCATGACTGATGTGGATCAGTGCCTGGCTTAGGCCACATTCTCTTGAGCGTCCTTTACCTTTAATAACTTGTCAGATACAAGATTTCAAGCTGGAAACCGTGGGTGGGGACTTCATAACTTCAGAAAGCAATCCTCTGTCACCCTTCCTTTATGGTCACTTACTTTATGGTCATTTCATGATTCAGAGCATAATTCAGCCCAGGTGTCAACAAAGCTCCTTTACCCTGAGCAGCCAAAGGAACTGAAAATGATCTCATCCGTTTCATCAAATTCACGGCAGGTGTAGAATGAGAAACACTGCCCTGTTCTTCCAAGAGATGGAAAGTGGGTGACTCAACGCCACAACTCATCAGTGTGGAGAACAAGGTGAAGTGGGGGGAAACCAAGGACATGATAGACAATGTGAGTTCATATTTAAAACAGGTTTCCAGTGTAGTGTTCTGGCATGAGTCAGGGCCAGGGTTCCAGAGTCATTCTCCATGCATACTATCAACTGCCTTAAAGGAAGAACTTTTTCTTAATTGTGATTGATCAGTTTAGGATGAAAACATCCATGTGTCCACTTGATATGAAAGTGCCCCAGGTACAAGGTACCTATTTTTGACTCTATTTCAACTTATTAAAATATGTTGTTAGAATGTGAGTAGGTTTTCATCCATCCAGACCCCTTTTCAAAGAAGACTCACGTTGCCTATCACATCTGTTGGTCTGGAATGAGGAGAAATGAGAATGTGGCAGAAGATGCATCTTGAAGTTTTTTTGTTTGCTTGTTTGTTAGTTTGCTTGTTTGTTTGTTTGTTTTAAGATGTGTAATAATGACAGCTATAACAAGCTGTAGAGACAATTAAGAAATAATCACCAAATAAGACACCATCTTTCAGAAGGTGTTTCAATAGAAGCTATACTCCTCCCAGGTTGTGCCTACAGATACAGATGAATGAGAATAATGGAAATAAAAGTTTTGATGGAACTCAGCCATGAGAAAGGAATAGCCATGGGAAAGGGATATAGCTATCAATGATGATTATTATTGATTATTAGTCACAGGGTATTCTACAGACTCAGGGAAGGTGGTTGCACGGATGCCAGATTCTTCAGGTAATAGCAAGCAATTGTTACAAGACATGATTAAGTATCTATGTGGGGCTAAAGGGGTAAGACAATCTTTGATTTTTCTGCTGTCAAATCCCTATGTAGCTTGTTCTTGACCCAGACCACGTTTTATTTAAATAATGGTCTCATGCAGCCTCTAAAAATAGTAGGAAAAAGCCAGGCATGGTTGCACACAGCTGTAATCCCGGTGCTCAGAAGTCTGAGGGAGGGGGACCCCTAGCTTGTCTGAGACTAGCCTGGGCTACATAAACAGAGAGAGAGAGAGAGAGAGAGAGAGAGAGAGAGAGAGAGAGAGAGAGAGAGCTGTTTCTAGAATTCACATAGCAGAAGCAATCTAAACACAAAAGCAAAACAACAAAATAAAATTTAAAAATAACTATCCAGGAAAATAATTGAGGGAAAACTGTCGAAGCAGATATTGGCTTTGATTTATTGGTGTCAACAGTTGAGGCTTTGAATGGAGGCTAGGTCTAGGGAAGGGTCTTGGGGTTGCTAGACTGTGCTTTGTTTTTCTTACAAAGCCTGAACCTGGCTTAGAGGAGCTCAGCCTTTTACTTGTTTGAGACAGGCATCTCTTTATTGTTTGCTGTTGCCTATGTCAAGCCAGCTGGCACATGAGCTTCCTGGGATGTCTCTGTGTCTGTCTCATACTTTACCATAGGGGTGTTGGGATTGCAGATGCCTATTACCATGCACAGTTTCTACATGGGTTTCGGGTTTAAGCTTCAAGGCCATACTCTCATATGGGCTGAGCTTGAAGGCCTGGCCCTGGGAGAGACTGGGGTGTGAAAAGTTCAGCAGGGCTCTTGAATGCAGGCTCTGTGGAGTCTCCCCAGTTTAGGCACACACATTGAACAGCACCAACTCTTCAAGAAGCATTTTGGACCACATGAATTCCCACTCCTCAGAATACCTTAAATGCAAACCAATGCCTGGCACCATTCATTTGCTTCCACAATATGACTTTCAATAATATTTTTTATTTGATCGCAACAATGGGATGAAAATATACATTTAATTCCTTAACAAGATTTATCACTTAAGCCTTATTATGGTCTTTTTATGAGATATGAAAGATAGTCACGTATATAGAGAGAATAACGGGACATAACATGTGTGTAATGCATATATCGGTCCCCAAAAGTGTAGGACAGAAGGTAGACGTCATGGTTGATGGTGCAGAGAAGCAAGAACAGAGCAGAAAGAGGCATTAGTGTGAGAGGATGTGGTACACATGTAGTCAAGAAGTGAGACTCACAGGAAAAATGCCTGCTGCACAAACATGAGAACCAGAGTTTGGATCACTAGCACCTGTGTACAAGCATTCCTCTCTGCAGTGGTAACCCTACTAATGGGGCAGGGCAGAGGGTAGACTCCTGGAGCTTGCTGGCTAGGCAACAGCCAATCACTAAACTCAAGATTCAGTGAGATACCCTGTCCCAAACATAAGGTAGAGATCGATAGAAGATGCCTCTAATGTAAACCTCTAGTCTACACTCTACACACACACACACACACACACACACACACACACACACACTGAAGTGGTAGCATTGTCCTAATTATCTTTACCATTTTGCTTCCATTTTGGTGTAAATCACTTGTTGATGGGCTCTATCATATTGTCAAAGATATTCCTATATAGGAACCTTAGATTGCATAATATCCAAAGCTTGCATAACATAACAAAGCATGCATGAGTGTGTACGTGTGTCTGAGTTCATGTGGACATCTTTCACATGCATTTGCTGATGAGGAGTCCAGAGCTCCATGCATTTTTACTTTAATAACTCACCACCTAACTTTTAGAGTCTCTTACAAAACCTGGAGCTCCTTGAATTGGCTACAGTAGCTGCCTGGTGAGCTCCTGGGTTCTCGTTGTCTCTTTCCCAGTGTTGAAATCACAAAATTATTCAGCTGTACTTGGTTTTGCATGGCAATGAGGATCTGAACTCAGGTCCTCCTGTTTGTGTGGTAGACACTTTACCATCTAACCCATCTCCCCAGCCCCAACAGCCAACATGTAAGGAGCCTGAGTACTTCTGTTGCTTCATCCTTGCCTCTAAGTACCTAAAACACATGTAGTTCCTAATCCTTTAGTCTGAACCCATAGGGAAAAAATGCATCAAGATATGGCACTATATCAGGTTCCTATCCCAACCCTTGCATGGAACAGTACTGATGTCAAAATTTCCCCGGCTCTGTCAGCATTCATATATCCAGGTTAAAAGTTACTCTGAAAAGGCAAAAACATAATTGAAGTGAATTAACTATAGGTCAGAGTCAGACAGAACCAAACAATGATGGCCAAATCCATATTGATGTCGGTGGTGGTGCTTTATTTGATTATTGATATTTATCTCTGTGATGCTGGCAAAGCAATAATATGAACCGAATACTTCATCATGTTGACTCCATGAAGAAAGAAGAAAAGGGAAATTGGCTGCCTTGTAATTGTATTGCTGTGTTCAGTGACAAAGATAAGGGCTTACACAAAAATAAATGTCTTCAATAAGCAAAATAGTTACAGACAGAAGAAAAACAGTCAAAGAAAAGGCCCAGCAGAAGTGATATGTGTTGTTAGGACACTTTCTGATACATTGTAATAATTAGTAGCAACTACTTTAGTACTTTATGTAAACTTCTGTGGTAGCAGTTTTAACACTAGGATACTGGCTAATTTTATGTAAAGTTGGTCCAAGCAAGAGTCATTTGGGACGAGGGGACCTCAATTAAAAGAAATGCTCCCACCAGATTGGCCTGTGGGCAAGCCTGTAAGGCATTTTCATGATTTTTGTTTAGCATGGGAGGGCTCAGCTCACTGAGGGTGGGGCCATACCTGGGCTGGTGGTCCTTGGTGATATAAGAAAGCAGGCCTGGCAACCAACAAGAGCAAGACAGTAAGCAGCCCTCACTCCTCTATGGCCTTTCCTTCAGTTCCTGCTTCTGGAGACCTGCTCTGAGTTCCTGCACTGACTTATTTTGATGATGACATAAGTGATGATGACACAACCTGAGAGTTGCAAGCTGAAATAAACCCTTTCCTTCCCAAGTTGCTCTTGGTCATGAGGCTTTATCCCAGCAATGAAAGGTCTAAGTAAGACAGTACTTCTCTCTAAAGACTGTCTGCACCAAGACTATGATCATCTTCTCCATCTCTTGGCAGTTACTTAAAGTTCCTGACACTTGGCAACACGCGCAGAGAAGTTTATTATATCCATGATGACAAGCTGCAAACTCTACTGACTACTTGGAATACTACTTGAAAACTCTACTGGAGAACTGGGCAAGCATTAATAGCAGGAATTAATTAAAGCGAATGTAAGATAGTTCACCTATATGTTAGCTCCAGACCTTTAATTAATTACATCTTAAAGAAACTGTTTCCTCTGAGGTTATGGTAGATAGAAATTAAGGTATACTACTCTCATGATAGAGTAAAATCCATCCATTAGTAAAATACTGTCTAGGAGACAGGACAGAAACTCTTAAAACACCACCACTGCCTGCCTCAAAAAAGTCTCTCTTAACAGATGTTTAAACTTAAGAACTGAGGAAGGAGATGGGAGGAATCATTCATGGAAGGATGAGAGGGTAAACACTTGGGGTGATGTGGGAAACAGAAATTTCTACCAGTAGGTTACCAGGTGTGGATTTTCAAGCCAGATAAGGGACACTACAGAGCTGCCCAAACCCTGAACATTATCTCAGAGCTCACAGAAGAGTGGTACACTGTCTATGCAAATAAGGCTTAGGCCTACTCAACTCCATAGAGACAAAAGCCATAATTTGTTTCGAGCCACACTAGCCCAGGTTTGGGGGCCAAAATGTCGGGGACAGCTCTATCAATGTTTGACCCGCACAGCCAAACGTCTTGGGGGCTAAATTGTTAGAGGCCACATTGCCCCAAGCTGCTCCAGTCCGTGGGTCGGGATTCAGCAAGAGAGAGAGTGAGGACGGACATGAGGAATGGAGACCAGACAGAGTGTGATTCAATCCCGTTTATTCTTCAGTCTCTCTTCTCTCCAAGTCCCTGGTTTTGAGTTCCTAGTCCCTAGTTCCTAGTCCCTACTGCCTCCAAGTTCCAAGTTTCTTCTTCCAAGTGCTAAGTGCCTAATGTCTAATTCCAAGTTGTACTTGTCTAATGTCTAAGTTGTACTGTTCTCTTCTGTCTGCCTCTCGCCTTTTATATGTCTCACTTCTAAGCCATGCCTCTAAGTCATGCCCTGAAGTCATGCCTTTAGGCCTTGTCTCTAAATCTAATCTCTAAGTCATGCCCTTAAGTCTCAGCTCTAAATCACACCTTTAAGTCTCACACACCCAAGGGAAGATCCTGGGTATCTAAAACAAGATGTTATCAGAGTGTGCTCAGCTGTTGTAGGCTAATGTAATCAAGTCTCTTGTCAGGGTATATATGGCTCAAGATGGCTGCAAAGATGATAGCCGCCTCCTGTTGGCTCCCCACAATAATTGGCTGATCTAGCTGATATGCTTAGAACACCCCCCCACACACACACACACATACTCACTCCCATCTCCCCTGATTTCAGCACTTCCTCCCTTGTCTTTTATCCTCCCCGTCCCTTTGACTCAAGCTATCCAGCCCTGCCATTTCAACTGACCTGTCTTCATGGGAGCAGACCAGCTAGGTGTCTGCCCCAGCCAAAAGGACCAAGTGAGGGATGGAAGGGGAGTGGTATTCTGGAGGGTCTGGGTTTGGGTGGCTGGTGGGTACTGAGCACCCCAGGCTCCCAGTTGTAGCTCTGTGGCATAGGGTAGTCAGAGAGGGTTCTTACCTGTTGCTCTGAGTACAGTGGTTCCTCTAGGATGGCCCAGGATATGGTGTATTCACAGGAACAGACCAGCTAGGTGTTTGCCCCAGCCAAAAGGACCAAGTGAGGGGTAGAAGGGGAGTGGTAATCCAGAGAAATGGGGTTTGCTCAGCACCTCATGATACTTTCTCCAAAATAGGCCATATAATTGGTCACAAAACAGTCCTCAACAGATACAAAAAGATTGAAATAATCCCATGCATCCTATAAGATCACCATGGACTAAGGCTGGTCTTCAATAATGACAAAAACAATGGAAAGCCCACATACATGTGGAAAATGAACAATGCTCTACTCAATGATGACTTGGTCAAGGAAGAAATAAAGAAAAATATTAAAGACCTTTTAGAATTTAATGAAAATGAGGACACATCATACCAAAACTTGTGTGGCTCCATGAAAGCAGAACTAAGAGAAAAATTCATAGCTCTAAGTGCCTACAAAAAGAAACTGGAGAGAGCATACACTAACAACTTGACAGCACAACTGAAAGCTCTAGAACATAAAGAGGCAAATACACCCAAGAGGAGTAGATGGCAGGAAATAATCAAACTCAGGGCTGAAATCAACCAAGTAGAAACAAAAAGAACTATACAAAATATCAACAAAACCAGAAGCTGGTTCTTTGAGAAAATCAACAAGATAGACAAACCCTTAGCCAGACTAACCAGAGGGCACAGAGACAGTATCCAAATTAATAAAATCAGAACTAAAAAGGGAGACATAACAACAGAAACTGAGGAGATTCAAAAAAACTATCAGATCCTACTACAAAAGTCTATATTTAACAAAACTGGAAAATCTGGATGAAATGGACAACTTTCTAGACAGAAACCAGATACCAAAGTTAAATCAGGAGCAGATAAACCATATAAACAATCCCATAACCTCTAAAGAAATACCAGCAGTCATTAAAAGTCTCCCCACCAAAAAAAGCCCAGGACCAGATGGTTTTAATGCAGAATTCTGTCAGACCTTCAAGGAAGACCTAATACCAATTCTCTTCAAACTATTCCACAAAATAGAAACAGAAGGAACACTACCCAATTTGTTCTATGAAGCCACAGTCATGCTCATACCTAAGCCGCACAAAGACTCAACAAAGAAAGAGAACTTTAGACCAATCTCCCTTATGAATATCAATGCAAAAATACTCAATAAAATTCTGGCAAACTGCCGGGTGGTGGTGTCGCACGCCTTTAATCCCAGCACTTGGGAGGCAGAGGCAGGCGGATCTCTGAGTTCAAGGCCAGCCTGGTCTACAGAGTGAGTTCCAGGACAGCCAGGACTACACAGAGAAACCCTGTCTCAAAAAAAAAAACAAAAACAAAACAAAAAAAAAATTCTGGCAAACCAAATCCAAAAACACATCAACTGACCTGTTCTCTGAAACAGTCTCCCACAGTATTCACCATACTCTTCAGTACTCACAGTACTGAAGACCCTGCTCCCAAGTTTCTCTGCATCCTGAGACCACTGGTGAGCAAAGGCTAATGGGGGCCATAGTGAATCCACAGTCAAAATAATAGACAGAGCAGGAGACCGGGTATACACAGTATAGAATGTCTGACTTGGGTTCAGATGAAATTTCTGTCTGAAAGTTTAAGTTTGCCTCCTTTAAAAATAGGTGTGTGTGTGTGTGTGTGTGTGTGTGTGTGTGTGTGTGTGTGTGTGTGTGT
>JANHMN010000015.1:62082762-62099612 GCA_030674055.1 Rhabdomys pumilio
TGTGTGTGTGTGTGTGTGTGTGTGTGTGTGTGTGTGTGTGTGTGTGTTATGTATGTCAAGTAAAAAATGCTGTCAAATATCCCAGAACCTGGGAGGCATAAGCAGTTGGATCCTTGTAAATTCAGGGTCAGACTTGTCTGCATAATGAGTTCCAGGCTAGTCATGGCTACCTAATGAGACCTTGTCTAATAAAAATTGCTCGAAAGTATTTGGGTAGTCCTATGTGACAACAATTGTTGGTTGTTTTTCTTCCAGTAAAAATTTTATTCACCTTGCCATGTACCCACCCTGCAAAGACCATACACACACACACACACACACACACAGAGAGAGAGAGAGAGAGAGAGAGAGAGAGAGAGAGAGAGGACTCACACATGCACACAAAGTAAGAGAATATACTTAATTCTCAATTAGTTTCTTTGTTACATCCCTAAGGAAATCTAAAGCCACCATCTATCAGCATGGTGGGAAAGCACTGTGACAGCCATGTGACACCAATGACAGCAGCATATTTACATCCTGGCATCCAGGAAACCCTCTCTCCATCACTATTATAAAATTGATCAGAAGCAGTGTGCCGCTTTCCTGTTCAAGGGCTCTACCCAGCAGCAAGCTACTGTTTCCAATTAATTTCCAAAGGTTGGAAACAACAATCTTTGTTTTCACATATATATTTTTGTGCCTCTCTCTTTTTATTTGCTAAGTAGATAATAACTCTCTAAAATAAAACAAAGCATGGTTTAAAAGAGAAAAGTGGATTAATCAACCGTGAATACTATTAACAAGCACAATAATCATTTAATAGGCTTTGATTCAAACCAACTTTGCGATCGCCCTCAAGAGATGTTTATCAGCTCTGTTTGGAGGCAGAAAAGCAAATTTGTAGGTATCCTATGCATTATTTTGAAATAACTCATTATAAGCATCTTGAGTTTTCAAGGAGAGGAGTAAAGATGGGGGCTTCAGTCACAAATGCTCCTATGCTGCCAGGGAAGAGGTGATTCCAGGCAATTGTGTAATTGCAACAGAGGTCAGTGTAGACAAAGACAGTCACTTCAAGTTCTGAAGTAAAAATTACTCCTTTACTTTTTCCATAAACCACTATTATTTTGATAGGTTTTGAGTTTATTTTCTCCATTAAGTCAATTCCATCCAAGCCCTCAGTTTTAGAAGTAATAATGTCATATTTGGGGCTAGTGAGAAGAGACCATTGATGGATATCACCTATTTAGGCCACCCTCTCCATGTCCACTGAGTCAAAGTCATCAATCTAACAAATCTTAATCATTAAGAAAAAAAAATGTTGCTTTGCTATATGTTTTACTATAAGAAACCTAAATTTCCTCATGCTACAGAAAGAAGCACTTACCATATTTTAGAAGTATCTTGTCAGATTAATTACTTTTTACTGATGTCTAAATAGGTGAATATTGAAGATGCCATTAACCAAATATTTTGTCTGAGTGATGAGTAAATGAAACATCATCAGACTAGGATAAGAATCATATTCTATTTCTATGAAGTTACCAGTGGTCTCCAAAGAGTTTTCTTTCTCACTTTTTACAATAAATAATTCTATAAGAAAAATCATTGTCTCATGTCAGTTAAGCAACCAAGGCTTCATGCAGACAGCAATCTACTGTTTTCACTCCTCTGTTTTTACTTATCCATCTTTCTATTCATTGTCTCATTTATTGGACATTCATATGAGCTATAGTTTCATGAAAAAAATGTTGGAAAGTTTAAATGTAAATGTAAATATTCAACAAAACTAAAAATTCATCTGCAGTTTTATAGCAATAAGTGAATCCTAAGAATCTTTAGTAGTATCCCAGTAAAATACTATGCATGCATTTAGTTAAATATGGAAGTTTCTGAAGCTATTTCTTCCAAGTGAAATAGAGGGAAGCTTACAATACTCAGAAAATTTAGCAAATTAAAGAGGCTCAGGAAGTTCACAAAACCTAATAGTCACAAAGTCCCTCCCAAGTTGTATAACTAGTGTATGTTTGTGTGAAGGGAGAATCTGCATTGGCACTGTCTGCAAGTCATACAGGAAATTCTGGGTGGTGGAGTTTTATTAAGTCAATGCCCACACCTTTGAGTTATCAATGCTCCTCTAAGTCATCCTTCAGCCATGCTCTTGCAACTTGATAGACACATTGGTTTATCAATCTAGAATTGGGGTGGAGTTGTGTCGTTGGCCTATCCTGGGTGCCTTCTCTAGGGTGAGATGTTTGTTCACAGGTCCTCAGGAAAAATCACATGGCACTAGGTATTCTAAACAATAGATTGAATGTCTACCTGATATATTAGTGAGACAGTCCCGTGGGATAAAGAGAATTCCAGTGTTCTGTAATGTTCCTCAGATAATCAGTTAATTTAAATAACTTTAGCATGGTTTGTTAATCATTTGGTTTCAGCCAATGAAAAGAAAACCAATCACGACCAAATTAGTAGAAGCTAATGCATCCCTTGGACAGGAGAATTCACTGACTGCTTCTCCTTTACACAGGCTGCTTTGATAATGCATCCATTTAGGGTTTGTGCTCTTTTTCAAGCTTTCCTACTTAACAACCCAGAAAGAACATCGCCTCCACAACATAAGGAATGGAAAGTTACAAAATGGAAGTTTTGGGTGAGCTAATTACACACACACAAGCCCTTAGCAACAGGAACTTCTCTCCCAGGAATCAGCTTGGCCCAGATGCTGCTTCCTCTCATTCTAAGGCTTAGATGGTCTCTTTGTGCTGGGAAATACAGGTTCATTCTGCCTTTTCTGTTTCAATAGCATCCAATCTCACAAAGAAAAGTATGGCGACCTGACTCTCACTTTCTTGGGAGTGCTGATATATTGTGGGATGGATTAAACTTAGGTGTAAAAATATAAAAAGATTAAAAATCAGTGTCATGCTCATGATTTGAAAATAATGATACTCTTGGGTCAGGGATGCATCTTAAAATCTAAAATCTGGACTGAAGAAATTACTCAACTGGTAAAGAAGTAACCCTGCAACATAAGAAACTAAGTTAGAGGTACAAACCCTACTAAAGAGCAAACGAAAACAAACAAACAAAAATGATATGATGCATCAATGAATTTTAGTCCTCTGGAGAGGGAGACAGAAAATTGGGGCTTTCAGGCTAACCAAAACAGTAATCCCAAGTCTCATTGAGTGGCCCTGTCTCAAAATACAATGTGGGCAGTTGAGTCAGTGTGACACCAAAGGGTATCCACATAGGTTTATGCACATATGAACACACACACACACACACACACACACACACACACACACACACACCTTTGTTTAACACCGTCCATGTGCTAAAGGCTTGACCCCTTCAATGCTGCTCTTAGGAACTTTTGTGTGGAAGTAGACGAGGTACTGAGGCAGTCAAGGACCAAGCCCTCATACTGTACTATGGCTCTGGTTCTGCCGTCCTCCTTTCACCACATCCTGGCTATCATGAGGTACAAATCTTGCTCCACCACATGCCCTTGCCCTGGTATGCTCTTTGCCACAGACTAAAAGCAGTAAAGCCAAGTGACCCCTGGCTGAAACCCAAAACTGTCACTCAACAGAAGTATTAGAAGTGTTTTCTCTTTATAATTATTTATCCTGATTACTTGTAACTGTATCAGAAAGCTAACACAATCCTTCAAGGGACATAAAAGGGGCTAAGGATATGACACAGTGAGTAATGTACTTGCTTTGCGAACGTAGAGATCAGGGTTCAAACCCCAAAACCCAAGTAAAATGGTGAGCATGGTGAATCTCATTGAAAAGGGGAAATAGGATAGACATCAGATTGTCGAAGTGGTATGCATGGAAACAGGAGGGATCAGGTTTGGGGAGGATGGGGGGAGAGAGTTCTGGGAAAGACAACTACAATTGGGAGGAAGGAGGCATCTCTGCAATGAGCTAGAAATCTAGGGTAACGGAAACTCTCATGAATCAATGAGTGTGACCCTACCCTTAGACTCCTAGTAATAGGGGATACAGAGCCCAAATCAGCTATCTCCTGTAACCAGGCAAGATATCCAGTGGAGGGATAAGGACACCAACCCAGCCAAAATCCTTTATTCTACAATTGCCTTGCCTACAAGATGTGCAAGGATAAAGATGAAGCAGAACCTGAACTGACCAATGACTGGTCCAGTTTGAGAGCCATACCATGAGAGGTAGCCCAATCTTGACACTGTTAATGATATTCTGCTACAATTGTAGATTGGAACCCAGAATAACTGTCATCTGAGAGCCTTCACCTAGAAACTGATAAAAACAGATGCAGAGACCCACAGTCAAACACTGTACAGAGCTTGGGGAACCCTGCAAAAGAACTGGAGGAAGGATTGTAGGAGCCAGAAGGGTCAAGGACACCTCAAGAAAACCCACAGGATCAACTAATATGGGTCCAAAAGGGCCCACAGAGACTGAGCTGCATCGATCTTCATGTGAGACTCACAAAGTGGGAGCAGGGGCTGTCTCTGATTCTGTTGCCTGCCTTTAGATCCCTTTCCCCTCACTGGGTTGCCTTATCTAGGCTCAATAAGAGAAGATGTAATTTGATATGCCAAGGCTGATTAATATCCATGGGAGGCCTCTTCTTTCCTGAAAAAAAAATGTGGTGGGGAGGGAAGGTGCTGAGGAAAGGTAGGGAAAGAGAGAGGGGACTGGCAGAAGAGGAGGAAGGAGAAACTGCAGTCAGGATGTAAAGTAAATTAATTAATTAATTAATTTAAAAATTTAAAAAATAAAAATGTAATAACAATATTAATGAGATTTTTTAAAAGGTAGGTATGATGGCATGTCTTTGAATCCTAGTTGTAACATATCTTTTATTCACCTGATTTAGTTGTTGTGTCCAAAGCTTACTGCCTTAGTCTACTACCCTAGGCATAGTCCTAGAAATGTCTAGCTTCCATATAATCTAATCTACACCTACAAAGTTACTTCCTCTGAGACTTGCTGCTGAATAAACAAACTCCTGCCTAGTTCTTTCTGATTGCTCACTGGCTGGTTCAACTCAGCTGTTCTGGCTCATGTTGACTGATTCAATCTGGCTTCTATCTCTCAGCCTCTCCCTAATTTCTCTGCTTGGCCTTGTATTAAAGTTGACAGTATGTTCTAATCATCTGCCTTCTTCTCTTTCTCTGGCTTGTTCTGTCTTTACCTGTGTCTAGCTTGTTCTCTCTTTGTAACCTGTCTGTAAAACTCTTCTGATAAAATGGCCACCTTTCTCTTGCACTCTTCTCTCTTGAGTAACTTCCCTTCCTCTCTCTCTTCCTTAAGAGCTGTCAAATCTTTCTCTGACTCATCACTTTGTCTGCCACTCAATTAGACATCACTTTTAAACATAGTTACTTTCTTCTACAAACTAACTTTACCTTCGTTGTTTGGGGCTAAAGGTGTGTACTAAAGGCTGAACCACATTAGAACATAATTTTGGGGTTCACAGTGTGATCAAATATCCTGCAATACTAATTGTGAAAGACAAAGATGGAAGGCTCCTTGGGGCTTGCTACCCAGCTAGTCTTGAAAAATCACTGAGTTCCAGGTTCATGGAGAGACCATGTCTGAAAACTTAAGGACAAGTACAGAGACAGTCTATGTCTACCTCTGACCTTCATATATACATGTACACATATGAGTGCATGCCTGTACACACACATGCATACACATATGCACAGACACTCACAAATACATGTACACACATAGACCACAAGCTAAGAAAATGAAAAAAGAATTTTAGAAAATCATCAACACAAATACCTTGAGGGATATATGCATTCATCAAACTTTTTTCTCTGAAATGTTTATAACACTAGCAAATATATCTGGTTCCATTTTTTTATTATTATTATTATTGCAACAAAATGCCTAACAAAAGCTACTTGAGGGAGGGGAAAGGTTTATTTTGGCTCCAAGTCTAAGGGGATACAAACATGATTAAGCGATTTTATAACCAGAAGTGTAGGAGGAATGGCAGGTCTCAACAAGGAGGCTTCCACATAAACATCAGTAAACAGCAAGTGAGCAGCACAGGCCCGGAGGGAACTTCCACATGAGAGCCAAACTGAAGCCTGCCTGAGAGCCTAGAGATTGGCTCAGACGATTGATTGATGCAGACAATGACAGTCAATCATGAACTGCCACTTGGAGGACAGACACACTTGCTAGGGACAAATGGAGGGTATAAAGAGTGCTCCTGAAAATTAATAAAGGAACTTGTTTCTGCATTCTCACCTGCTCCCAGAGTCTGAACCATTGATTCCAAACCACCTCATTCCCAACTCGAAAGGGCAAGCATGGTTGGGCAGCTGGCTGTCCAGGGCATAAAGCAACACAGAAGCTTTTATTTAACACCCGTAGAAAGTATGGTCGGTTGACCTGAGAGAATAGTGCTTATTTGGGTTTAAATCTGCTATTTTTATGATAATCAGATAATTACCATTCTTTGCTTCCTGTCCCCAATACCACATACTGCTTTCTCCAGGACAAGCTGGGGAATCTTAAAGACTGACAGTAAAGGATGCAGCTGTGAAGGCCACGCCCCCACCCTCTCAAGACCACTCCCTCACCCTCACCTCATCCAAGACACACTCAGCCAAACACCTGCACAAACACTAAGAAGGGAAATAAAAAAATGCAATGATGTTTCCAAATCAGTTTTAACCTAAACTTTATAACATTCAAAATTTGATCAGTCAAAAATAAATATTGCTCTGCAGTACACTGATATCATACAGCCAGTAGCAGTTAAAGAACTTGTCTCACCAACAATGGAGGAGTGTTCCTCTTTCTCCACATCCTCACCAGCATCTGCTGTCACCTGTGTTTTCAATCTTAGCCATTCTGACTGGTGTGAGGTGGAATCTCAGTGTTGTTTTCATTTGCATTTCCCTGATGACTAGGGATGATGAACACTTCTTTAGGTGCTTCTCAACCATTCGAGTTTCCTCAGTTGAGAATTCTTTGTTCAGCTCTGTACCCATTTTTAATAAGGTTACTTGATAGTCTAGAGTCTAATTTCTTCAGTTCTTTATATACCTTGGATATTAGCCCTCTATCAGATGTAGGATTGGTAAAGATCTTTGCCCAATCCATTGGTTGCCGCTTTGTCCTATTGACAGTGTCCTTTGCTTTACAGAAGCTTTGCAGTTTTATGAGGTTCTATTTGTCAATTCTTGATCTTAGAGCACAAGCCATTGGTGTTCTGTTCAGGAACTTTTCCCCTGTGCCTGTGTGTTCGAGGCTTTTCTCCATTTTCTCTTCTATTAGTTTCAGTGTAGCTGGTTTTATGTGGAGGTCCTTGATCTACTTAGAATTGAGCTTTGTACAAGGAAATAAGTATGGATCAATTTGTGTAAAAGCCCTGTGCTAACTGTAACGGACCACTCTTGCCCACGTTTGGGGGCCAAACTATAGCGTCCAGCTCTGTTCTGCAGGTCCGGGTTTAGCAAGAGAGAGAGTGGGGGGAAGAAGGGGAAGAGCCTCGAAGAATAGAGACAAGCCAGAGGATCTGTAGTAAAGTCTTCTTTACTGTCTCCACCATACACACACCACTACACCTACTACTACTACTATACCACACACTCACACACACACACACACACACCAAGGAAATCCTGGGTATTTATAGGCTTTTGCCACGTGCCTTGTAGTGTGGATATGACGTAAGCCTTACAGGTGTGGACAGCACGTGCGCCTTACAGGCATATATGGCGTAGATAGCACGTGGACAACACGTGCACCGCATGACTTGTAGGCGTGGATCCCACGTGCTCCTTGCAGCTGGGGGTACTTAACAGCAAAACAAGCTATATGGGATATCAGAGTGTGCTTCAGCTGTTGTAGGCCGTTGAAAACCAAGTCTCATGTCAGGGTATATGGCTCAAGATGGCTGCAAAGCTGATAGCTGCTTTCTAGCCGCTTTTTGCTTAAAGTCAGCTCCCAACAAATTTGCATCCTTCTACATGCTGACCTCCAGTTGGTGGACCAGCACCATTTGTTGAAAATTCTCTTTTTTCCACTGGATGGTTTTAGCTCTTTTGTCAAGCAGTCTCCAGGGAAAGGCCCAACCTTCCAGAAGAAGCCAGGCCATTTTTATATGAGTTAATACAGATCTCAAAGTAGCTTTAGAGTAGGAGGAAAGTAGGCCTCTGCTTCAGTGCCTAAACATTAGACACAGTAAAGATGAGGACCTTGAGAATGCCAGAGAGACAGATGAGTGTTAAAGCTAAGAGCATGCAGTCCTGTGTGGGAGGGAGTTGCTATGCTGGCAATACAGTCAAACCCACAAAGCCACCCAAGGGATCTGCCTAAGAAGACAGAACTGTATTTAGTGATGGGATACACACAGTGCTTGGAGAAGAGAGAGAGAGACAATAGCCATAATCCATCACATTATGGAATCATATGGAACAAGATGAGAGACTCATTTAGCAAGAGGAACAGTGAATGAAGATCAACATTAAACGGATACTGGCTCTTTAACCGGAAGATCCAAACTAATTCCCATGCACCTGCTCGATGAGTGTTCCCTCTAAAGCCAGCACTAGTATTAGTGGGAGACAATCACCACAGCCACTTCATAGATATGACCCTGGATCTCCAGAAGTTACCTGTCAACAAGTCTAAAAACAAGACTCAGTTGAACTAGCCACCTTGTTGCAGATCCTTTTGGAATTCTGACATCTTTTAAAGAAAACTATGATGAAGTGTTGGAAGGGGTGTTAAAGGATGAAATTGGAAGCCCTTGAACATGATCCAAGCATAAGACAGACATGTAAGACGAAGGCTTGAATGGGCTCAGCAGAGAACAAATCCCATCCAAGATGAGACTGGGAAAACTAAGCTGCCTAGTACACAGTGAAAACATGAATTGTTTGTTTGTTTGTTTTTATTTATATACTTACATCAAGAGTGGAGGAAAAAGTGTTTAATTGTTTCTGTATCCTGTTTTTAGTGTGTTTATTTTGTCCTCACTAGCTTTTGGGCTGTGCTTTAGTCACCTAGGAGACTTAGATGTACTTTAGTAGTAAGCTGAATATCCTAAGCTTAAGTATATCAGGGATCCACCAATAATTAAGAGACAGAAGAAGAAGAAGAAGAAGAAGAAGAAGAAGAAGAAGAAGAAGAAGAAGAAGAAGAAGAAGAAGAAGGAGAAGAAGAAGAAGAAGAAGAAACCAAACTGTATTCTTGGCCCTCCCTGATTCTACATTTGGCACCCTCTGCAAAATAGAAATCATAGACAAAAGACCACCTATAAAAAGGGGTACTCTACTTTGAAGCCTTTTGACTTAAGGGAAAAATGATATGGTAGTTTGAATAAAACAACCTCCCCATAGGCTCGATAGATAGTGGCACTATTAGGAGGTACAGCTTTGTTGGAGGAAATGTATCTCTTTCAGAGCAGGCTTTGAACTCTCATATTCTCAAGCTATACCCAGTGTGGCATACAGTCTCCTGCTGCCTTTGGATCAAGATGTAAAATTCCAGTTCCTGTATCACCATGACTGCCTGCATGCTGCCATGTTTCCCATCATGATGATAATGGACTAAACCTCTGATACTGTACGCCAGCCCCAATGAAATTATCTCCTTTATAAGAGTTTCTGTGGTCACGGTGCCTCTTCACAGTAATGGAAACTCTAAGGCAGATGGAAACCAGTGCTGTGAAATCCCAGGAAAGCTACTCTGGCCAAGTGCCAGTTCCCTCTCAGAAATGAGATAAAGAAAGAGACAAAGAAACTCCCTGGACAAAGAAACCTAAATTTTCTCTACTCATGTATAGTTAATGTAAACAACCAACTGAGTCCATCCACCATAAAGTAGTAAGAATGAATAGAGAGAAATATATTCAAGGGACTTAGCCCAGAGCTTATAGAGAGATGAATTTTCTATAAATGCCAACTGTCACTATGGTTTATGTCTTGGCCTGTAACAGACCCAAAGCTGTTGCTCAGAATGAAATGTCAGTGCTACTAGAAGTCTCACTGGTGCTAGCAAAATGTTACATGAGAATATAAAAAAAATGGCAATAAGAAGTTTTACAATCCAGACAATGATTTATGCTGTGACTTTGGAGAGGAAGAGAAACACATTCTTTACATTTTTAACAGACAAGGAAGTTTTAGTGTATCAGAATAACACCTTGGGCCAATACACTGTCAAGTAGCAGAAGAGACAATAGCTAAAGAGAGACTGGGTGGAATTCAGCTTGTTTTAGGACCCTAACTAAGTTATGTTGCTTTTGTGAATTCTCATGGAACCTGGCAGAGAAAGCTTCTACCTATCGACTAGGTTCTCTCTACACCATCTCAGCAGAAAAGAATACTGGGGAATTTCTGGACTGTTCCATGCTATTATAATTATGTGGTTCCCAACAAAACTCAAAGAACAACACATCATACTCCATCACAGCTGGGATCAACCTCTTACACATGGAGACAAGGTGTACCTTACTAGGTAGGAGAGAGAAGAGAATGAAGTAATGCATACAAGGTCCTCAGCACACACAATTCCCATCCCCAGCAATGCTAGATGAAATGGATGTTTTCTGATGGGCATAGTTTGCTTGAAAGAGGAGGGGCACCTACTGTCTCTAGCCCTGCCTCCTTCTGATGTTCATTGTTTCTGTGAATAAGAAGACACATTGGGGATGGGCAATTCGCCTTCTTAATCAGCAGCCTTTGGATTTTTCCTTGCTGACCTAAGTAAAAGGCTCGCTATTCTAACAATCAATGAAACTATACTGATGGCAGCAAGAGGCATCAAAAACATTCCATGGACATATTGAGACAACTCTACAAAGATTTCGGCCAACAACTCTGGCTTTGTAGGAGTAGCCTCAACAAGGACTGTTTGAAACTGTTTGTACCAGACTTTTTGATACCTAAACTGAAGATGACCCTGCAACCATTTCTGCACTTGCCCTGGTGAAGGAACTCCTATGACTCCTGCCACAAGATGCAAAGCTATAACTGGTCCAATAAGTAGCTGTGATTTATTCAAGCAAATGACTGGGATTGGTCCAAACAAATGACTACAACTGTACAAGATATTGTGGTTTGTCCAAACACCCCTTTCCTACTGATATAAGCAGGCTGTCCAAGCTCACTTAGAAAGCTAACTAAGAGCCACCCTCATGTGCTGCCTTCCTGACTGTCACAACATTAGGTCCAATAACACCCTGCTCCAGTAGTACTGGATGAGCTGGTAACATGAAGAAGGAAGCAAGAGAGGGTAGAGGTGAGCAACTGGAATAGCAATGGCCATGACTTGGTAGCTAAACAACATCATATAAAAGGCCTCAACACAGCAAGAGTCAAAGGCCATCTCAGAGGTAGTCCTGGAAGCTTGTGCCCAGCTTCCAATCACTGGCATTGGTCTTTTTGTAACTCAATTGTGGTGATCCTTGGAAATTAGTAGTCTAGACCTATCTGGAAGAGAGATGGGTAAGGTTTGCAAGATGTGGTCTACACTTGATATCAAAAGGTCACCTGGAGGAAAAATTCACTGTCAAGAATGACTTAAGTTGGGTCACATGCAAAGCTACATGCAGGGAATAAAAGTGATTGCATGCATCCAAATCTGTCCTCTAGTCAGTGCTCCCTTACATTTCTCTGAGAATCCCAGACAAGAAGGGAGAAATGTTTAAAAGAAAACCACCACCACTATCACCACTACCACCACCACCACCACCATCAACAAGAACAAATCCACTATAAACATTTCAGGAGCCCTTGGAACATATGTAGAAATATCATGACCCATGAGGGAGGAACATACTCCTGACATTTTCATGGCCTTGGTGTGTGAAAGAAAAGAGACACAGCATCTCTCTGCAATCTTTAGAATGAAACACTCTGTCAGAAAATAGACATTGATAGCTTAATGTGTCCGCAGAGTTGATGTGGCCCCTGCAGGGGCAGTTGGAGAGAACAGAAGTTGGTGAGTAGAAGCCACCCATTGTAGAAGAAAAGGTGAGGCACATTCATGCAAAGGAAGAGGGAACACATCCAGGAAGTAACAGCTGCATCTTGGCAGATCACTGAATTATTCCTAGACTTGAAGATGGAAGTAATCAGGTTAATCAATCAGCAAAAGCATGCATGTAGTCAAGTGTTTTGCCAAGGATTGGGACTATAAAGTTAAGTGACATCAACAGTCAAGAGAAGTATCAATTGCCTAGCCATATTGTTGAAGATAGTGGATAAATTATTTTCATTTGCTCACATATTTATTTTAAACTCACCAGTAAGAACATAACCACCTATAAGATTATTACAAAAGAAATGTAACATCAAATGATTAATATTTGAGGGAATCTCAAAGATAAATTAAACATAACAGAAGTTCAAATACCATGACAAACATGATATTGGAATTATATCCACTGAAGAAAACAAAACAAACAAACAAAACAATCCGTTGACAGAAGGCACAGCCTTTGGGCTGGACATCGCTAACCAGAATATAAGCAGAATAGAGATGCATTTTGCAGAAGGATGTGTACAGAAAAAAGCAATATGGTAGTGTTAAATTTACCCCTGTATAACTCTTAAATTGTATATGAAGCAAATGCAGATTTGTATGTATTTCCTATAAGGTTTTTAATCTTAAAGTTTTCCTCAACAGAAACATCTTACAAACTGACAATATAATCTCATAAACAGGCTATTGACATTGATGAAGAAAAGGCTCAGATTGCGGCCACTGAGATGGTGATCCCTCACTCTGCTCTGTCTTAGTCCCACTCACCTGCCTTTCTATCCTTGCCTTGTCTTTGACTGGGAAATCACAACTACATTAGTATAATTGCATCATTTAAAAAATGTTTTGTGACTGAAATTGTGGAATGTGTGGAATCTGAGAATCGGGCATTTTTCACTCAGTATAAGTTTCTGGAGAGCCACTGACACTGCTGTGTGCATCATTCGGTCAGTTTTCTGTCATATGGTTATACCATGGTTTAATATTTTACCTCATTTTAGGCTGTTATGAATAAAGCTGCCATGAAAGTAAAATGATAGTTTCATGAAAAGATTACTATAATTAATAAGTGCTTGATATTAGTCATCATGAGAAAAACAAAAATAGACAGCAATTACAAAAGAAAACATTTTACAAATTCTATGAACATTAAAATAGTAACAGTAAGATATTTTTGGCAGCTGTATGCCAACATATTTCAAAATGTAGACAAAATGAGTAAATTTTTGGAAAAATACAAGCCCAATTAACTCTAGATTATATTATGAATACTTATGTACATAAAAGAAAAATCTGTAAATTTATACAAATAGATTTATAAATAGAATTAAATTTATAAATAGAAAATCTATTAAATTTATCATTTAAAGCCTCTTATAAAAGTAAAACAAATAGTTGCATTGTTAAACATCAGACAACACACGAAGAAAGAGCTAGAGTCAATATAATACAAGAAATTTCAGGAAACATTAAAACAAACATGAGAAGTGCTCCAGCTGTTTTTGTGGGGCTAGCATTATCTCCATAGCAAACTTGACAAGGACTTTACAAGGGAAATCAGAGACAATTATCTTATACAATACAAATAGGATAGCACGAAAGCTTTTGATAACCAAATTTACTAATATAGAAAAGTATAATGAATCACACACTAGTTCATATTCATTTTTCTCTCTCTTTTTAAAAGATTTAATGTTTTTTATTTTATTTTATGTATTCATCATTGCTCTCTTCAGACACACCAGAAGAGGGCATCAGACCTGATTGCAGATGATTGTGAGCCACCATGTGGTTGCTGGGAATTGAACTCAGGACCTCTGGAAGAGTCATCTCTCTTAACCACTGAGCCATCTCTCCAGCCCTGTATTCATTCTTTTTAAAGATGCATACTGAGTTCAACATATAAAATCAATTAGTGTAACTTATAACGAAAAAAGAAAACGCCTAAATAAATATGAAAATCTGTCAAAATCAATATTTATTCAAGATTTTAAAACTAGTAAACCAAAATTAGAGGTGTATTTCCGTATTTGAGAATTAGGCATTTTTACCCACCAACAGAGGGGTGGAGGGAGGGTAGATCCTATCCTGTTCAGTACTCAGTAAAATGTCTAACCTTATAGTATTTGGGCTGAGCTAAATATAACTTTGTATCAATCTTCCAAATCTTTCTAAATAGACCTAGCACAAATAAATAAATATATATTGACCTAAACCTGCAGGTTGTTCTAATGACAGGGTCTTAAGTGGAGACAATGGGAATGAAGAAAATTGAAACCCAGAAATCTTGTTTAAGCCACTGACTTATGCTAGACAAGTTTATTAAGAAGTATAGCATCTTATATACAGTTTTCAAGGAGGAAAAAAGATGGAACAGAATCAGGAGAAGGCTATCATACCATGGGGCAGAGTTGGCAGGAAGCTCATAAGGGAATGCTGCACGGGGAGAACATGGGATAACTCAAGTTCCTCCCAACCCAAGCACACAGCAGTCTTTGGACTGGTAAATACAGTCTTCTCAGAGGAGAAAAGCTAAGTTCCCAAAAACTAAAACCTCAATCCCTTCTGTGCCCAGGCTCTACTCCCAAACTAGATCTTCCTGCATCTGCCCTTGGACAAGGACACAGAACTAGATTCCTTTTGTACTGTCATGTGGACCTTTAAAAAAGCATTGGTTAAAGCTGACTCCCAATAGCATATCAATATATCAGAATTCTGAAGCTATTGGTTGGTACTCCCTGACAGTAGTTCCCATTTTGTTTTCTATGTACTTCTCTAAATAGAGAAGACACAAGAGATACCAAGTCACTGGTTGGAACTGTATTTTTTACTTTTCTTGTCACTTTGACAAAATGCTTGACACACAACTTCAAGGAATAAAGGTCTATGTTGCTTCTGGTTTTAGAAAATCACAATACCCCAGGGCTTGAAGGTAGAGCAGAGCATCTAAGTCGGCTGTCATAGGACCACAAGATAGCTGTCTGTACAGATCACAGGAGACTGGGCTCAGATTCCCCATTTCCTGCCTTCCTACCAGTGCTGGGATTCAAGTGTGGACCACCATGCCCAGCTTGAACGGTATGCTTTTAGGAACATTTTTAGCCATCAGGTAGCTATAAAATTTTTTAGACATTAAAGAGAATGAAATGGATTGGATTGGAGTTTAGTGTTAGATGGTACTGCAAACTTGAACTTTTGGCCCCTGGAGTCACATTATACCAACAGTTGCTTTGTATGGTAGATAGCTACTAACTGGACATTGTCTCCGATAAGCATTTTTCAAGCTATTTATCAATACTACACGATAGAAAAGTCATGAAATAGAGCAATTTTTTGATTTCTCATGGAATATGGAATATCACTACTCACACAGACACCATTAAATTTCATGCTTTTATGTTTATGTAAAATACACTTCATTTTCATATTCAAATGAAATGTCAATTTACAACTAATAGCAAACATTTTTGAAAACCATTTTTGCTAAGAAGGAACCCATATGAAACTCTTGGAAGGGGCTGGTTCTTTGCAAAGCTCTTCAGATATTGAAGTGTCAGTCATTTTGTATGAAAACAGAGGAGAGGCAAAGTGAGAATCTAAACTTTTTCTTTGCCACTTACAAAAAAAAAAAAAAAAAAAAAAAAAGGAATTCTAAAACCTCAGGTTTCCCCATCCCCTTTCCTCATACCTGCCTTCCAAATATAAGAAAGCTTGTCCTTTCTTTTTAAAAAGGGGTGGGGGTTGTTGGTTGTTTGGTTGGTTTTGGTTGGGGTTTTGGGTTTTGTTTTGTTTTTTTTGTTTTGTTTTTTCCGAGACAGGGTTTCTCTGTGTAGCCCTGGCTGTCCTGGAACTCACTCTGTAGACCAGGCTAGCCTTGAACTCAGAAATCCGCCTGCCTCTGCCTCCCAAGTGCTGGGATTATGGGCATGCACCACCACTACTCGGCAAGCTTGTCCTTTTTGAAGTCAGAATTTAAGACAATAGCTTTGCCTACTCTTACAAAATGGGTGCCAGGTCAAATGAGGACAACTTTCAGGCCTAATTGGAGATGAGGAGAAATTCTGTGAAGCAAGGTCTGAGAGGGGGGACAGTGTTTGGGTTGTAAATACATACATACATACATACATACATACATACATACATACATACATACATACATACCTATTTTAAAAAGAAATGAAATGAAAAGATGCTAGTCACAAAAAGAAAATAGTTTGCTTCCAGAAGAGGACAACAAAGTGATAGAAAGTGATAGAAGGTGCAAGGCATATTTCTGTGATCGCAAAGCCTCATGAGGTATAAATATAGTTATACTGTTCTCATGCGACCACAGTGTTGATGAACACTAGAAAAGGCACCATCCACAAAGGGGTCAGGATCCAGGCTCTCCTGCCTCCTAGTGGTGAGACCTCACACAGATCATACACCATGTCTAAGATTCAAATCCATGAGTTGTGGGTCAAAGAAAGGTTTGTCTCCTCAGTCTGTGTGAAAGCTAAACACAATTATGTTATGAAATATTACTTAGTATATAAGTATCGAACGTGTTCTATGGGTTTTATTGAAATTGCAAGAAGCAACATTAAAGCCTTTGTTAGGAGAACCACATGACTGAAGCATAAATAATTATACCCCAAATCAAACACAATTATAAGGTGATACAGGGCCGATAATAACAATGAGAGTCACATGAACAATTATTCATTGCTTTTCTTCTTTTTGAGTGTGATGCATTGCATGTGTACTGTGTGTTTGCATGTCTGTTTATGCATATTGGTGTGTTGCGTGCATGTGTGTGAGTGTGAGTGTGTGTGTGTGTGTGTGTGTGTGTGTGTGTGTGTGTGTGTGTGT
>JANHMN010000015.1:62099622-62114081 GCA_030674055.1 Rhabdomys pumilio
GTGTGTGTGTGTGTGTGTGTGTGTGTGTGTGTGTGTGTGTGTGTGTTTGCCTGAAACTGATTCTGGTAATCTTCCTCAATGTCTCTTCCACTTCTACCATATGCTTCTGAGGCACAATCTCTTAATCCAACCATGAGCTCCTTGATTCTGCTATAGTCTCACTCCCCAACTTGTTTCAGGGATATCCTGTCTCTACCATCTGTGGCCTGAATTACAGGCTGGTGCCAACACCCACCCAGAATTCATGTAAATAACATGAACCTGAACACCAGTCCTTTGCCCAAGCAAGTGTTTAGTTGCTGAGCCATCTCCCCAGCCCTGAGGAGTTACTGCAACACTCTGCTCCTCTCGTCTAGGAAACATTCTTGTTTCCACCCATTCCATAAGGCATTCTACTCTTGTTCATTTTCTTTGAATTCGAGACTTCTCACTGATTCACATGATCATAAAAATGCTTCTGTGCACATCTCGACAGGCTTTCACAAACTGAACTCACCCACCCACGTAAACGACATCCACATTGGTCTTCCCTCACTCAATGAATTAAAAAAAATTGTTCAAGTTAACAAACCCTGTGGTAAGACAATCCACCTTCCACTTCTGCCTTTAACATGGACTCACTTCTGGCTTTCCCTCACCCTCTATGTTAGACTGTCCCTGATGTGAAAGTTAAAAGCAGCACACTTACATTTACACATACAGAGCAGAACGTGGCGATAATACTGCAAGCCACTGTGGGTGCTGGCTGTTTCTACAGCCTCCTCTCTTTGGCTTCCATGACTCTGAACCTTGTTGAACTCCAGCCAATGTAGTCTACTTCCTGCCCATTGCCTCAGTGCAAGCATTCCCTAAGATCCCATCAGGACCCCAGCTCTCCTCACTTCACAGGTTCTCATTGAGTGCCCCACCCCCACCTTCAGTTTCATCCCATCAAGTCAACAGCCTGATTCAACCCACTCAAAGAGGAGCTCATCTTTCCAGCCAAAGCCTTCTACCTGCACGGTACTTCCTATTTTGTTTATATCTTCCAGTCACCCATGTAACAAATCTTGAGGTAGTCAGATTTCCCTGAAATAATTGTCAAATCTTGTTAATTCTAGCACTACTGTGAATTTGCCAGATGGTGACTGACCCTATGTTGCTGGTCCTACGTGGGGTGCAGCATGAGAAAGAAACTCATGAACCTTCACAATAGACTCCTTTCCAGAGAATTCACCACAACATAACTGCAGACAAATTACTCAGTTGCCTTATTAGCACTCTCAGTATCTCCAAGTCTATCAATCCAGTCTTTCCCATCTAACTCTCTGTCTCTTGTATAATCACTGAAGTAGCCCATCCTTCAGTGAAGTTTAAATTCCTTCTCTGATCCTGACAACCAGAATAAATTATTTCTTCACTTAAGAGCCAACAACTCTAAAAACATACATAAATAAGAACCTAAAAACTAAAACCAGTCTGTGTCAAGCATTCTAAGAGGCATACACACCATGATTCATTCCATCCTTGTTAATATAATCTCCATGGCAATGTTGAATTTTGGAGATTTATGGGCAAGTTCTGACTAAGTGATTCATCTTGGGTCTTTATCACTCTATGAAAGCCAGGATACCAATCCAGTACTCTGCAGTTCCAATGTCATTTTTTAATGTTTTGCTAAATAATTTATGGAGTTAGTTTTTTACACATTTCTTCCTCAGAATGTTGCAAACTTTTGGGGGGCTGAGAATAAGTCCACACTCCTAACCCTGCAAATACGCACTTTGCCTGCCTCATACACACTAGATATATCATACACGTGCCCACATCTGTGTGTGCACACACCCAAATACACCTACTTGTGTGACTTGCACAACAATTTGTCAGTGAATAAAGGTAGATGGTATATACAGGCATATTAAGGCTCATTGAAAAATGTACTTGCAGATCTTATTATAATTATTAGTACAGTAAAAAGCACAATCGGGTTGCTGCTCCTGTGAAACTTCCAAGCACAGACGACTACGACATGACATCAGAGGCAGCTTTTCGAAGTCTAAAAGAAGCTCACTACTGAAGTAAAGACAAATTTACTGTAACAAAGAGATTCCTTTGATTCCTTTGAACCCCAGAAGGGTTCATCCTGAACTGCTGTCGCTAACCACTTGGCAGCCTGGAAGATTATCTTTGGCAGGTGATATTGCCCTACCAAAATCAGGATATCCTTCCACCCTGAATAGCCCTTCTCCCAAAAGAGGTCACCAGAATTTCTGGCTTCCTTGGCTATAAAAAAGCACTTTGGTTCCTGTTCCAAGACTGCTCAGGTATTTTTCTCTCCCTCAGATTCTGTGAACCGAAGAAGTTGCCTACAACATTCTCTCCATAGATACTTTTCTGCGTATGTCAATCAAAGTAAGACTGTGGCTTAAAGTCAAGAACCCTATCTCCTCCAATTCAGGGTAATAACTAAACAGTGGCCTAACATTCACAGTTCTGCTTATTTACAAATGAATAAATAAATGTATTTATTTACTTATTTATGTTTATACTGAATAGATATCTATACATAGTTATATATTCCCTCCATTTCTATCTATCCAGTTAGTCCTGGATAATATATTTAGAGGCAATAAAAACACAATGGTGGCAAAATAATAAAAATATTAATCCTCAGGGAACTGAGAAGTTTTTGAAGTTTGGTTGTAGGAAACCAAAGGGCACAGCACATGTGCTCTAGATAAATATGGTCATTGGAAACCATCAACAACCACCTTCCTAAAACAGTTCCAAGCTATCAATCTGAAGAAGAGTTTTCACTGCCCTCCAAATAACCAACAATAAACAGAGCCAATGATAAGTATTACCTCAAGTCAATATATAGGGAGTTTTCTCTTTTGTTATACTAGAACCTAAGGAGATAAAACTGTCCAAATAGCCTAAGCTGGTATAAAATACTCAGACAATCATGGAATAGAAAGAGGGCTGGAAACATAAAATGCATAAAAAACAGAGCTAAAACACACACCCCAAAAAGGTAATAAACAATTCTACAAACAAGGATCCCAGAAGTTGGAGAAAAAGAAGCCAAAGAGGATATATTTCTTCCCGGCAGTCTTGAGTATTATTTTATCCTGCTGGGCATAGAGATGAGTGTAAGTGGGTGTGGTTCGCCAATTTTTCAAAACCTATCATGAATGTATCACAAACATTGTGTGAGTAATGCATAATCTTAGTGAATAAAGGAGTCACTTCACAAAAAAAAATCAAATAACCGTAGGGTGTTTTACCTTCTCTATATAAAGTTAATAACTGTGATGTCTGCCAATTTAGAACAGAAACATTTAGCAAACAAAAGACTCTAATGTAGAGTGCTCTTTTTAAAAATCAGCTAGATGTATCAAGGAAAGGGAAGAGAGTATTTTCTCAACTGTCGCTTTGTTTATTCCCTTCCTGTTCCCATGCAGAAACAGAATGAATACTTAAAAGCAATGGTAATGATTGCAAACGCCAGAGTTCCCACTAATGCTTTGAATGTTTTTTTTTTTTTTTGAGTAGCAAAAAAGAGGGAGCCATGACCTAGATGATATAATTAGAGTATCAGAGATGAAATACTCTATTGGATGACTTTAAATACCTTGTGTTAAAAATCCACGTTTGAATATTGCTATGATGTACCAAAACTACCTGCACTGAAAGCTTGGTTCCCAGAGGATGTCATTATTGTATGGTGGTGAAAACTTTAGGAGGTGGGACCTAGTGGAAGTCCACAGGTCACTGTGGACATGCTCTTGCTTTGCATGCTAGAGTCTCTCCCTTTCTCGGTGGGTGCTTGCTGGGGTCCCATCACTGTCAGTTATGAGAAACTTCCTACTCTGTCTTCCAAAGGCATGCTTCATGGAACTACCATCTGGAACTACCACCTCATTCCTTGCCACTCTCCTTTTCACCTACTCTTTTAGGGTTTCTACCTCTGCGATGAAACACCATGACCAAAACCCAAGTTGGAAAGAAAAGGGTCAATTTGGCTAACACTTCTATATCGTTGTTCACCATTGAAAGTAGTGATGGCAAGAACTCAAAGAGAGCAGGAACCTGATGGCAGAAGCTGATGCAAAAGCCATAAAGAAGTGTTGCTTACTGGCTTGCTTCCCATGGTTCAGCCTGCTTTCTTATAGAATCCAGGGCCACCATCCCACAATGGGTTGAATATTACACAGAGATGTCCTTGAAACAGCTAGCAAGCTAGCTAGCAAGTCTGATTATTCAGTCAGTTAATATTTACTAAGCACCTACATTTTCAAAGCACTGAAGTATGAGACAGACAAGGTTACTTCCTGTCTTTGAGCCGTATATCAATAGCTGAGGGCAATACAGAACAAACCAATGCTTGAGCAGATAAGATCCACTCAGGCTGTGGCAACCGCTGAGAATGAAATTAAAAAGGTAATATCAAAGGGAGTTAGGATGGCTTGCTCAAATGGTTCATTAACCAAAGCAGCAAAGAAGAAATTGGTATTTCCAGTTGAAAATGTTACATATATATAAATATATATATATATATATATATATATATATATATATATATATATAAATTCTTTATTCCTGAAGGCCTTGGACGCATTCAGAAGCAGCCATCCATAGACAACATCCAAATGGAAAGTTCACTGAGCTACTGCCCCTGGAGGTAGGGTAAGGAACGCTGGCGTAACAGATGTGCAAGACCAAATGAAGACTGATACATCTGAGTTCCTTGTTTTGAAGAGAGTCAAAACTCTTCTGATTTTTTTCCTTTCACTGGGAAGGTGATGCAGTCCTTCTGGTTTGGTTTCAGTCCTATGCCTTGTACCTCACATCCATGTCCAAATCTGACTCAGTCATAGGGATGCAAGACCAGGAGGGAATTGTGGTACCCATGGTTCAAGAGGTACTGCACAGCTTAACTAGGATGCTAACTGGAAAAGAAAACTAAGCCCAACTTGGCCTGCCATACAGTCACGCTGTGTGTGCTCCACCCACCAGAGTGGCTCTCCTCCTCTCTCAGCCTCAGTCCATGGACAAGAGGCACCTCCCAGAGTCTGTCTAACTCAACATTTCTGCCTTTGTAGTCAGCTCTGTCCGGCAGTTACCTCCACCATAACAAAGAAGTTAGTACCACAAAATCAGAAACAAGGTTTCTAACCTTGGCAAAAACTGTTGGAGAACCAAGCATTTCCTTCTTTATACATTCTAGATAAGCACTCTACCACTGAGGGGCAGCTTCGAGGGAGGGGGCAGAGGCGGGGCGTTGTTACATTTTACATTTGAGTTGTTGCTTAAGCTGCCTTCACAAGCAGACCTCGAACTTGGGATACTCTTGCCTCAGATCCCTGAGTAACGGAGTTATTTCATGTTCTTTTGAATTTGCCTGTGTGGACTGGCAAACAACAGTTAAAAATCTTGAGAGATTAAAAACTGAAACTAACATCTAGAGTGGCTGGGGTCAAGAGAGTCCTTGCTGGTTTTAAGCTCTTATCTGGTCCTGAGAAGATACACAGAGGTCACTGTTGGCCAGGAGAGTCTGAATTCTAAGACAAAGACCTTGCCAATGACATCTTCATGCACAGAATCTCTCTTCTTTGGGGACTGGGGAGGGAAGGTTGGTTAGTGGTGAATTTGGGGGAACTTCTTGGTAGTGAGTCTCTACTTTTCTCTGGAATAAATTATTCAGGTAGTGCCAACCTAAATGTTAAATTGTCTACTGTGGGCATTCATATTCAAGGAACTGTCTACCCTGACACTGAACAGTGATAGGCTGGAGCGCACAGGTGACATGCTTTCCTGAATGCAGTAATACAAACTCTAGAGGGACAAGAGGGCATGTACCACAATGAACGTTTAATAAGATATTAGTAACCCATGCCTACTCTCAAAATGGAAACAAAACTCAAGGGAAAGGCATGAGGAGTTGCAATCCTCCATCATGACAATCAAGACTTGAGATCTTCTCTCACCATCTGCAGCCCCAGTACATCACAGTCGTCATGACAGTGATGGTGAAAACAGCAAACATCAGTTGTGCATTTATACTATCCTGGGTCTCATTTTGATCATTTAAAATATGAGTTGCCTGGCTGGACTTAGGCTTCTCCACACATGTGTAGCAGATGTGCAGCTTGGTCTTCATGGGTCCTGAACAACTGGAGCGAGGTCTATCTCAAAAACTGTTGTCTGTCCACAGAATATGTTCTTCTAGCTGAACTGGCTTGTCTGGCCTCAGTAGGAGAGGATCCACCTAGCCCTGCAGAGACATAATGTGCCACGGTACCCAGAGTGGCTTCCACCTGCTCAGAGGAAAAGGGGAGGAAAGGACTGTGAGAGTATCCAGGATGTAAAGTGAATAAATAAATAAATAAATAAATAAATAAATAAAATGTGTGTTGCTTGTTTGGATTTGTTTTGTTTCTATTTATTTTGTTTCACACGGGGTCTTGCCAGCTAATCTGGGCAGATCTCAAGCTCATGATTCTCTAGTCTCCTCCTCCTGGGTGTTGAGATTACAGCTATGTACCATTTGCTTGTATAAACACATTATTAACTCATAGATTCTTCAAAGGCTCAGGAAGCACATTATCGGCAGCCACATTCAATGGGTGAAGAAATGAGGGAACATGGATGTAAAAAATGAACTTATATGATATGAGTGTCTAAAATATTAATCTGGCCTTAGCTACTGCTCAAGAATAGTAAACAAGACCATAACAACAGAACAAAACAGAGAGAAAGCCATCTCACATTCATTCATATCAGATGCAACTAAGGTTTTCATGTTCTCTGATGTGGGCAAAATAAAGCCTGAGGGAAGCAGCCTGGATGACTTTTTAAAGAAGTGGGAAGTGAGAAAGATAGTGGGCTCAGGCCTCCAGGAGAAAAATGGGCAGAGCAGACAGCGTGTGCCAGTAGGAGAGGAGCTCAGAACATCCGAGGTATCAGAACATGACACACAATGTCCTCAGTTTGCACTGACCTGCATGAGTGCAAAGCATATATACATATGTGCATACATAGCATGCATAAAGTACATACATACATACATACATACATACATACATACATACATACATACGTAGCATGCATGAGTTACATAGCATACAGAGCATACTACTGCAGTGCTGAACCAGGCTGCATTTACATGAGAAGAACAAGGAAAAGCAAGACTCCAAGAAGCATACTCCTGGTTATCAGGGAGATGGCTAAAGCCGAATTTTATCACTCACACCTTGTTTCCAAGACTCTATAAGTGTCTCCAGTTTGCTCACATTTTCTTGCTCACCAGTGCTGTCCTGGCTATATGTTGTCTTGACAAACGACCCACCCTGAAACACAAGCAAGAGCTGTCACAGGACAGCTCTATGTGACACAACCCAGACATGTCCTGCATCATCAACACTGCTGTCTACTACTCTAAGAAGTGATTCTGTTTTTCCAAAGCTCATGAAAATTTGTCACCAAAACCAATGGGATCATCTGCGAGTTGGTGGGTTTTGCACTGTGGCTACTACTGCTGCTTGACTTGACAAGTATCCTCAGTTGTCACCAGCCTGCTGGTGAGATGGACCTGAGCGAAGCTTTCAAACAAATACTTTGGACTATGCAAAGATGGTGCTCATTCAGAACATATCTGGGGTGTTTTTATCATTTATCTATTAAAATGTTTCCAAAGGCTGAGGACCCATTGACAGATAATGTCTTGTTTACAAGCTCATCCTTGAGTCTGAGACTCGCCATCGTCGAAGCATCTGAAAAGCCTGCTGCTCCAACTGTTGCCTGATACTTATTGCATACAAATCAGAGCAAATTTTGAATGCAAATCATCTTGGCTGAATCAGGCTGACAGTACTCAGAGAAACATGAAACAGAGAGAACAAGAGAGTTGACCATAAGCATAAAGCCTTGATAGAAAGAACCATTCAGTATCCCACCTCCCTGCTCAGCATCAGTCAGCAACCTGTTTGCATCTTCAGGTATCCTTTCCATTTGTCTGCTTTATTTTGTTATTATTGAGACAGGGTCTCATGTGCTCAGTGCTAGCTTCACACTTGCTGAGGATGACCTTAAACTTGTGATCCTCCCTCCGTCTCCAAAGCACTGTGACTGCAGATGAGTACCGTTACATCTGTCCAGGAATCAAATCCAAGGCTTGATGCATTTTAGGCCACCACTGTAACATCTGAACTGCATTCCTAGTCCATAGGTATAATTCCTTTTTGTGCTCGACTTTTAATTGTTGCAGTAATAATTGCAATATGCATTCCTGATAAAATATTTTTGGCTCACACATGAAAGTAAGTATAAAAGTTGCACGTGTTAGCAAGGCACCATGTAATTTTTTGAAATATGTATTACATAATGCTCAAATCAAATTACATCTCAACTATTTGTCACTTTGATATGGTAAAAACTCAAAGGCTCATTCTTCTGAATATATAATAGAAATATATTACTATTACTCACAGTCATCCTACTATACACAACAGAACTCCTTAAACCTATTTAACCATGACTAAAATTCCTTGGTTAATGTCTCCCGATCGTCCCCTTACTCTCTACAGACCTAAGTCACCATCATTCTCTTCTAAACTTATAAACTTGGGCATCCCCGGTATGAGTAAAATCACAAGGTACTTGTTTGTCAGTGCCTGGCTTATTTCAGTAAGGCTTGCCAGCTCCATCTTTGTTGTCATGACTGACAGGATGTTTTTATAGCTAAAAACTATCCCATTATATGTATGAATCACATTTTTTTAATCAATCCACTCCACTAGGCAGTAGACACTTATCCCCATTTCTTAGCTGTGGTGAACAGGACCATAATAACAACAGATGCAAACTTCAGCATACCGACTTTCTTTACTTTTCATATATTTGGTAGTACAATTGTTAGATATTTTTAATATTTTAGGGGATTTTCATACTGTTTTCCACATGGCTAAGTCAGTGAGATACACACATACTACTCACACTATATTCCATTTATAGATTACCCAATCCTGTTGCTATTGTCTAACATTTATTTCTATCTGGACTATAAATTACAAAGCATTGTCATTAACTTAGGTGTGAACAGTCCTTTGATTTTAAATAATTAAAAAAATAAAGAAAAAGTCTATAAGAACAGACACCAGAAAAAAAGGTATACAAAAGGACAAGAGGGGGGAGTTAAATGATCCAATTATTATATTGAATTATGAATATGTCATAACGTTTGTTGTTTTCAGAAATTAATATTTGGCATTTAAAAAGTATATTTGATAAATCAAAAAATAAATAAACTACATACTGACAGTGTCCTTTATTTGTCTTTTATTCCTAGTAGCTCTGTTTCCATCTGGTGGAATTTCCCTTTAGGCAGAACTCTGTTTGAGCATTTCTACTACTACAGAGCTAAATTCTCTGTGCTTAGTCCTCTGGAAACATTCCTTGTTAGCCTTCATTTTAAGAATTATGTTATCATTTTTGTAACTTGAAATTTGAGATTGACAGTGAGTTTTCACTGTGAGAAAGGTCCAACCAATCCAGTGTCGTCTTCCTGAACATTCTCATCCAACAGATGTTTCTTCCCTTCTGACTGACAGTGAGATTTCCTGCTAGCCTTTTTTTGTTTGCGTGTTTTTGTTTTTGGAGACAGGGTTTCTCTGTGTAGCCCTGGCTGTCCTGGAACTCACTCTGTAGACCAGGCTGGCCTCAAACTCAGAAATCTGCCTGCCTCTGCCTCCCAAGTGCTGGAATTAAAGGCGTGTGCCAATGCCCGGCTTCCTTCTAGCCTTTGAATTTCAGCAAATACGCCTAGGAGTGTTTCATTAAAACAACACAACATAAAACAAACAACTATTTATTGACTATAAACTTTAATTTACACATTTCTCTTTGAGACCGATTTTTTAACATTTCTAAGATTCTTCATCTATTTTCTTATAACACTCTTCTTCTCCATGTCAAGGATATTAATAGTGTGTCAGGTCACATGACTCTGAGGTCATTAGGAAGTTCTTTACTTTTTTTAAAATTATTTTTTTATTCATGTGAGAAAACTTTTATTGGATATTTTATTTATTTACATTTCAAATATCATCTCCTTTCCCCATTTTCAGTCCCTAAAACCCCCTATCCCATCCCCCCTCCTCCTTTTTACTTTTATACCATTTTGATTACATGCATGTAATAAGGTCAGTTCTAGGTTGAGGGTCTAGCAATACAATAGATGCAAATAGTCAAGGAACAAGCAAGACAATAAACACAAATAGTCAAAGAACAAGCAAGGCATTAATCCCAGTTATGTGAACACTCCGGTGATCACTGTTTCTAAGGGCTTATAAGGATGACTTTTCAATTGCTTTTTTCCACGTGACTCACTTCTATAGACTTCTATAGACTTTCCACCAAACATCTTTCATGAAGTAAAATTTCTAAAATTTTAGCTATTATATTTTTTCTTACTTTTATCTCCATTTATTTAAAAATATTTTTAAAACCTTTTTTTGTTTTGTTTTCTTGAAATTCCCAATCTCTCTACCCATTTATTTGTCTTTTCTTGAGGACTCTCTATGCATGTCTGATAGCTAATGTAGACCACTTGTCAGCTGGTTCCAACAGAAAGATTTCATGTGCCTCTATTCATTTTACTTTAGCTTTTCTTGTTTCTGACCAGTAATTTTGACCTGCTTTGATCAAAATAACTGCATGTTGTATGGTCATATAATTGGGTTATTTGTTGTAAAATTTCAGAATCTTTTAACTTTTCTTGAAGATTACTGAGTTTTGTGTTAGCAGAGAGCTAAACTCTTTACAGACAATTCTCAGAATATTCAGCTTTCACAGTATGATTTGTGAGAGTATGCTTATCTTGGTGACCCCTTCCTATAATAAACATAAATTAGTCAGCTGTAATACACCACATCTTTCTTAGATGTTAATCATACAAGGTTCAAACTTCCTACATCTCACTTGGTAGACAAGTTTTTAGATCTCTTCTAGAAAAAGTAGACCCTCCAAAGGGTCTACTTTTAAAAAAGACTGTTAAAATCTCTTCAGTTGATGTCCACTTATTTTCAAGAATAAATTGCCATGTGATCTATGAAGCAAAGCTCAGGGAAGCCAATGTAAGAGAAACAGAACTCAGAGAAGATCTAACCTTCATCTCTATATAACTTTGCTGGGGAAAAAAGTTAGTGTCTACAAATATAGAGATTGAGATTCAGAATAGAATATTGAAGAACTTTATTAATTAAACAAGTAATGGTTTGGTGTACCTCATGCGAAGAATAAGAACTCTAGCCAATAGCAAAAGAAGGAAAAGGATAAAGCAAAATCCAGTTTAATCTCACAAATTCAAAAACTACATGATTTGATAATGCATTATCATTTTAAATTGTTCTCAATAATCAAGTTTTTATATAATATTTATATCACTTTTAAACCAGTTGGCTTTTAGAAACATGTTCCAGCCAACTAGAAAGTGACCTTTCATTGACAATCATATTTGGAAAATGAAGGATGTAGTTTTCTGAGAACAGTCCTCCCAGTGAAGGGCACACAGAATGTATCATGTCCTTCTCTTAGGTTGATGCTCTGTTCACCCTGTCTGACACGTACAAACTTCACTTCGTAGCCACAAAGCCCAAGTCTACATAACTGATTTCAGAAGGAACATGTGGCCCAAACATAAAGAGACAAGATCCTGGGAATTCAGATTAAATCCTCTCTAAGGTAAAGTTTTCATAGAGGCAGATGGTAGAATAGGTGCTTAAAACTAATGTGGCCATCTAGTCACCCTTGAAAATGATAACAGGGGTGGGGGGCTGAAGAGATGCTTGGTGATTAAGAGAATGCACTGCTTTTGCAGAGGACCCAACTTTGGTTCCCAGTACCCATGTAGGGGTGCTCTTGTAACTCTGGTTCCGGGGATCCAATGCTTCTTGTCCCCAAGTACACCTGTGCTCATCTTTGAAGAAAGAATAAAACTTGATGACTCCATTTCAATCTGAATCCAGCAATCCTGATGGCTACTGCTCGGCATTCAATTATTATTTGACAGTGTAATTACACTCAATTGCCTGTGAGACATTTCACTGAGGTGGAATTACAGAATGAATACTTGTGACCCCAGAATCCCTACCTGTACCCCCACGTGGCTCTAGTAGCAGGAAAGGCTCTAAGGGAATAATTAAGAATAACGGAAGTCAGAGGGCAGAGCCCTGGTCCCACAAGACTGATGGCCTAATAAGGAGACACTCCAGAGAGCTTGAGCTATCTTCAGTTTTCCACAGGCAGAAGGAAAGGCCATTCGAGGACAGGGATAGAACAAGCAGGCAGCCCTCACCAGAAAAAAGGCACATTCCAGTTTGTTGATCACGGACTTCCTACCTCTGAGATGGTGCGAAAATAAATGCCTGCTGTTAAGGGGTGGGATTTTCTTTGCAGTAGCCCAGCAGTCAAGTAGAGTTCAGGTCACTTAAAACCATGCATTCTGAACAAGCCATGATGTAAGGTTCAAAGAGAGATGGCCAGTGTGACCTTGTCACACAAGTGCCTTCTGCCAGCACCCTTCCTGCCAATTAAATCCCAAATGACTCCAAAGGGCCTGTAACAGGGGCAACAAGAGACTCCACAGAAATGGAAAAAACACAGTGCCAAAAAAAGGCCACTCACAGGCACTTTTGAAACTTTCATTTTTACCTTTTCAGATGTTTCTCTGCAAAAACAAAGGTTTCAGTTAAACCTAAAGGGTTGAGCAATCACGTGACTGGCATCAGTTATTGATTTAACCATGCATGCCTTAGGTCTAAAATAGCTAGCTTTTTCTCAACCCAGACCCATATCAGTCCAGGCCTTTGGAGACCATTTTAAACTTGGCACAAGAAGCTAACAGCAAAAATGGCAGTGACCAGCTCTCCACAACAGGCTATACTTTCAGGCAATTTTCAAATGCCCAGAGTCTGAACTACCATCATAGTCATCTATGTTGGTCAGATTTCTTTTGCTATAACAATGTCCACCTTCAGAGGAAGAAGAGATTTTAGATCAGGGTGACTTACCTTTGTTGCTTGGGTCTATGGCTACATGGTAAAGCACAGTGAGATCACATGGAAGAAGGTATGAGTTTATGTTGTAGGCAGAAAGGGAAGCGACAGGAAAGGAGCAGGATCACATCCCCTTTAAAGGGCACATCCCAGCGACTTATCCTCTTTCCACGAGGCCCCACCTCACTTCCCTATAGCAGCATAGGTTGGGGAAACTAAGCTTTCAATACAGGAGCACCAAACTTTCTTGAAGTAATGGTTGTAAATTGAGCCTAGTTCAGGATCACCTGGAAGGACTAGGGAGGCAGTAGTTCTCCACATGCAAAGGACAGACATCAGACATCCTGAATATCAGATATTTACGTTACAATTCACAATAGTAGCAAAATTACAGTTATGAGGGAGCAATGAAATAATTTCATGGTTGGGGTCACCCTGATATGAGGAATTGTATTAAAGGGTCACAGCATTAGGAATGAGATGTGGAAGATGTACTGGTGTGGTGAGTTATGTCCCTGCCTTGAGTTTCTCAGTCAGTCAACATCAGCCTCAGGCACTTCAGACCTTACTCCTGTGCTTCTCAGCCTTCCTGATGTTGTGACCCTTTCATACAACTCCTCATACTCGTGGTCTTTTGCTATCCCTTCACCTACTATACACGTTTATTTGCCATATGCCCCCACTTAAAAACCTTAGTGAATATAACAAATTAAATTGTGAAAGAAAATGCTTTGTATTTTATTCTTAATTTAGTTAAATCTCAAAACCACAAATTCGAGGCATGATTTGACCAAAGAAGGTCAAAGGGCACTTGCTTTAGGCTTCATCATAAAAATCACCTAGACATGAAATTGCTGTTTGTATGACAGTTCATGTCCCCTTTATCTGCTGTGTGAGACAGCACACAAGCCCTTAAGTTCAACTCCTTGCGCACTGTGTAATCTCCGACTTCACTGTAAATAAAAACCATATTTAGGCAGTCAGTCATCTGTATCTTACTACCTAACTGCTGGGTAGTCAGCTTCATTCTGCTCTTCTGCTCACTTTTAAAGACCATGTGATATTTAAAGACATATCCAAACAAATTTGCAACTCTAGAATTTAATTCTGTGAATATGTGTTTTAGAAGGAATCAGCTCCTGCCTCAAAGAAGCAACTCAAACCCAGAACATTCTCCTTAAATTATTAGAGGCAAAGAACTCATCACTGAGTACATTTGCCTGACAATCTTTTTTCCCATTACAATAAAAAGAAACAGAAAACAAAATACACTAGAGACCCAACAAATAACAATGTGTGGGGTGGATTTCCAGGCAAAGAATGTTCAGGAGGTTTTCCAAATAATTCTTTTCTTTCTCTTTTGTCTCCTTCCTTCCTTTCTCTCTCTCTCTCTCTCTCTCTCTCTCTCTCTCTCTCTCTCTCTCT
>JANHMN010000015.1:62114091-62189091 GCA_030674055.1 Rhabdomys pumilio
TCTCTCTCTCTCTCTCTCTCTCTCTCTCTCTCTCTCTCTCTCTCTCTCTCTCTCTCTCTGTCTCTCTCTAGCTCTCTCTCTTTCTTTCTACCAAGGAGTGTGTGGGTATATGGCAAGAGCTTTACCATTGAGGAGTACCCTCATCCTTCCCTGAGACTTTCTGATGCTCAACATGAGGGGAAATAACCTGTCTCATAGAGAAAGTAGCCTTCTTCTCCTTCTCACTCCTTCACCAGAAATACTACTGTAAGCGCTGTAAACTGGGTAGTTTCTACTCCCAGCATGTCTCTCACCTGGAGATGGGAGACTCTTCACCACACGGCAGGATAGTGTTTAGTTAGTATTATTAATACTGCCAACATTCTTTATGAGCACATTCATGTTTGAGGTTCCATTTCAATAAAAAGAAAAAACTAAGCTCAAGCTAAACTAAAATAAAATGAGAGTTGGACTGGAGAGACGGCTTCATAGGTAAGAGTATTCTTAGCTTACAAGCTGGAAGACTTGAGTTGGAATTGCCAGCACCCACACAGACAGGCAAGCGTGGCCCCATAACCCAAGGGGGAGCTGAGGGAGCGGGAGGATCACTGTAGCTTGCTGGCTGCCAACCTTGATGGTGAGGACAGGATTGCAAATTTCGGGTTCAGGATGTAATCTGAAGGGTAATAGAGGTGGGCATCCAATGTCTTCTGGTTTACATGACCGTGTGAATGTCAGTCTACACACACATGCACACTCCCTGTCTCTACCACTCAAAAGGTAAAACCCCAACCAAGTTTTACTTCTATAGTACAGGTTTAAAAAGTATCAATTTGTTTTTATGAAGAAGCAGCTGCCAAAAGTCACAAAGTCTCTAACTTTAACTTGTATCTTGTGGCAACCAGAAGAGAGATCAGGGTCTCACCCATGTTAGACAAATCCTCAAGTACTGAACACACTATCAATGCTTCTGTCTGCCTGCTTTTTTTGTTTAATTTTGAGACAGTTCTTGCTAAATTGACTAGGATGACCTTGAAGCCATTAGATTAAAAAATCCTCTTGTGTCTGGCAAGGAAAAGATGGGATGAAAGAGTTCCTGACGCAAATATGGTGTGACCCGGGTAGATTTCACAGCCCATTTCTTCTTCTCCCAGGCCCATACCTAAGTATGGTTTACAGTGACTGTCCCTTACTGTGCGTCTGCTGAGAATATGGGAAGAGGTACAAAGGCCACATCCAGGTACCCATAATGAACTACCCATTCATGCCACTCGTGGTTAACTTCATGTGGCAGCTTAGTTAAGCTACATTTCTACATTCAGGTCAAGCATCATCCAGGATATTTCCCTGGAGGTGTTTTTAGATTTTACTGGCTTTTACCCAAAAAAAAAGTAGGCTTTAGGTAAAGCAGATTGTTCTGTGGAATGTAGGCAGGATGTATATAATAGAATAAAAACGTGTTTTCTCAAAAACAGGAAAGATTCTGGGGCAGAGGACCTTTGGATTTGAACTATACCATCAGCTTTGCTCTGGATCTCTAAGCTTTCATCCTATCTTGCCACAAAAGTATCTCCACCTACACACACACACACACACACACACACACACACACACACACACTTTGTGCACTACAGGAAGACTGAACTATTCTATTTCTCTGAAAACGCTGACTATTGTTCAGGAAGAAAAATATGAGAATGAGCAACATAAAATGGAGAGTTTATATTCAAAACCCACCTGCCAACCAAGAATAACCACACCGGACTTGACCTGAATACTAAATAAACTGCCATTGAATTAAGTCATGGGAAGCTATTGAACTTTGTGGGTTGGTTGGTTGAAGCCACTAACTGTGGCATGCATTTGAATCCTAGGAAGTGCTTGACCGCTGTGCTATACATGCTCAGTCTTATTACATAATGTGACTAACGGAGAATGTGCTGAATGAGATAGCTTTGGCATCCCCTTCAAAAGCATATGCTCTACAGGAAGAGTTCTCAGATTTTGCCAAACTCCAATGAAATGAAATGTCACTCATAAAAATGATAGTTTCATCAAGTTCTGAAGGGCAGCCTAGACACTAAATTTTCTAAAAATTTTCTAGATTATTTTACAACATGCATATCTATTGAAGAACCATTGACCTAAAGGATGACAGAGACAAGACATAAAAACTAACAAAGAAAAATCATCAGGAGTCAATAGAAAAAACTTTCTATATGAATGACCAGCGTGGTATACTTCCTACCAAGTCAGAAGTTGTTATTGTTACTGTACTTAGTACAGCCAGTGTCACATGCATGCTCTCCATATCTCTATCAATCTCTATATATCTTGAATATATACTATATTGTTATATTATATATTTTATATATGTATAATTATATGTATTAAATTGAATATATTATATATAATATATAAATACATGTATTAAATATATTATAAATTATAACACTAATATATATGTGTGCATATATATATATATATATATATATATATATATATACAAAATGAAGTTTTGTCACTTTAGCTCAGAATGGTCCCTACTAGAGCTGGAGACTACCTAGCCAAATCCTAGTACCAGGCATGAAACCTCTGTCTGAATTGCTGGTCAGGGTAGTCTGACTCTCCAAACAATATAGGCAATTGTTGTCCTTGGTTATGTGGTTGTGTCTCAGAGGTTGAAGACTCCAGCTATTGCTGAAGACACTGTATATTTTAGATGCAGGACTTGGGAAATACAAGATAGACTTAGCCTAAAAGTCTCCTTCCTGGAGAGGGCTGGTTTTCATAGTATCAGAAGGAACTGTGCAAGCTACCAAGGAAGAAAAGAAATCAACAGTCATATCCAATTTTGATGCTTATGAACCACAATGACCACAGAGCAGGACATCCCTAACAGTGAAATAGTGAAACTTCTATTTTGGCAATAACCAACATCTGTCTGGGTGAACTTAAGTTCCTCTCAATAGGAGTTGAACCCCAGAAATGAAACCAACTACCTGAGGCTAGTGAAATCATGGATCTCAGAGGAGGACATACTATCACCATTTTACTAGATCAATGACATTCCCAAATGCATTCTAAAACTTATCATTATACCCATGAGTAAGCAGAGCTCTCTTTGCAGCAGACTAAGACCATTACAGAAAACCACAATGCATCATGATGCAGAGAACAACTTATCCTGGAGATCCAAGCCCCAGTGGATACAACTACAGCACAACCTCTGCACCTAAGGTCCAGAGAACATTGAGGAGGAGGAATCAGGATTGTTAGAAGCAGAGGACCAAGATATCTATTGTAAGATTCTGCATTTTAGAAATAATAGAAAAGCTGCACCCAAGACGCCTCAACAATATGAGTATCTACAAGAGACCAGAATAATAACGATACCAATAGACATTCTAATGCAGTGCAGAGAGGAAAACTGTGATATTTCATCCTTAGACAAAAAAAGAAAAATAAGAAAATAAAAAACTACTGAGAGAGGGAGAATTAATTATTTTCTCCCAAGAAATGGTTCTTATTGGATAACCCTTAATTGATTATCCAGAACAGAGTGGTCAGCCCTGAAATCATGTACATGAAAGCAATATGAAACAGACTCATCAGGTTATGTCTGTATGCTTACATATATAGCCTTATATATGTAATAATCATAACCAAAGAAAGACTTGATACTGTTTGAGAAAAAGTGAGGGAATGTGAGAGGGGTTGGAGGGAGAGGATGTAGGAAAATTAGAGCAAAGAGGAAAAGGGGGAAGTGATACAATTATATTATAATCAAAATAAATTAGGAATTTAGGCACAGAGGGGAAATAACTAGAGTGTTGGCAATTTTGGCTAGCAGCTCAAGTAATAGACAGACAACAAAGAGAACAGAAGGATAGTTCAGTTAACTAGCTGAATAAAAAGAATGGATGGGGAAATTCAACATAGTAGTGTCTTCAAATAAGAGACATTAAAGTAGGAATTAGCTTACTCTACTGATCTTCATGTGGTTAGATCAGGGCTATCGACTGGGTGCTGCAAACGGAAAGTTCTAATTAATGTGAAAGACTTTTTTTTTGCTTTTCACATTGTGTGTGTGTGTGTGTGTGTGTGTGTGTGTGTATACACATTCATGTCATAGTGCAAGTGTGGAGGAGGTCAGAAGACAATTTGGAGGAGCTGGTTCTTTCTTTCCACCATATGGATTCCAGTTATTAACTCAGGCTGTCAGGCTTGGCAGCAGTCACCTTTACCCCTTGATCCTTTCTGATGGTCTAGAGAACACCTTTTGATAATTAGAATTGCTTTGAAAAGAAGTAGCTGGGAGGCTACTGAGAAGAACTAGCAGAGTTCTTTATACAAACTGTTGAGTTTTTGTTAAGCATCTTCTGTTATAAATGTGACAAAAATAGAAGGGGCAGGCTGGTCTTTCTCTTATTTGTTGTCTGCCTAACACAAGGCACAATGTATTGGTACTGCAAATACTGGCAAGAAAGCAGAAAGCATGAATGGAAGAATGAATGGGTAAGTTCTCAATGAGGAATGTGGGATGAGCCTTTCAGCAAGATATCACAGGCCTTTCAGTGGCTGCATTTCCAGCAAGCTTCTCATGAAGCATATGAGTTATTTAGTATTTTAAAGTTCATGTTGACAGAAAGGATGAAGTATGAATACTTTCTTGAGTTAGTTATTTCTGACTTGCGAGGTACTGTGATCAACAGTGGTAACAGTCCAGCCTGTGCTAGTTATCAACCGCAAGCTATATGCCAACTCCCGAGTTGCAGTTTGCATATCACGATGGCTCTCTGTTGCAGTCACTGAGGAAAGAGTGTCATTCAGCAGCAATGAAGGCAGAGAAAAGTTCATTCACTGGTGCTAACATTTGAGCCTTGCTCAAGAGAGCTTCTGGCATTTAAACACTACCCCCAACGTGGGCAAGTGAGGACAGCAAAGTTTGCACATAATCTAGAGGGCATCACGTCATTCCCAGAGGACAGTTACAAGGCTCAAGAGCAAAGCAAGAGTGAGGAAAGCAGAGCATCCCTCCCTAGGCCCATGTGCAAAGGAAAGCAGCATTAGTTAAATTAAGATAGTACCTTGGGATAAGAAAAGCCATCTTGTTCTCTAGGTGAAAAACACAGAATGTTTGCTGCAGACAGTAAAATGTTCTTCCATATGTGCAAGGCAATCAATGACCTATTGTCACAGAATACCACACTTGAACAAAGGCTGGAAGAAAGCTAGTGTCCTTGGCTGTGAAGACTTGCTTCTGGCATGCTAGAGAGAAAGCAAGGGGCAAAAGGTTTGGTGAAATGGATGAATGTATCACTTGTTTTTTTCAACCCAAAGGACTGTGATATTAACCTCCTTTGCTCTGATGTTCAGTCTTTGTCAAGTACTTATTAGTATCCAAGCAAAGAACTCTTCATGGAAAATAGGGTATATCCAGTACACCACTACACTCACAAAGCTCACACAGCGCACAGATAGAGGATAATATATATCAACTCTCTCAATTACAATTATAATGAGTGTTATTAGAAAACTAAAGTGCTAGAAATTTGTTAAATAGGAAAATCTGACCTAGTTAATTACAAGATGAGGGAAAATTTGAGTTGGGTATTAACTAAGCCAAGTGTGCACCTTTATTTGTGGAAGATACTGTCACCCTTGACAGAATATAACAATATTCAGAGGTCTCAATAATTTGGACTTGTAATGGAAAGCCTAGTTGATTTTGGTGAGAAAGACCTGGATTATTAGACTTCATTTATGTCTGCTGAAGAACACTTTTCTAGGAAGTATTAACCCATGACAAAACAAAGTTCATATTCAGGGATTGATCCACATATGCAGTGCTCTGGCCAAACCAGAGATATGTAGGGGATCAGAGAGTCCACCTACCCCAAACTCCACCAAACACAGATTAGATCTCAGAGTTATCCATCCAGGGCTCTTACCTAAGACTTTACAAGGCTGGAGCAATGCCATGAGAGTGTGAGAAAGTTCATCAGCAAGTAATATAAGTTAAAACGAAGTGAGAGGGAGTGGGTAAGATCCCTAGATAAAACTAACAGTACTGGGCATGGTGCCTGAAGGTCCAAGGTAGAGGTAGTGCTATTATTTATGCAGAATGTTATTTTTCTGTATCGATATGAAGCAAAAGCTACAGCCAACTCTAACAGTTTGACAAATAGGAATGTGCTTTCGAGGCACTTGAAGGGTTACTCTGGCTTAGGACTCTTTGCTAGCATTATTTATTTAATGTTGCAGTGGGTTGTATTTCTCCAAAGATGTCCCCTGCTATGTCCCCATCCTGGACTCTTCTACAATGTGATCTTGTCAAACTTCATGAAAGGGTAAGGTTCTTAAACCCAAGTTACTATGTGCATCACTACTAAGGAAAATATGGTAGGAGTAGGACTCACTGGATTTCTAGTCTATGTCAGAAGAGCCACAGACTTCTATTTGGTGCTCTTGTAAGAGCGGCTCAGGAGTACTCATCCGAGGAATAGGGCAGTGGCCTTGACACTGCAACCCCAGATAGGTTATGTGTTGATTTGTAGACAAGTCTTTAACCCACTCCACCAAGACATAGAAAATATGGAAAACTGACAAACAACTTCATAAGCAGTATATTTCCAGCCATTACCTCCTAGGCCACCACTAACCACAGAGCAGAAATAATCTGTCTCACTATACCGTATCTAACTTCCTGACTCACAGACCCTGGAAGCACAATAAAGCCAGGTGTACCAGGTGGAAAGGTCCCATTACTCAGAAATAAGTTGCAAAAAATAATGTTACCTCATTTTTCACAAGCAGGTGATGGCCATTGAACCCATCAAACAGATGATAAACCAAAAACACAGACAGCCCACACCAGATAGATCACAGCATCCTAAAGAGCATTGAAGAAGCAGGACAACAAGATGACTATGCACATACATCAGAGGGCACTGCTCCAGGAGGAAAAGGTGATTGGGATGCTGATATATAAGTAAGGTAATCCACTGGGGAGGAATTTAGGTTCCCTGGAATAACCCTTTCCAAAATACTAGATCCAGAATGACACATTAAAAAAACAATCCATGTGTGTGGAGAGAGGAAGCGAAAGCTCATTAGATACTTCAGCAAGTTGATTTAATCCGTGTGTGTGTGTGTGTGTGTGTGTGTGTGTGTGTGTGTGTGTGACTCTTTAAGTAAGAGAAATTTAGATAAAGGAGACTAGTAGGAAAGCCAGTGACATTTGAATCAGGCCTATAATTTAATAGAATCCTATTAGCGTTGATTTCCTGTTTTTGGACTAAGATTACATAATATGTTGACGTTAAGAAAAGCTGGGTAAGGAGAAATACAAATTTTAGATTTTTTTATTTTTTACAAGTCTAAAACTACATTTTAAAGGGTTTTTAAAAAATAGAGAGGAAGTTAGGCAGGGAGGGAGGAAGGGAGGGAGAGAGGCAGGGAGGAACAGAGACAGGGATGGAGGCAGGTGGGGAAGGAGGGAGAAGAGGAGGCACGGGGGATGGAGGGAGAGTGAGGAAAAGAGACAAGGAGGGAAGCAGAAAGGGTGGGAAGAATTGAGAGAGGAAGGGAGGGAGGGAGAGAAGGAGGTAAAGGGACAGGAAGGAAAAGAAAGTTGCATGTTGTTGAGAGCTTGGAAAGCCCAATGCTTCCATATACTGCATCCTTTTGCCACTGAGTTTCTCAATCGCTGATAAAGCTGGAACAGGCTGCACATTCACTTCTAGTTCAGGCCCTGCTTTCTCTCCAAGGAAGAGTCTTCCCACAGGGTGACTGTAGCATAGCACACAGGGTGGCTATAGCTTAGCACACTGAACCAGGACATTCTGCAGAAAAGGAATTTCATAAGTACATGAGAAGAACCAACCACAGTGGTGGACTTTCTAAACCTCTTCTCAGACCTTTGGATCCTGACAACCTCAGCTATGACTGTATCAGGAGTCCTCATGCCTGCAGCTTCTTCATGTATGTTTGCCCTGCTTTGGAGAGTACACCTTCTCTGTAGGTGGGCACCTCTGTCATATGTCTGAGGTCAACACAGCTAGCAAGAGCTCTGAGGTTGCATTTCCAAGCTTAGTGAGTCACTTTAAATATTTGAAGAGACAGAAATGGGCTTGCACCAGTAAAGGTTTAATAAAATATTTAAAGAACTTTTTTTTTCCCCTAAAGGCACATAGGCCACTTTCTTCTTTGTCCTTGGGAAAGGAGGTGTTTTATCAGTTTACCATGTGAATTGAACTTGACTGGCTCTTTCCTTAAAAAAGCAAGTCTATATTACTATATTTTAAACTACGTGTGTATAGGGGGTAGGGTTGTACTTGAGTGCAGATGACACCAGAATCCAGATCATCCCCTGGAGCTAGAGTTACACATGCCTATAAACTATCCAACCTGAGTCCTGGAAAGCAGGAGCAGGACGTGATATTTAACCACTGAGGCATCTCTACATTCCCAGGGGTTCTTTGTTTACTAAACTGCTCCATCTCTGTCTTAATGCCTGCAGTCCTTATCATGACTCCCATGGGAATTCCTCATTAATGCAAGACCTCACAGCCATCACAAGTATCTTATTCTTAGGCACATGAGCTGATTTTCTGCAAGCAATCACTGAGCTTGTCATAAGGGCTCACATGCTATAGGGTCATCTTCTAGCCTTAGAACTCCAGCCTCTCATTGAGCTCAAGGCTGTATCTTAATTAATTTCCACACCACTATGATAAAACACCTCAAAGAAGCAACTTAAAGGAGGATGGCTCATAGTTTGTGAGGCTACTCTTCATCATGGCGAGGAAGGCAAAGATGCAGGAGTGACTCATGGCTGGGAACACAGGAGGGTGAGGTAGTTGATTACGTCATGTTAGTAGTCTGTAAGCAGAGAGACAAAAGCTGAAACTGGGCTGTCTTATGACCCATGAGGCCCAGCTCATAAAAACCCACTTCCTTTTAAAGATTTCACCTCCTCTTAAAAATGGCCTACCAGCTGGAGGCTTCTCATAGTCAAACTATAGCTATTCAATGTCTGCATATATTGTAAGCAAAATGATGACTGAGTTTCTACGACTAAAAATGATTTCACTTAATTTCTATTCTTTAGAAATTAGTTATCCTACGGTTTTCAATCAGAACTGCATATAATTAGGAATCACTGTCCTCAAGACAATGTAAAGTGAGGTAATTAGTTATGCGAAGATCTATTCATATTGTCACTCTTTTCTAGTGTGGGACAAACAATTCTCTTTTAAATTGTCATTGTGTATATTCCTTGGGCTTTGTATTGTGTTGTATAAGGACATTCTTTACTTTGAGCATATTTCCATGTAAACACCATTTAGACTCCTTTGTTCCATAGACGCTTTCTTTTCTGCTTTCATATTATATATGCATACATGATTTTCTGTATCTAGATAAAATCTAGCAACCACAAATAAAAAACCATAAAAGCATGTACTATTCGTTTTTCCCCAACTGATTCAATTAGCTCAATGTGATTATCTCGTTGTATCCAGGTTCCTGCAAATGACAAAAAATTGTTCTTCTTTAGAACTGAAAAAAATATTCTATGATGTGTATAATATACAACATATTTCTTATTTGTCTCTCTCCTGTAGGACCTAGGTTGGTTCTACAAGTTAGTTAGTGATTGTAAATAGGACTGCAGTAGACACTAATTACCAAACATCACTGTAATATATTGAGTGGGAAGTCCTTGGGATTAATATCCAGGTAGGAATAGCTGGGTCATGGTAGTCATTATACTTTTTGGTATTTTCAAAAGTCTTCATACTAATTTCCATAATGACTACACTAATTTATTCTCTCACACTAGCTGTCTGTGAGGGATCTGTCTCTTTTGTCCACACCCTCTTCAGCATTTATTGCTCTTTGTTTTCTTGATGACTCTCATTCTAACTGGAGTGAGAGAGAATTTCAATAGAATTTCGATTCTCCTCCTTCTGTGGCCAAAGAAGTTGAACATGTTTTTGTGTGCTTACTGCACATTCATATTTGATTTTTGAAATTAATTTTTATTGGATATTTTATTTACATTTCAGATGTTATCCCCTTTCCCCATTTCCCCCCTACCCAGAAACCCCCTATCCCATCCCCACTCCTTCTGCCTCTATGAGGATGTGCCACTACCCACCCACCCACTTCCACCTCCTACCGTCAAATTCCCCCACACTGAGGCATCCAGCCTTCACTGGACCAAAGACCTTCTCTCCCACCTATGCCCAACAAGGCCATCCTCCACTACATATACAGCTGGAGCCATGGGTCCCTCCTATAAGCTTCCAAGATGGAAATTTAGATCCTGGGAGCTCTGAAAACCAAAGTGTGGGTGCTTCAGTCCTTCTCAGAAGGAGTAACTAAATACTCATGGGAACAAATATGGAGACAAAGTGTGGGACAGAAACTGAAGGAGTGACTGTCTGGAGACTGCTCCACCTGGGTATCCATCCCATGTGCAGTTACCAAAGACAGACGCTGATGTGGATGCCAGGAAGTGCATGCTGACAGCTGCCTGATATAGCTGTCTCTTTAGAGGTCTGCCAGAGCCTGACATATACAGAGGCGGATGCTCACAGCTAACCTCATTGATCATGAGGTTCCCAATGGAGGAGTTAGAGAGAAGACTGAAGGAGCTGAAGGGGTTTGCAGTCCCATTGTGAGTGCACATTCATATTTTATCTTTGCAGAATTATCAGTTTATTCCATTAGATCATTTGTTCATTGGGTTGTTAGACAGCTTGTTTAGTTTTTTATTTTGTCTTGCTTTGTTTTTTGGTTTGTTTGTTTATTTGTTTTGAGTTTTCCATATATTTTTATGTTAGTCCTCTATCAGATGAATGCCTTCCATTCTGTAGGCTTTCTCTTCATTTTGAATTGAGAGTAAGGTTGCCTATAGGCTTATCCTATATGCTGAGATATGTTCCTTGAATTCTAAGTGTTTTCAGGCAGTTTATTACAAAGAAACATTAAATTTCTGCATCTTATAGAGATGATGATGTAGCTTCTGCTCTTGAATTAATTTATGTGACTCATTATAATTATTGATACACATATTTTAAAATATCACTATACTTTTGGAACAAAGCCAGCTTGATCCAGGTCATCAGTCTTCTTGGTTTGATGAGTGGTAAATATTGATCATCAACTTGACAGGATCTAGAATTGCTGAGGAGACAAACCTCTGAAGAAGTCTATGAAAAGATTTCTAGATTTTATTTAATTGATCTGGAAAGTTCACCATAAATGAGGGTGATTCTAGTCCCTGAGTTGAAGTATAAGACCAAGTAAAAACAGAAAAACAAGCTGGGTGTACTGACATTTATCTCTGCTTCCTGGATGTATATACAAGATATTGAGCTGCCTGAAGCTCCCCAAGAATCCCTGCTGTAGTGGTTGTGCTGTCAAAACATGAGCCAAAATAAATCTCTCCTTAAGTTGCACTTTAAAAGATATTTTGTCACAGTCGTAAGGAAAGAATAAAGCTATGTTCTTTAATTTGGTTCGCAAGTACTTTATGGAGAATTTTTGCATCTATATTCATCAGAGAGATTGGAATATTAGGGCTTCTGGACTTGGACTTTTTTAATTGGTGGGTGTTTTTATTATTTCTTCAATCTTGTTATTTATAGATCTGTTTAGAAATTAAGCCATTTTATTTAAAAATTTAATCCATTTCACTTAGTGGAATATAAGGATTTAAAGTATGTACTAAGGACATACTTGCATCTATTGGAATTTCTCTCTTTTCATTTCTAATTATATTAATTTGAGTCTTACTTCGCTGTCTTTCTTTTGGTTACTTTGGCTAAGAGTATATCAATATTCTTAGAGTATATCAACGTCCTTTGCCTTTTCAAAGAATCAATTGCTTATTTTATTGATTCTTTGAGTTCCTTTTTTTTTTTTAATTTCTACCCTGATCCTTAATTACCTCTTTGCATTTACTGATATTGGGTTTCCTTTGTTCCTTTTTCCCCCAAGGCCCTAAAGTTCAGTGTTAGGTTATTTACTTGAGATCTTTCTAATTTATTTTATTAATCATTTTATTTATTTATATTTCAAATGATATCTCCCTTCTTGGTTACCCCTCCACAACCCCCTATTCCCATCCCTCCTCTTTCCCCCTCCACTTTGCCTCTATGAGGGTGCTCCTCCACCCACTCCCCCACTCCCACCTCACTGCTCCAGTGTCCCCCTACACTGGGGCATCAAGCGCCTCCACAGGACCAAGGGCCTCCCCTCCCATTGCCAGAGAAGGCCATCCTCTGCTACGTGTGGAGCCGTGCATCCCTCCATGTATACTCTTTAGTTGGTGGTTTAGTCTGAGTTCCTTCTAAATTTTTAATGTAAGCATTTATTACCACAAGCTTCCCTCTTAAGGTGGATTTCCATGTATCCCACAGATTTGGGGTGTTGTTTTAATTTTCACCTGATTCTGTGACTTGTTTTCTCCCCTTTTGATTCCTTTGGTGATGATTTTATTATTCTGTAGTGTGCTGTTCACTCTCCATGACTGTGTGTATTTTCTGTAGTCTCTTTTGTGTTTTCTAGTTTTATTCAATTGTGATTGGAAGGTAAGAAGTCATCTTTTATTTATATTTGTTAAGACTTGCTTGTGTCCTATTATATGGCCTGTTTTAAAGGCAGTTCCATACTTTGCTGAGAAGAATGTATCTTCTTTGGTGGTTGAATGGACTATTCTGCTTTCTCTTGTTAACTGTTTCACTATGATGCCTCTTAACTTAGATGCTTTTCTGTTCACGTTTTAGGGTGGTGAATGAAACACTCAAAAATCATTACCAAGGAGCTGAAAAAGTTGGCGGCTCCATGGGGAGAGCAACAATACCAACCAACCAGAGCTCCCAGGGTCCAAACCACCCTGTGAGCACATAGGGAGGGACCCATGACTCCAGCTGTATATGTAGTGGAGAATGGCATTGTTGGGCATAGGTGAGAGAGGAAGTCCTTACTCCAGTGAAGGCTGGATGCCCCAGTGTGGGGGAATTTGGGAGTGGGGATATGGGAGTCGGTGGGTGGGTGGGGGCACATCCTCATAGAAGCAGGAGGAGGGGGGATGGGATAGGGGACCTTGGGTGTGAAGGGGAAATGGGGAAAGGGAATCACATCTGAACTATAAATAAAATATCCAATAGAAAAAGTTAACAAAAAAAATCATCACCAAAGTAATCAATACTGTTACTATGCTGAAGTTAATCTGTGCCTTCAATCTAATACTATTGTTTTATAAAATTAACTCCACTCAAGATTGGTGTATATATTCTTAAATGGTACTGTCCTCTTGATGGATTGCTTCCTTGGTATGAAGTGATTTCTCTCTCTTTTATACTATGATTTTGTGTCTACTTTGTCAGGTACTATAACAATAATAGCTGCTTCCTTCCTACATTCATTTGCTTGGAATAACCCTTTTTATTCCTTCATCATCTGTCTTTGATGGTGAGGTACATTTCTTGGAGGTAACAAAGAGCTGGATCCTGTCTGTCAATCAAATCTGCTAGCCTGCATCTTTGAATAGAGGATCAAAAGCATGAAAAGGGTTATTACTGAAAGGTATACATTAATTCATCTTGTTTGAAGACTTCATGTTCAGCATTTTCCCTATTCTTCATTTTCATACCTCCTGTTCTAGCATGGTTTACACTTATTTTGTAGCCTGGTGAATAAGTTTATCTTTCTCTTCAGTCTGAAGGATTGCTTCAACTGTTTACATAGGGCTAGCTTAGTTCTCATAATTTCTTCAGCTTATTTTTAACATGGAAAGTCTTTTTTTCTCTTGCAATTATAACAGTTAGTTTTCATGGACAGAGTCTTGGGAAGCACCATTTCAAGTCCTCTTCCCTATTAACATTTCTGGAGGTAAATCCAGTGTAATGCTGATGTGTCTGTCCTCACATGTAATGGCGTTCTGTTCTCGTAGCTTTCAGTACAGTTTCTCAGTTCTGGACATTAGTATTTTAAATATAATATGCACTGGAAGGTTCTGCTCTGGTTTTGTCCATTTGACTTTCTAAATGTGCCTATGTCTGCATAGCCGTCTCTTTAGATTTATCAAAATTTTTCTGCTATTTCATTGAAAATAGTTTTTATTCTTCTAACATATCCTTCTTTTTCTGTGCTCATACATTATAAATTTGATGTTTTGAACAGCTCTATAATGTTCTGTCCATGCCTCCTCATTAATTTAGCTTTGTCATCAGCTAAGTATTGAATTTCTCTGCCTTGACTTCAAACCCTGATAATCTGTTCTCCTCTTGACCCATTCTATTGATGGGGCTTTGCATGGGATTTATTTGCTTATTGAACTTTTCATTTCCAGTATTTCAGGTTTTTTTTCAGCACCTATATCACTTTATTGAATTCTACTTTCATATCCTGTATCAGCTGCCTTATTTAATTCAGCCATTTGTTGTGTCTTATAATTCATTCGGAAGTTTGTGTCTTCTTTGATCTCTTAGAGCATACTTACCATCATTCTTTGGAATTCTTTGTCTGTGATTTCATCACATCCATCCTTACTTTAGGCCATTACAATGGGCTTAGCATAGTTTGGAGGAGTCATGTTGTTTTCAATTATTTTCAAGTATCTTGTGGTTTTGTATTGGGCCTTGTATACTGGGATTAGGTCATCAGTTGATTTATTTAAATCATACTTTACTCTTTTAGTAGAAATATTTGGAACATTCAAGAAAAACTAAGTTATAGTAGAGTGGAAGTGTGATTTTTTTCTTCTGCTGCACCAGTATACATGGCATCAGCCTCAATTCCCAGTACTCAACAGAAAATAGAATATCCTCCAAACAGTCATAATTAAAGAAATACTGTAAAATCATCTGAAATTGTCCTGATCCTCTAAATTCTCAGATATAAAGACCTCTAAACAGGCTAGATGTGTTCTTTGAGAAAACCTATCAAAAATATGAAAAAATTGAAAAAATAATGACAAAAGGAAGGGGGTAGGAAGAAGAGCAAGCAGGGAAAGCTGATCTCTAGATAACATTGTGTGTTAACAAAAGAAGCAGTAAATGTGAAAAAGTTAAAGCTGGATGCTGGACAAGGCTTTTAGCAGATGAATGTTTATTTGATCTCGTCTCAACACTCTTTTCTTTGCATGTTTGGGTCCCTGATGCTGATCTATCAGTGGGCAGTCTTTTACAAATTGGATCATAAGTGGTGGTGACAGCTCTGAGTATTTCTTCAAGAGTCCAGTTGTAAATGCTAGCTCCAACTCTTGTGATAGGTCATCCTCAAAGGTCAGGTTGCAAATGCAGTCCCCATCCCTGAAGGTAGTTCCTTCTTAATACCTGACAAGTAACCTTAAACCTGTGTCTGTGTTCTCCTGCATATTCTGTATGGCTCTGCTTCACTGGACACCACAGAGTTGTGGCCCAAAGACTCTTCCCTGTAGTGTAGAAGTATTCTGTTAGCCAGATTTCAGTATACAGCACTGAGTTTCCAAAGAATGCAGTTTGCAGAGGTTTTGGGCCATTGCGTGCCAATCAACAGGTGTTGATTTCAACATACATCTTAACTCTTGCTCTCATTCTTGCTCCAGCCAAGGGCAAAGAATATTAGAAAAAAGTAGGATTTAGCAATCACTCCCTTTCCCTCCCCCCTCCATCCCTCCCTTACTTTCCTGTCTTCCTTCTACCCCTCTCCCCACACTCTATTAAACATCTGTTACCAAGAATGCAGTGGCAATTTTCTGAGGCTGTCTGTGTTCACCATGGCTCTGGTCATTCTGGATATAAGCAACTCCTTGCGACAGTCCCTCTGGGACAGAATCTGAAGGTGCTTCTATTGTTCTATTTTATGAAACTTCCTATTTTGCATTGCAGTTGAGCTAGAGAATACAGCTATCACTGATCTCTTCTGATATCTGTTTTCAACATTGCCCAGTTACCCCCTGGACATTCTAGCAGATTCTCTATGTGTTTCTAAGTGTCATTTTCTATCTCAGATATTGATCAAGTTACATTCTTCTCTCTTACACCCTTCTTTAATCAGTGTGTGAAAGAAAATCACGTGTTCCTGCCTCCTTTAAAATGTCACATCACCTAAGAATCTATACCTATAAATAGTCACTTGATCAGGCCTTTTTAAACCATAATTTCCCAAGGGTTAATGTGAAGTAAAATGTGACTCTGCGTATTGGAGTTCTAGAAAATCATTATGGAAAAGACACTTTATATTTACAAAGACATTATCATGATAAATGAATTTTTCATTAGAACTAAAGTGGGCACAATTAATTCTGATCAAATTGATTGTTACATTTATAACCTAGAAAGGGATAAATTAATAGATGCTGTTTCATTTTATAAAATGAAAAAATTACTGGCAGAGTCTCCCCTGACTGGCCTCAAGGGTCATTTACCTCATCTTCGTACCAAGTCATACTGGATAGTTTATAGATAAAATTAATAAATTTGATGTCATTTCCAATTTAGCTTTACCAAAAGAAACTTTAGAAATGTCTGACAACAAATGGAGGAGGAAGAGGCGGAGGAGAGAAAAAGACAGACTGACAAGAAACTAGAGAACTTAAAAGAAATAACATCGAGATGAGTTGACATGAGAGATAGGAGGGGGCTCTGGTCAAGAGCAAACAAACATATTCACAGAGACAAATTTTTAAAAAGATCTACAAAGCTAAGAATATTAACAAGTTTCTTTGTGTGTTCATTACCAAGGCCTTTATGACAAATCTACTTTTTTTTCTTCCCATAACCACAGGAAAGAAATCAGATCAAAGGCAGGATAAGCCTCCTCCCTGCACCCTTCCTGGTTCCACAATATAGAACACCAATTGGGCAAGGTTTTAATTCCTTTCCTCCCCTTCTCCCTTACAGAGTCAGTGCGACCACATTCATGTGATTATCCAACTTGACACTGAAGATCCAAGTTACAAAACAACTGCTACTAAACATAATGCTGATAGTAATAATAATAATAATAATAATAATAATAATAATAATAACCAGAAATGCTAGGTTAATGCTCTGTGCCAGGAGCTACTCGAAGCCCTTGCTGAAATGCATTTAATCCTCACAACTTCATGAAGCAATGTCTCATGTAATGGCTTTATTATTCTCATCTTTTATGAACAATCACTTCAGCTTCCTTCAACTGGATCCGTGAATAAGTGAAACAGGTCTCTAAGTCCACAGACAAATCATTTCAATCCATCCTTGGTATCTTAGTTAGGTTTCTATTGCTGTTGAAAGACACCATGACCAAGGCAACTCTTACAAAGGAAAACATTTCATTGGGACTGGCTTAAAGTTTCGGAGGTTTTGTCCATTATCTTGGTAAGAAGCATGGCAGTGTGCAGGCAGACATGGTGCTGGAGGAGAAACTAAGGGTTCTTCATCTTGATCTACAGGCACCAGAAGGAAACTGTGACACTGAGCCTAGCTTGAGAATGGATGAGAACTCAAAGCTGCTTGCACAATGACATACTTCCTCCAATAAAGCCACATCTACTCAACAAGGCCACACCTCCTAATAGTGCCACTCCCTATGAGCAAGCATCCACACACATGAGTCTATGGGGGACATTCCTATTCAAACCACCACACTGGGCATGGCATAGAGGTCAACGCCATAATCTCAGATATTTGGAAAGCCGATGCAGGAGGATCACAAGTTCAAGGTATACCTGAGCTATAGATTGACTTCAAGGCCAACTAGGACAACTTCAGAAGACGCTGTTTCAAACTGAAAAGTGAAAAGAGGGCGGGCTGAGCATGTGGTTCATGGTAGAGTTCTTGTTTAGCACACATAGATCTTGGGAATAATAGTAATTAATAATAATAATAATAATAATAATAATAATAATAATAAATCAATAATATGTCCTTCAGCACATTAACCCATCTAAATCCAAATGATAAAGGTCATCATGAGTTATTCAGAAATTTTAATCACGCTGACAAAAATACTTGACAGAATAACTTTGGGTTCACAGTTTGCTTTGAGTCCATAGTCACCTGGCTCCGTGTACTTGGGCTGAACTCTATGGCAGCAAGAACATGTGTCTGTGAATCTTCTTCTCTTTGTCACATGGGGGAAGTAGAAAGTAAGGGTGACTGCACATCCCAGTGTGCTGCTGTTTTCCTTTACATCCCGTCTTGTCCTCTGACCCATGGGGTGGTGTTGCCCACATTGAAGACTTGTGGTCTCCTCTCAGATGATGCCCTAAGAAGGCCTTCCAGAATTGCCACAAGTGTGCTTCAACAATCTAGGAGCTTTCAAGTCAGTCAATAAAATAATCATCTTAATTGTAAACAGGGTCGCTGGAGGTGAGGATCGCAGGAGGATCACAAATTTGAGTCTGACCTAGGAGATATATCAAGGCTCTTCAAGAAAAAAATAAATATTTTATGTAATCCATATGTGAGCCTAACTCCAAATGTTAAGTATCTTCCAATATCATTATCTAAGGGTGTACATCAGAAGCACCTAGAAGTTTGCTTTTCCATAAAATCAATGTCTAAACCTCAAGAGTAGGAATTGCTGAAGTAGAATGGGAACAAGAGTACACCCAGCATCTTGTCAGGGGTTTGTAATCGGGATCACAAACCACTCTAATGAAGACCATGTTTTTACATCTGCTGTGAGTTAGTATCTCCTAGAAAAGACAGGAAACTTTACCCATGATACCTCAGCAATATATCTGCCTAAACAAGACATCAACAAAGATAACAAGGGAACAAATTCCAAAAGGGAAAATTTCATGGTCCTCTCTACCCCTAGACAAAGACCTCTAAGCAACTAAGGAATGCAGAGAGACAGAGAGAGAGAGAGAGAGAGAGAGAGAGAGAGACTTTGTTGTTTTTATCCCTAGGGACAAGCCCCTTAATTGGTTATACAATATCAAATGGTTGGCCCTGAAACCATACATTTATTTGGTTACATGTATGAACATAGTAATAACAATTGAACACAAAGAGACAATGAGTTTAAAGGGGAAATTATGTGAGGGGCTGGCAGGAGGAAAGGGAAGAGGGAAAGCAATGTTGTTGTATTTTAATTGAAATAAAATAAATGATAAGTAATAAAATTTAAATATATTAAACTTTAACTATATTAAAAATAATTTTTTTTATTTTATTGCCTTGTTGAAAGCTTTGCAGAGGTACAATTTTCATTCTACAGAACATGCCCATTTTAAGTTGACAATTGTTAGTGACCTTCCATTTTAAGCAATAATAGTTAGAATCTGGTTGTAGAATAGTCTCATAATCCCTCACAAGAATCTTTGTGTCCACACATGGTATAACAATGAAAAAGGTGTAAAGGGTAGTTTTGATGCCTTGATTTAATCAGGAATTTTTAGTGTTTACTGACACTATATGTCCTTCCCCTCAATTAGTTTTGATCCATCAATAAAGTTGCCAGTAGCCAATGACTGAACACAGGGCAGGACATATTGAGAGTTGCAGCTGGCTACTTTCCCAACTGGGTCTGGTGTAGCACAGAAAGAATTAGAAGTATCCAGCCATTGAGTTAGCCAAGGCATTTTAAGAATAATTGGTGGAGGTGGTTCTTTTTTTATTGGATATACTCTTTTACCACATGTGTGTCTGTTTGGGGGGCGGTCACATTTATAATAGATACTTAACATGTTACAAAATTATATATACATATATATATGTATATATATGTATATATATTGCAGGCTGATTAGTTAAATTCTGCATATTTTCACAAAAATGACACACTTTACTTCTTTTCTCTTGGAGGCCTATTCTTTTTAAGAGAAAATAGAGGGGGGTGTGGATCTGGAGGAGAGGGAACATGTGGAGAAGCTAGCAGTGGAGCAAGGGGAAGCCATGATTAGGGTGGTATTGTATGGGAGAAGAATCTATTTTCAGTGGAAATGAATGTAAAATAAATAAGTTTAAAAAAAGAATCTTTGTGTCCACTTGAAGTGCCATATGCTTCCAAACACCACTCCCCCAAAATCACAATCTGCCCCTGTCCCTGTAGGGTTACCTGCTCTGGTTACTACACACAAATGTAACTCTATGTGCGAGTTATTCTTATGTCTAGAGTTTTCTGAAAGGAAAGAAACTCAGTTGAGAAAATGCCCCCATAACATACAGCTGTTGTGGCTCGCCATTACGGCTCCGCTCTCGCCGTTACAAGATGATACTTGGCATGGGTATTGCTTGAGAACATATATGGCATGCCCACGCTGAGAGGTGTGGCTACCCGATCGCCTTACCTCACATCATTGAGTGTGACCAATTAATAGTGACATCGTGGCAGCTGATAGATTTAATGCAATGCTTATAAGGGGCTGTGGGAGCGGAGGAGAGAAAGAAGAGGAAGATCGCTGTACAGAGATAGCTGAATAAACTGTTTATTCTATTGGTCGGACGTGGGTAGCGACAAGCTGTAAGACATTTTCTTAATTAGTCATTGATGGGGGACAGCCCAGCCCATTGTGGGTAGTTCCATCACTGGGGTGGTGGTCCTGATTCTATAGGAGAGCATGCTGATCAAGCTAGTAAGCAGCATCCTTCCGTGGCTCCTGCACCAGCTCCTATTTCCAGGTTCCTGCCCTATTTGAATTCCTGTCCTGACTTCCTTTAAAGATGAACAGCAATTTAGAAGTGTAAGCCAAATTGGAGTCATAATGGGACAAGCTAATAACTAGCAGGTGATCATCCTGAAAAGACCTGCCTTGAATAATTATATAATCTGCAACAGGTGCTCCCTTATTCAGAAAGTCTGTAAAAGACTCATTTTTAGGAAATATTCCTGCTATTAATATGCTTTTCCTATTATTATTATTAAAATGTATAACAATCACTAAGTAATAACATACCCCTTTGGAGCAGATCTCTGCAGATCCGTGAAGATGTATTGTCTTGTAGTGGTGCTATATAGACAAATAGATGACTTTTTAAGTATTAATGATGATCCTATAAGAATTTCTAAAATTATATCAATATTATTAAAATATTTTATTACAGGACTGCTACTAGGTCCTTTTATGATAGTCAAAACTGCAATGAGAACTCTGCCAGTCTCCCAAGTGTCACCAGTTAATTGCTCTTAGATAGTAAACAGACTTTCTCCTACTCAGAGCACATTCCAAGAGGTTGTAAAACAATTAACCACAGGTCATTAAAAGGTAACTAGTGATTTATTATAGGTGCTAGGACAGAAGATATAATATTGCCTGCGTTTATCTATACAAAACTTCACTAATAACTTAGTTATAGTTTTAAACCTTCAGTGAATCTGTAGAGCTAGACAGGTGATGGATGTTTAGCCAAATAATTACTCCTAATGGATATGCGTGTAAACATTTTATGTTGTAAACTTCTATTTCAGTTTATGATTTGATTTTTGGTGTGAACCTGTGATGAACTTTGTAACATGTGATCATGTATTCTGAAAGATGTATAAGTACTGAAGACAAAGAGAGATTGGTTCGTTCCTTCCTACCTTTCCTTTTCCCCCCTAGGAGAATTTTTTCCCTTAGAATTTTTCCCCTTTCCCCATTTACTACATTTCCACTTTTCCCCTTAGATAGCTTTCATAGGAAACTTTTTATAATTAGTAATAAACTCTATAATAACTTCTCTAAGTGTCCTTTCTTCCTGTGACCTCAGACTAGCAGGTGTTAGAGCCCAGCAGTTCCTGCTGAGATAGAACAAAGGCTATTTACTTAATCCTTTGCTGTTTTTAGGATGAGGTGCTAAGTGCCAGAAACTGCAAGTTTCTGGCCTCAGAGGATCAGAGACAGGTCAGCTACAGTAGCATAGTAATGTAGATAAGTAAATTTTTATTATGCAATTAAACAGCAACCCTAAGTATCTCATAAGACAAAGTCTTACCCCTGCTGACACTCTTTGCCCTCCGCTACCTCGCTACCTCAAGAAGAACCAACAAGAAGAAAGAAGATTTTCCCCCCACTATGGGGCTGGCCCCCAGCATCACATAAACCCTCTTTTCCTCAACTTTGGTCATGATGTTTCAATGAAGCAAATAGTAACCCTAACTAACACACCCTCTGACATACAATCTATAAAGTGGGTGTCTTTCCCTTGGCCTCACATTTCTGATATTACCTCCATGTTGTAGTAGTGATCAGCAGCGACGTATTGCGTCATGTGATTTACTGAATAACTTGTGTCATATATATACCCAATTTTGTTTTAGTCACTCATTATTTGATAGACATTTAAAATTTTGGAGTCTTTGGCTATTATTCTGCTATCAGCAACTTGGGACAAGCTATTTCATGAATAGACACTTTAATTAAGACACAAGTGCACACACCCTTTTTGTTGTCTCCACACCCTCCCCAACTGCTAATTGCTTTTATGATGGTGGACATTCTATGGGGTTTAAAATGGTACTACAATGTGGCTTTAATGTCTACTTTCCTGGTGATAAATAATGTCTCAATGATTATTCATATGTAATCTTTAATTAAATGTCAGTTCTGGTTTCTTATCAATTTGTAAGATTTTTTGTATATTCTGAATATGTATCTTTCCCAGATAAGTGGCTTGCAAATATTTTCTCTTATATTATGCTTGACTATTTATTTTCTTAATGGTATCTTTTCCAGGAAAAAGTTGTCCATTTTTACAAAGTCCAACATATTTTCTTTCTTTTGTAGATAGTGATATTTTGGCATCATAACTAAGAATTCATTGTCTCCTCCATGATCAAAAAAGTTCTACTTTTTCTTTTAGATGCTTCATAATTTGATATTATACATAGTTCAGTGTACAATTGTGAGTTAATACTGTGTACAATATAAGATACAGATCTAAATTCACTACTTATATATAGATATCTAATTATTTTAGTACTACCTACTGGGAAAGAAAACCATTACATTTATCTTCTTTGAATAGCCTGGAAACCTTTGTAGGAAACTAGTTGACCATATTCAGAGAGCCTACTGTCTTCACAGATCTATATCTATTTGGTTTTCTAAAGGATTTATTTCTATGCTTTTAGAAATTATGTACACATGTATGTATCAACATATAGATATGTGTATGGGAATGTAGGTGTCCTTAGAGTGCAGAAGAGAGTGATGACTCATCGAGAACTAAGGTTACATGTAATTATGTGCTGCTTGGTGTGGGGGCTAGGAGCCAAACTTATTTCCTCTGCAAGAGCAGTATGTGCTTTTAATGGAACCTTTTTTTCATTCCTCTATGCAACGATTCGTAAATGGGCATCACATTTAATTAATTATTTTTAATGGGATTTATGTTGCCTGATGACTCCTGCACATGGTGCCTGCTCTGGAGTATAGATGATATACCCAGTGCCTTTCTATTGGAGAAAATTATTTTTGTCTCTCTCTCTCTCTCTCTCTCTCTCTCTCTCTCTCTCTCTCTCTCAGAAGCTATTGATTGAAAATAATTTCTTAGCTAGTTTTTTTTTTATGCAATTTTCTTTGTGAAATGCCCATTGCTGTGATGCAGAATCACAATTGCTGTTATAAGTCACTGGCTTACAGACAAAACCTAACGTTTGTTTACAGAATTCCTCTGATGATTTTGAAGTGAATTCTATGGCATAATCTTTGCCTCTTGCTCTCACATCATTGCCTTCTGTAACTTGGTGTCTATGTTCCCTTCTGCTGCTTTTTTAACATAATGCTTATTGCTTAAAATTAATATGGTAAGTTTCAATTTAGATATTACTTCATCCTACAAGTCTTTATATATTTTTCTTTACATTCCTCTGACACCCACTCCCCATAAAAATTCATGTATATGTTTTTTGTCTTTTATCTATGGAACATTTTAACAGAGTATTCACATGTGTGTCAAGAAAATAGAGCCATTGTGTACACACACCAAAAAAAAATCTATCTTTTCTTGATACCCATACCCTGTCCATGTGACAGAACCACTAGTTTTTTTAATAGGCACATAGCAAAATAAAAGATCATTATTTTGCACTTCCCATATAGTCACAGATAAACATATAGGCAGTAAGCATAAACCTTCTCTAAAGAGCACCTGAAAGGTCCTTTCTTTGTTTTCCTTCTACATTACTGTCTCCTTCTTGCAGGCTAGAATCAAGTCTACTAGGTAAAGCTGGCCACAGACCCTGACCAAAAGAGAACAGAGAGACACATATAGCTGCAAAGCAGTCATGCTAGAAAAGTCTAGGTCTCCATATACTGTCCTGCTCCTAGGACTCCCATTTTAAAAGTCCCACAGTTCTTGCTTTAACCTATTATTTCTTTAGGTCTCTGTTACCTGCTAGCAAACAATCCAAAGAGATATATAAATCAAATTGGATACCTTCTCAGTACACGGTGTTGTGTTTAATACAAAGTGAGTCTTTAGGTGACACTTGCTCATAAAGGATTTAAAAAGTCTTCTTGATGGTTACCCAGGTAGAACAGTCTCCAGATGGCCCCCCTTCAGTTTCTGTCCCACACTTGGTCTCCATATTTGCTCCCATGAGTATTTTGTTACCCCTTCTAAGAAGGACCAAAGCACCCACACTTTGGTTTTCCTTCTTTATGAGCTTCATGTGGTCTGTGAGTTGTATCTTGGATATTTTGAGCTTTTGGGCATTAGCATGTGTGCATACCATGTGTGGTTTTTTGTGGTTGGGTTACCTCACTCAGGATGATATTTTCTAGTTCCATCTATTTGTCTAAGAATTTCTCAAATCCATTGTTTTTAATAGCTAAATAATACTCCATTGTGTAAATGTACCACATTTTCTGTATCCATTCCTCTGTTGAAGGACATCTGGGTTCTTTCCAGCTTCTGGCTGTTATAAATAATTCTGCTATGAACATAGTGGAGCATATGTCCTTATTGTATGTTGGAGCATCTTCTGGGTATATGCCCAGGAGTGGTATCACACCGGGTCCTCAAGTAATGCTATGTCCAATTTTCTGAGGAACCGCCAGACTGATTTCCAGAGTGGTTGTACCAGCTTGCAATCCCACCAACAATGGAGGAGTGTTCCACTTTCTCCACATCCTCGCCAGCATCTGCTATCATCTGAGTTCTTGATCTTAGCCATGCTGACTGGTCTGAGATGGAATCTCAGGGTATACACGCTGATGTGGATGCCAGGAAGTACATGCTGACAGGAGCCTGATCTAGCTGTCTCCTTAGAGGTCTGCCAGAGCCTGACATATACAGAGGCAGATGCTCACAGCTAATCATTGAACTGATCATGGGTTCCCAATGGATGAGTTAGAGAGAAGACTGAAGAAGCTGAAAGGGTTTGTGGCCCCATGGGGAGAGCAACAATACCAGCCAACAAGAGCTCCCAGGGTCTAAACCACCAGCCTGGAGGCACATATAGGGAGGGACCCATGGCTCCAGCTGTATATGTAGGAGAAGATGGCCTTGTTGGGCATAGGTGGGAGAGAAGATTCTTGGTCCCGTGAAGACTGGATGCCCCATTGTGGAGAAATTTGATGGTGGGGAGGTGGGAGTGTGTGGGTGGGTGGGGCACATTCTCATAGAAGCAGGAGGAAGGAGGATGGTATACAGGGTTTCTGGGTTGGAGGGGGAAATGAGGAAAGGGGATAAAATAACATCTGAAATGTAAATAAAATATCCAATTAAAAAAAAAAAGTCTTCGTGAGTCCCCAGCTTCTCATCCCATGCTGCTTTACATCCTTACCAAATCCATGTTCAGGACACTAAAGCCAACCATTTGTGTGTGTGTGTGTGTGTGTGTGTGTGTGTGTGTGTGTAAAATTTTGCCTTCATAAGTCTCTCAGGCTCTGAACACAATTTCTCCACTAATTTACTAATTCTAACATAAATAAGCTCTTTGATTTTTAATGTAGCTGAAGAAAGCAAATTTACTTAATAATTTTATGGGTATTTGAGGGCCATCAGCCTGAAATTGACGATGATAACACGTCACAAAAACAAAATCATAGAACTGACAGTGCCAATTGGATTCAAGCAGCTAAAACAGCTTGTTTGGTTCCACAGAGGACAACACTGAAGCACAGAGAGGTGGCAGGACTAACTCCAGGTCACGTTAATGTTGAATGGCAGAGCTGATGTCAGAGTCCATTCAATCAGACCTCCCATGGTGTACTCTTAGAGTCATAGACTATGAAGAAGAAACTACTAACGTAAGCACTAAGCAGATGACCTTTTAAAATGTGAGGATTTAAAGCCTGGAACACACATGCGCTAACAGCTCTGGCCCTGCCTGGTTTCCATGGCAATATCAGTTCCAGGCCTCAAGCTGCTGGGACCAATGGAATGAATGGATGAACTGCAGCAATTTTTACTGTTCTTTCATTCTGATTGTGATTTTTTTTTTCACTCAGTGGCCATTCCTATCCCTCATTCTGCCTGACTGACAGAACAAGCTCCTTGGGATTTGCAGCTAAGAATGCCTCAATCCCTGTTTCCCTTAATGCAATGTAGAGAATGAGCCAGGGCTCCTGAAGATGCTTAGGAAAGGGGAAATATGGGAAAAAAGAAAAGGACTGGGGAAAAGAAGGCAGGACAGAGACAGGGAAGAAAGAGGAAAGACAGTAGAGAAGGAGGAGAGAGGGAAAGGAGACAGGGAGAGGAGGAGAAGGAAGAAGAGGAGGAAATAAGGAAGAAAAAATTACCAAGAGGAGGAAAAGCAAAAGGGAAGGAATTATTTCTGTTTTATCTGGCTGCTCCTTGTCTCCTGTTTTTATAGGTGTTGTTGCTGTTGTTGTTCTTAATGTATTTCTAAAATCTCCAGTTACAAACCATAGAATGACAAGCTTGAAAAGTAACAGCCATGTTTCTAATGACAGTCGAAAGGATGTTAGAAACCAACTGAGTCCTCTATGATGATGGAACCGTGCCCCAAGCCCTACCACTCAGCTCTCCCCGAAGATCTCATTGTGTGGCATCATCTCTTTTCTTGTACTTACAATAAGTCGGATGTGTACTGCTTCCAGTGACAAAGCAGGGTTCTAAGACCTTTGACAATGGGTTTATTTGCTTCTAAAAACGTCAAAGTTCCGAGACCAGAACAACAAAAAGGGTCAACATCCTCAAGCCTCATTTTGCACAAAGTCAAGCTTGTTGATTTGCCTCTCCCAGTCAAGTGTTGTTGGCAAAGAGGAGGAAACAGGTTGCCCTCATATAATAAATTGCCTCATTCACCCATGTAGCAGTATTCTGTACTAATAACATGATAATGACATAAGTAACTAACAGAATGCATGACAATTACGAAGCAATTGTTAGCACATGAGTGTATACTTGTTAGAACTTAGAAAGGAATAGGCAGACCAGTTCCCCCTTTATTACTGTAAATGGTTATACTACCAACTAGCTTCCTAAAGAAGAGACGTCTATGTAAAGCATAGTTCTGGAGGCTCAAGATCACCTTCAGCTTTAGTGAGAACTTTATAGAGAACACAGGGTCAAGAGGAAGATTATGTCACCAAACAAAGAGCTACAGAGTGATTCCAGGGCTTGGCCTCCTCATATACAAAGCTCACCCTCAGGGCAATCAGGGTCTCATGAGAACCATATGGATGTTCTTTGAAGGCATGCCACTTGACCTCAGGAAATCACACAAGTCTCATGTCCATTCTATTTCTTCCCCATACCACTGTGCAGGGGACAAAGCTTCCAACAAGCAACCACTTGGGACAAACCAGTTTCAAATAATAGCAATCAGTTATTTTGTGTTCTCATGTATAAACTAATAGAATGTAGAATGCACACAATAAAACTCTAGTCTAAAATATGTAATTTCACAACCCTTACATAAAATATGTAATTTCTTTTTCAAAGTGTAGAGAGTTAGCCACACTGATTTAAATAGTTAGAACTGTTACGGACGGTACTATTTGTTGGTTAGTTTGGTGCTAAAGATTTCTCTATGTTTTTATCACTTATATAAGATGGGCTTTATTTTCTGCTTATTTTATATAATCTATGACTTTATATTTCTATTCTATACCACCATTGGTTGTGAACAAGAAAGACCTCTGAGCTTATTATACAGTACACATCATTTATTTCCAACCTACAAGACAAGTCAAATTTGTGCTGGATGTTGCTTGACTTGAGAATATATGAGGATTGTAGGTTCGAGTGAGTAAACCCAGGTTGTATCACTAAATAAAGATAAGCAGCAAGTGCCTGATTTGAATTTGCAGTTTTGAATCTGCAGGTTAATATCTAAATATAGGGTTGAGCAAGAAATCTATAAGGAAAACCTGCCACAGATCAAGATCTGCAGAGTTCTAGGAACTAGACACAGTCTATCTAATCTTCAATGTCTATAAAGTCTTAGGGCAAAAATCCATGCCCAGGAAAGAGAGAGGGGAAGGGAGGGAGGGAGGAAGGGAGGGAGAGAGAGAAGAAGGGGAGGGAGAAGAAGGGGAGGGAAGAAAGAAGAAAGGGAGATGAGGGAATCTAGGGGTGGCAAGGGAAGGAAGAGGGAAAGGCAAAGGAGAAAAAAGAATAAAAGCACACAGCAGGCTTTTGCTAATGGAGAGAAGGATTAAATGGTACAGATAAATTCTAGGGAAAACGTGATTGTGAAAAATACAGAACAAAAGATAAGAAAATATGGAAAAACATGAGCTAATAACCAATCTGCATCTTGCCCAATACTGAGAAGCTTCTATATTCTGGGATGCTTCAAAATATTCAAGATAATATAGGAATTTATTCCCATTTAATTTAAAACTAAATTATAGTCAGAGGGCATAATTCAAGGAAAGAATAACGGTTACGGTCTCAGCTTGCACTTATCCTTTCTTAGGTAAATATGATGGAGTCAGCTCTAGGCAGGCTTTCATTGGTCCCATTCACCAAAGCATATTCTGCACATGCCCTTGGATCAATAGCTTCAGACTCCACCTACCCAGCTGACACCCCATGGGCATTCCCATGAGAGACTCTATAAAAGCGAGTATATTTAAGTTGTACATGCTATTTTCTTGCTCCTATATAAGCTATAGAGACAGATTCCACCAATATTTCTTGGCAGGAGAAAATACACAGATGATAAATTTTAAAACCTCACCGTGCAATTTGATTTTTCCACTAAATATTTCTTTTCTTTAAATAGATCTTTTAAAATGATGTTTAAAAAACACCATTTGTTATCGGGTAGAGGCTCTACCATGAAAGGCAAGGCAGGGAGCCTGTAGACACTCTACCTTAGCAGACAGACCTGTTTTACACAGTGTATTCCTAAGTCTTATCTATGAAGGGGTTAATAAAAGATAAAGACCCAAGGGTCAATAAGATGGCCCAGTGTGGGAAAAGTACCTGCTACCAAGCCTGGTGACTCTGGAAAATACAAAGTAAAAGAAGAGAATAATTCCCACAAGTTGTCCTCTCACCTCTGCTTGCATACACTGAGATACATACTACCTCACCTATAAAAATAAATGTAAAAAGAAAAAAACTTAAAGGTTACTGACTCTACATACACTGTGCAAACTGTAATTTAAGAAAGGAAAAATGTCAAAGCTGCTTTATACTCTGCCCTAGAATTGTCTGATTCGGAACCTTGGAAGGGAGGTTGGGGGGAGGATCTCCTTAGAGCCATCCATCCAGCTAGGATAGGACCAGATTTACAAAGCGCCTTGTGGATAACCCGAAACAAACAGTTTTCTCTGTGTGAATTTAAATCCCCATCTGCTAAGGCAGATTCTGAAAGCTAACCCAGAAGCTGGGAGATAATTCCTTTCTTCTATTTCTTTTCTCTTAAGAGAGTCTTGCTTCCCAGGGAGATCCTGCAGGTTAGACGGGATGCAGCAATGCACACAGCAAGCAGCAGAGAAGTACACCAAGGGAGGGATGCCAAAGATCAATACAAGTGCTGAGGGAGTCAGAGAGAATACAAAGCAGCCAACATGGTCTATAATGTACATGCCTACACATTCTCCGAGTCTGGGGAAGAAAGGATAAAGCAGAGAAAAAATAGTGGCTCCAGTGAGAATGAAAGTGGTGAGCATGCAGGGAAACACATTTTAAATGCTGTTTTCTAGAGGCTTTTATGCCCTGCTAGTGTTTTCTAGAAGCAAGCAGCAGCAATAGGCAGGTCAAAGCAGCAGTGGAAGCATCCTCTAGCATGACAGACCCTGTGGATTGGGGTACCAGGGCTCTTAACCCTAAACGTGTTACAGTTTCCATGCAGGGCCTGGGTATCAGGACCCTCAGCTCTTGAAAGTGGTGAATGTTACACCTCTTCCCCTGGGGTCTGAGACTCTGACAACTTGGCAGATAGTTCACTGAAACTTTTGTGGAGGTCGCAGAGGACACATTTTCCAGCTCTTTAATGTTTTTCATTGGCTCTCTGCTCTCTCAGCCTTGCTTGGTTTCCACTTTCCATCTTTCTTTCTGCCTTGGCTGCCCTTGAACTCTTCGGCTGCTTCAGCTTTCTCACTCTCTTCCATAACATATTGGGAACTGCCAATGTAAGCAGGGATAGCCACCTCTGTTGAGATTACATTTGGGTCGTAGGGTGTTATGTTGCCCTAAACCCTTTATTCTCATGTTCAGTAGTCTTTTTAGAACTCAGAAGAGCCTCATGCTTGTCCCTTTCAGTTTTAACTTTTATTTATTCACATCTTTCCCTCTGAGTCCCCAATCCAACCGTGATCTCACTTTATCCTTTATTTTGTTCAGAGTCCAGAGTCTAAACTGAAGAAGCTCACTAATGAGTGCCCAAGAAAGCATGAACATTTTCTAAAGGATCATTCTAACCTTATACTTCCTGTCTTCCATTGCTGGTAGGTCACCAAGAACTAATGATGGTGTAGGATTTTCCAAGCCGTGGAAATGAGCTGGTGTTAACCTGAGTAGGAAACCACTATTTGTTTGTTTGTTTGTTTGTTTGTTTATCAAGTAAAATATAATTTGCACATTGCTTATACAATATTCACAGTTGGTGGTTCCTGTCTTTGATTCCAGTACTTGTGAGGCAAAGGACACTGACCTCTGTGAGTTTTAAGGTCAGTCTAGACTGCATAGCAAGTTCCCAACAACTAGGACTACATAGTAATACAGTATCTCCAAGAAATAGATAGACAGAAGCGTCAGTGGGTGGATGATGTGTGGACAGTTGGATAGATGGATAGATAGACACACATACAGATAGATACATACATGACAGTTACATAGATTAGATTAGATAGATAGATAGATAGATAGATAGATAGATAGATAGATAGATAGATAGATAAAACTCTGGCTTCTAGAGAATAGAGGCAAAGAAGCCAGTTATGTGGGTCAGTCCACTGCAGTTAGTACTGTGTCACATGAGTAGAAAAAAGACAATGTATTCAGGATACATTGTGGGTGAAGAAAATAAGATAGTAATGATTTCATAGAGAAAAGAAGGAGAAGGAGGAGGAGGAGGAAGAAGAGGAGGAGGAGGAAGAGGAGGAGGAAGAAGAGGAGGAGGAGGAGAAGGAGGAGGAGGAAGAGGAGGAGGAGAGGAGAATAATCAAAGAAGACAGCGCCTAAGTTTCTGCTTCACCAACTTAAGGTTGCCCTTTAATGCTATGAGTCCACAGAAATCAGAGAAATTCAGACAACAGGGAGAAATCTAGAGTTCTGTCCAAGATGCCCAAGAAACATATAAGCAAACATGAACAAGGATGTGTTCCTGTTTTCAGTGGGAAGACAAGAATTAAAACACCCTGGGATGGGGCATTCAGCAGATTTGCTCTGAGAGAAGTAAACACTTGGTTCTGTCTTGGAGGCAGACCATCTCTTATTCAGAGATACTTTTCCGAAGGACCACGAAATATGCAAATATACAGAAAAGATTTCTTTTTCCTGGATGCAGAGGTGTTGAAAGCTATAAATATGAGCACGTAGAGTTCGTTTGTGGTGGTGGGGTGGAATGCCTGCAGATTGTTCCTCTCTGAGTAAGAGTTCCTTTCTGAGTAGGGATGTAGGCTGCCCTGTACAGCCAAGACTCTGCACCCACAAGTATCTGATGGGACTTCTTTGACATGGATGTATTTTCAGTGCCTACATTTCAAGCAGAGATCCATTCTGGTACCAAAATAAAAATTAAGGACTGTTTTAAAGATAAGATGGAGGTAAGAAGAAACCTTTCCCTGCCTCAGTTTTGAAGGAGATATGGCTGTGTATTTGAGTGGGTGAAACTGCATATGAACAATGCTTTGAAAGGATTCAAACTGGTGTAGAAAAAATAGGTTACCAGCTATGGGATTAAAGTGTTTGTTTGAAAAGTGAGGCTGTATCTTTGGATTGTTTTTTTTTTTTTTTAATAGTTTAGGACCATCTAGTTCTGAAATGTTAAAACATTAGGATGGCTTTGGTGAATGAAATGCTTGTCTCTCTCTTTTAACTTGTGGGAATTTAAAATGTTGTAAGATGAGTTTTTAGTAAATTTATTTTTACAGCATGGATATTTAAAGAACTATTTATCTTGGATATTAAGAATCCCATTATAAATCAAATAACGACTTTCTGACATATATCTTGATATACTGTCTTTTTATTTGTCCAGTTTTATAGTACATAAGCTCTATTTCTGATACATGCCAATACTTTCAGATCCTACCATGTATTAGAACTCTGTATGGCTAAGTAAGCTACAAATAACACTCAAATTTTTTTTCTTATGAAGACTGATTTCTTAATATATTAAGTTTACTATAAGAAGCCATATTTTTTTAAGTGTTAGATACCCTTAGCCATTAAGGCAATATGAATAAAAGCTGTGTTGAGACTCTATCACACTTCAGTCAGAAGGTCTAACATCAGGAAAATAAAGAACAACAAATGCCAGAGGAATGTGGCATCCCTGCTGACTGCTAGTGGTGTGTAAACTGCTATGGAAATCAATATGGAAGCTCTGAAAAAACTAGAAACAAACTAACATAGGACCTGGCTGTATCACCGCTAGACATATACCTAAAGGATGTATGCCCTACTGCAGAGAAATATGCTCATCCTTGAGCGTTTCTGCTCTGTTCAAAATCGTTAGGAAATAAATCATCCTAGGTATTCCTCAACAGATGAGTGAATAAAAAAAATGTGGCTCGTGAACACAATGGAATTTTATTCGATCATAAAGATAAATAAAATCAAGACATTTGTCACATATATGTGCCATATATATATATATATATATATATATATATATATATATATATTGTTAATTATTGAAGTGATGTAACCCAAACTCAGACAAACAAACATATCTTGGACTTTAACTTTTATATACGCAGACGTAGATCATAAAACCATAAAAAGGGATCATGTAAAGGAAAAAAGGTTTTCAGTGGGGTGATGAAGAGAGGATAATAGAATATATGAGATATGAAATCAGAGGAGGCTAATGAGGGGAGTAAGGATAGATAAAGAATAAAATAAGGAGGGGAGGAGGGGAAAACCAATAAAAACAAAATATTCATGTAGTTCAAAAATAAAATAATAAGTAAATAAGTAAAAAAAAAACAATACCTAGGAAAATTTGATGAAAAACAATTTATTACTTTGTCAACATAAAGAAACAAATAAAATTAGTGTAAAATAAAGTATTAACATTTTAATATAGAGTGTTGCTGCTTTAAACAAAGTTAGGTATAAAGGTTAAAGGAATGTGTGTGACTCCAGCACTTGCTATTTAGCTAAGATTGTAATTACCTGTTTCCATAATAAAAAGGACATTCTAGAACCAAAATTGATTGGTCTTGTTTGTAGTTGCTGAACATGCTGTAATCTTGTAGATGGAGGGTCATACAGGGAATAGAGTAGTCACACAGGGGAGCCTGTACAGTTGTTGGGGGCCAAACGGAGAGGTCAGTGGAGGCTCTCAAGCACATTTGAGAGGCCTATAGAAAGACAGCATCTACCACGAGAGGACTACATCAACAGAAACACTCCTCTAGTGCTCTCAGTGCATAGAAAGATAACTTCACAAAACTGACTGACAGTGCTGAGGTAGGAAGGCAGCTGGAACCATCCTTCATCTGCTCTTGGAAAGAGACTGTACTGAGACACAACTGGAACATTTGTCCATCTGACCCCAAGTCTGGAAGATCATTCTTTTGTTAAAGATATATATTTTTTTATGTCTATGAGTATACTGTAACTGTATTCAAACACACCAGAAGAAGGCATCAGATCCTATTAAACATGATTCTGAGCCACCATATGGTTACTGGGAATTGAACTCAGGACCTCTAGAAGAATAGTCAGTGCTCTTAACCACTGAGCCATCTCTCTCGCCCACAGAAGCTCATTCTTTTTTTTTTTTTTTTTTTTTTTTAGTATTGAATAGAGTTTATTGAGGGCATGGGGAGGGGAGCTAGGAGGGTAGTGGAGGCAGAGAGACAGAGAGAGAGAGAGAGAGAGAGAGAGAGAGAGAGAGAGAGAGAGAGAGAGAGAGAGAGAGAGAAGCAGAGGAGTAGAGAAGTAGAGGCCGGCCATGACCACATGGAGAGAGAGGAAGTAGGGGGGGGAGACAGAGAGGCAAGAGGGTAAGAGGGTAAGAGGGTAAGAGGGTAAGAGGGTAAGAGATTAAGAGAGTAAGAGAGTAAGAGAGTAAGAGAGTAAGAGAGTAAGAGAGTAAGAGAGTAAGAGAGTAAGAGAGTAAGAGAGTAAGAAAGCCAGAAGCTCATTCTTAACATGAGCCTGCCATATATAAAGGAACTCAATATATCTTAATGAAAAGATAAAAAGACTATCCTCGGAGTCAAACATTTTATTTCAAATGGCTCAATTTATTTTAAACCACCACCAAACTGTACTTCCTGGATCCAAAGGTATCCCAGTACTATTAATGATAAGTGGGTATCATTTTGAAGAAGAAATAGAGTTTCAATTGTATGAAAACAGAGACTCCATAAATATGCATTGACTAGTAGCCAGGCATGCTGGCACACACCTGTCAGTCCAATACTTGGGAGGCCAAAACAGAGGGCTATCTCAAGAGTTCAAGATTAGTGTGCATTACACAGTGAATATAAGGCCAGCTGAGAATACATAGAAACACTCTATCTCAAAGAATCAATACCTTTCCCCCTACCAAAAAAAATTATAGAATACAACTATGTATGTGATTTGTGTGGCAATGAAGAAAGACAGACACCGTAGATTTACCTTGAGCAACCTGCAGCTAAGACTCATTGTTCCAATAAAACAACAACAACAGTAAAACCAAAAACAAACAAAATAAAACAAAAAAAACATTACAATTCTAAATCTCTCATCACCAACAGAAAATTCAAGGAGAGCAACTTTAATATTTTGTCCTTGGGACAACGTTAGGGCTTGTTGCTAAACTGCCTTCAAAATCTCATTTGTTAAAGTCTCAGTTCTCATTATACAGTGCTCATAAGTCATTGGATTGTGAGTACTTTGACCTTTCCAATGAAGAAATCTACTGGTGGGCTCATAACTTTATAAACTATGGGAAGCTTATAGAAATGTCTAGAAGGTGAAGTCTAGTTAGAAGAATTATATCAGAAGGAGCATACTTTGAAAGGGTGCAGATTGTACCTGGCACCTTCTTGTCTATTATTCCTTTAAAAACAACAGCAAAAGCAAATACAAAGAAAAAAAGTGGCTACATTCTTTTGTCCTAAGATGATGTGTGTGTGTGTGTGTATGTGTGTGTGTGTGTGTGTGTGTGTGTGTGTGTGTGTGTGTGTTGTGTGCTTGTATGAGTGTACACTATATGCATGTGTCTGTTGCCCATGCATATAGTGTTACAAAAGTTGCAAACAATTGTAAGCCATCATATGGGGGCTAGGAACCAAACTCAGGTGCTTTGCAAGAGCAGCAAGCACCCTTAATCACTGAGCCATCTCCACAGCTCAGCATCTTTTTAAAACATTTTTAAAGTATGCTTTTATCTTCTAATTGCTCAAAGAACACAATGTGTATGTAGATATGCAGTATTGTGTGAGTCCTTCATGGATCACAGTCTACCTTAAATAAATATGATATCTTTTCATCCATGAGGTAAAAACCCCAGAGCAATATAAGTTTATAGAGGTTTTCATCCCAATACTTTAATTTTGTTCGTAATAGAAATCTCCTAATACTAATCAGCTTAGTGGGGATCCAGGTACAGTAACACACCTGTAATTCCTGTACTTGGGAAGCTTGTGCAGAGGGCTGCATCAAGTTTGAAGCAGCCTGGTCTACACACCCTATTCCATGCCAGCCTCTGTTATGGATTGAAACCATCTCAAGAATAAAGAATCAGTCAATTGTTAAAGAATGTAATAAAAGAAAGAAAAGTAGTCTTGCCTACATGTGGACATACAAAACTTACTTCGTGTCTTCTCATTGATGTGCATTCTCTTTTCCTAGCAATATTTTCTTTCACCCCGATGAAAATCCTTTACCAGTATCTGGGGAAATTGTTGTTGTGCTACAAGAAACTGTTTTGATGCCATGTGGCCTTCTCTGTCACTAGGGGACAGACAAGTCAGGAGTAATCCCATCAATATGTCATATATGTAAATAATGGTTTGGGTAGGAGTTTAAAGATTTCTGTTTTATGTTATCGTTTGTGAGAGTTTTATAATGATGTTCAAGGATGTGGTTACTAATTTGCCTTGAGATTTGCTCGGGCTCTTGAAACTGTAGTTTCATGTGACCCTAGGTATACATCACTGTTTTCTTTCTTTTTTATTTTTCTTCTTCTTTTTTTTTTACATCACTGTTTTCTTAGCAAAGATGTTGGCCTCGGGAGCTAGCAACAGATGAATCTAGGAAAAGCACCCTGGCTGGCATAAATAATAGAGTACTTTTGTTAGTATTTACAGAACAAAGTTTCTGAGGGCTAAGAGGACCTATGCTAGGCTAAAGATAATCAAAAAGAGGTATACTTACACATCAGAGCTCAAAGGTACACACATGCAATGCCAGAAGAAAATGGTAGAATGACTTATGCTAAAGGTAGAACATTTATACTTAATGAAGACATCCACAGCACTTACAACAGGAAGACCCTTCATAGCTGTTGTTGTGGTTTTATAAAAAGTATGAAAGAAAAATGGAGAATGCAGAATGTCTGTGAAGCTCCAGACAGAGATAGGAGGAAGCTACAACCAACTCTCATCTCAATGGCATAGAGTTTGAAACTAAGAAACTCAAATCTTTCCCTATGCTTACAGTTTTTGCAGAAAATGATTCCCCAAATTTACAAGCAATCCTGTGGTCCCTCAGTATCTGTGATTCAAAGTTAATCTCAGTATAGTCACTGGCAGGATGCATGCTTCTTTAGTGTGGCTAGCATTCAACACTCCGTAAATCACAACTTCATGGATGCTTATAGTTATATGAAACATGTTGATAATGATAACACCTCACTGAAATTCTACACATGTATTTTTAATGTGAGGTTACAATATCATGTATTTTATTTAAATTGAGGAAACATCTAATGTAAGAGGCATTTATACACACAGACCACTATGGTTCAGAAAGCCTTCTCATCTATTATTTCACACAACGCAAACCTGTTAGACAAAGACCTGCTCTTGTTTCCACTCAGAATGAAAACCTCTGAGCACAGAGAGGATGTGGTGTACCTATGCCTGCTCTGTTATTAAAGATGATACTGGAGAATGAACCACACCAGGCACCACACACTGCATCACATTGAATTTTTAACATGAAAAAAAAAAGCTAAACAATTCTAGCATTAAGTCTAAAACTATTTCATATCCCCAGCAACTCAGAATGTCTAATTCCTTGAAGGGTTGGATGAGTCGTTGTTGTTGTTTTAATTTAATATTGCTTATTTTTAAGTTTCAAGGTAAATTTATGCCTATTATTTATTATACTATATCATGAAATCAACCAGACAAATATGAATATTTACAGTTCAAAGGAGGAAAGCATGGCAGTCATGAAATTTGATTGATTGGCTTAAGACCACACAGTGGGTGCTAGAAAGATATTGAGTCTAGAACAACTGAACCCTTAGGAAAATCACACTGGGAATCACTTAAGGTTATAAAAATGTCTAAAACATCATCCAATTATCTTTCTTTTTCTTGGAAAATATTTGGACAACATCTTGCAATAACATGTGACACTCTTGTAAACTCTATAAGCATCCATGAAGTTGTGTTTTACAGAGTGTTGAATGCAAGCCACGCTAAAGAAGCATGCATCCTGCCAGTGACTGTTATTCCAAAGATCATGCTCCCTAGGGCGGATCCCATAAGGTCACAGGCTATCCCGACTCAGCCTACGTTCCTTCCTGGTTTTCCTACAGTGATTAGATATGGTTCTCTTACTGAAAATTAGTCCAAGATCACAACCTTGCAAGAGAAAATGTTGCTCGGTTGAGAAATTCTCCAAGTAATTTGTGGAGGTCAGCATTATTATGTTCATTCTGCCATGAAAGTCACTTCAAGACAATTTCTAAGTAGATTAAAACTGTTAGTCATCTCTGTTCTAACCTCTGAGCTCACAGGGAGGGTTTTTGACAAAGCATACGTCATTTTTAGAAATCCTGATAACTGTGTTGTTATTTACGGCAATTCTTAGGGAGGTGAAGATAGAAGAGGCATCAGGACAAAAGAGACAGTCAGAAATCCCCGCGTTTTTTAAGAAGCAGAACGTTTCTAAGTCAGAGAAAAGGGAGCTTTCCACACGGAGTTCAATTTTAAAATTGTTACAAGAACTCGGGACAGACTGTCTAGTGACATTTGAACTATTTTCAATGATCACAAATGAAATCAATGATCAATGTTCAACCTTAAAGGTATTTTATTAGAATAAGGTCTGGGTTTTGTAAATAATGCTTCAATCGTCAATTCAATAGCCCATTATTAAATAATCTTTACATTTTGTAAAAATAATCAGTTGTTGAGGAAAGAAATTAATGAGATTGAAAAACAAACAAACAAAAAGAACCCCTAGGGCGTGGGGATGTAACTCAATGGATGAGAGCTTGCTTTGCAAAAGTGAGGCTCTGAGTTCAAGCCACAGCTCTGGCAAAAGAAAAAAAAAGGAGAGAAAACTAAATTCTCAAGAAAGCTTACTTCTTAGAAACTTTAGTGGAGTCATTAAATAACTATGTATCAATATTACATCAGCATACATGCTGGTGTAAATCCACATGTATAAAATGGCCACTTGGGAGGTAAAACAGGCATCAACACTATTTTGATACTCAAACTAAGTATTAACTTTGTACCTGAATCTTGCCCTTTTTGAAATCATCTCTTCCACGTATCTGTCTTCCTTGAAGATGACATCAGCAAAGATGACATTACTTGGTCCTTGTGCCAGCTGTCAACATTAGCACCAGAGTACAGTCACTCGTGGACCCTGCCAAGCATTCTACAACTACATGGAGTCACAATTTCTTTATGTCCCTTGTCCAAGAGAATTTTCTCAGCCTATCTTCAATTCTTCGTAGTTACATATGTTTATCTATGGTTTACTTTTATCTATATCACTGCTGTTAACTATGTAGCATTTGTATATTTTCATAGTTTTATTCTTTGTCTTGGTTGATTCATAAGTACTTGTTCTTTTAGATATATTTAAAATTGACTGCTTTAAAACTGCATTTTAGTCCATTTTCTGTTGTCATAACAGAATACTGGGTACTTAACATACAAAACAGGAAAGTTTATTGCCTAAAGGATTCAAGAGTATAGTGTCAGCAGATATTTGGCTTCTAGTAGTTAATCTTACTGTGGTTGGTTCATCAGAAGTAGGAAGGGGAAGCCATCTCATTGCAGAACACATGTGAAATATTGAAGACATATCAGGCTCAGTTTATAGGAACCCACTTTCATTAAAAAGAAAAACAACAACAAACAAGCAAGCAAGCAAACAACAACAACAAAAAAAAAACAGTTCCATGAGTATTAAGATACTTTCAAAAGTAGATACATTTTAAAAAGATATTTTTAAAAGTAGAAACTTTTAAAGAAGATACTCTAACTCTTTTAAAGCATCCCCTCCCAAGAAGATTATTCTCTGAGCCTGGCAGAACACCAACCACCACTTGAAAGAGACCCATAGCATAAGACTTACTGACTGCTGACTTTCCCTCATAGAGAGAGGTGGTGAGAAAGCCACTGGGATTCTAACCACTTTTCCCTGCATCTCTATTTATATGTGACTCTGCTCTAACTTTATGTGGTATCCTCACTGTCTTGGGAAGTGCTAGAGTAGAAGAGTATGAAAGATTACCTGAAGTGGGGAGTCCATCTATGCAGCTACAAGTAACTCACCATCCGACTGGAGAGAGACTTCCTGGTGATGGACTACGTGGGAGTCACCCATGCTCCTGTACAGACCCCCTTACCCGTGCTCAGTAAATTAGCACAATAAGCTCACAAGTTCCCCAAGTCCGGATAATGTGCAGGGAGAGTGTTAATTTCCTACAGGGAGAGAGTTCTCTTAACAAAGATTTCTCCTAAATTTTGGTGGGAACAAACTATATTCAAACCACAGCACAGGGCCCTCACCCTTCCTCTGTTTTACTTATGGTGAGTTGTCAGAGGTCTTTAGATAGTCTACGTACAAATCCATTGTTGGAAACACATTTGAATGTGTGGGCCAAGAACATTTTCAGACTGGTCACTAGCTTCACAAGGTGTTCTGCAGGGTGAACGTTATTTCTAAGGGCTTAGAAAAGACGGTTTTTATTATAACTATTTTAAACTTTCATTAAGTATAACTTTTGGACTTATTTTTTACTTGTAGTTTGGGCTTTTTCTGTTTTATGTAAAAAAGCATTGTCAGACTTAAGGATACTGAAATTTCTCTGAAAGGCTGAGAAGTTTTTATTTAATTTTCATTACTTGTGTTGTCTTGAGTTAGTGTTTTTCTGTGGTTCACAGCAAGCCCTTTTTATAGTCACACATTTGTATTCTGAAACAATATACCACTGTTCTTGAATATTCCTTAATGTAACCAATAAAATGATCCTGTTTATGGTCTTTAAAATAATCATTATGTTTATCAGTCCATTCATATAGCCCATAATTATGTATATGTTAATATGCCATGATTTATCCATTTTCTTTAGGAAATAAGAAAAAATGTCTGACAATTTTTTATTATATTCAATAATCTAGAAGCATATTTGTCTAAAACTCCTAATATACTTGTCAAAAGTTTTAAACATGTGTATGTGTGTTTGTGTATGAAGAGCTGAGCAATAATACATGTATAAAATATAATATGACATATTATTAGTATATTATTTACCCTCTGAAAGTTCTGAAGATTCTTAACAATCTCATTTGAAATCTCAGCAGGCCTTTGGGATAGAAACCAAGAAACTAATTCTAAAATCCACAAAGAAGCTCAGAAGACCTTGACTGTGTTTGTATGGTTTACTGGCTTGTTATAAGATTGGTAATGCTTGCTCTCTGAGGATCCTAGACTCACCAAATATTTGGGGAAACTATTACCAATATGTGGTATCCCAAATCAGAAATAAACTCCAAGAGAGAATTCTACAATGGTGACTTGCTCTTTTTCTAGTCTGGGAGCCAATAGTCTTCTGTTGCTGGCAGGTGAGTGTATTCTCACATCTGTGCTCATGTAGTTTAATTCCAAAACTTGTGAATGCAAACAATTTTAGTTATTTAATTTTTAAGATTAATTTCAAAATGCCTACGTTTCCCAGAACAATACATGATCTGAGTAAACTATTCATTCACAGTGATATATTGCTTGGCACTTGACCATCTAGAAAGTGGTAGAAACATTTCTGATATTCCATTCATGATATTGTTTTGGATACTCATCATGTGAGATGAACAACCAACAGGGTCACCAGTTCTCATCAGCTGTGTCTAACTCTCAGGAATAAAATAAGTATATACCAAGCTTCTTTTAAGGATGGAAAACCTATAGCACAGGATCTTGGAGTGTGAGACCCAGGAGACCATGCTGCACCACCTCCTTTGAGGAAATGAAGAAAAACAGGCCTGAGGGGACAGGCAGTGATTGTGGAATCCATGAAGAATGGATATAAAATCTTCAAAATCTTTGCTGTCTTCTCATTTGTAAATAAGTGAACAATGCCTTCTCTAATGTGTGTTACATAATTATTAGTCACCAGCTACTGTTTTCCCATTTGTCTGGGTGATAAATGTGAATGATCACAAGCAAAGCCACGCCAGTTCTAAATTAACAGGTCTACTTTTGTGAGACATAAACTGATGTATTTTGAACTTCGCTGGAGAATAAGAACCTCCTATAATATTTCACTCTAGAAACTGACTTTTATAGAAGAGAGATCACCATTCATAATCCCCTAAAACCTGCACCCATATCACTGACCCCATATCACTGACAGGTATAGTTAGTTAAGTCCATAGTATTCAGTCTGGATCAATTGAGAATCCAGAAGCAAGCAGTCTGTGATACAAAGTACCAGGCAAACAAAAGTAGCAGGAAAGTGAGCAGGCCCTAACCCAGAGTGGGCAATAACAACAGTCATCTTACCTGGCAAAGGAAGTGAAGAGAAATTGCCATTACCATTTTTGAAGTCCTTGGTACAAATTTAAGAGTAGAGATCTTAGTACCTCATAGATTTGGCAAGTATTTCCTCGTGATGTAGAGAATTCTAAGAGGACTCTGGGTGTGAATTTGTCAGTGACACTGGTAGCCACTTTTATGCACTTGACTAAGGCTCCCAAATGGTACTCACTGCTGACCCACGCACCAAGAGAACATGAGTGATTCCATGAGCAATGACACTAAAAATCTTCTCTAAGGGTGCTAGAGAGATAACACACTGCTTAAGAGCATTGGTCAGCCTTACAGAGGAGTCACTCTCTGTTCTCAGAACCCACATGGTGGCTACAACTATCCAGTATCTTCAGCTCGAGATGATCTGCTGCCCTCTGACCTCTGCATGCACCAGCAAAACATGTGGTGCACACACGCACACGCACACACACACACAAGTAAGCTCCTAACATTCATAAAACAAGATAAATGAAACTAAAACAAAAATTTGAAAGCATCCCCACATCTCAAACTTTTAAGACCTTGGAGGTCCCCAAAAAGTCCTTAAAAATATACAAACTAAACCAAGAAGTTGAGACAGTAGTGTGACTCACCTAATCCAGGTAATGTTCTAAAACCATTGAAGATCCCAGTTGACTAGTTGGGAGCCCCAGCTTTGCACTTCTATCTAGATATATAAGTTTATCTCAGTAATCTGAATTCATTGAGTCCCCATTTATGTGTGATGGTTAAGAAGCTGGTCTGTCAATATTCTAAATTTTATATATAATCTAACATTATTCATCCTTAAAAGAGCCCTAGTTATCTATAACATGTATGTTCTTTGGCCAATGAGATAGAGGTCATTATTAAATACCCTTGTGTTCTGAATACCGTATTTGTCCAATATCTAGCATTCTCTCAAAGAACCTTCCTGCACACAGAAATATCAAAGAACTGTTACCATTGAACATATAACAGCAAACCCTCAATAAGAATCTATTGTAATTGTGTAGAATTTCCTGTGGTGACCCCTGTCTAAATTTCTCCATTCCTCCAAAGGACTGTCTTAGATAGTTAAGGTTGTTTTAACAAAAAGAGAGTAGACAAGCCTACTCATACAACAGATATCAATTTGTTCACAGTCCTATAGGATAAAAAAAACAATATCAAAGTGCTTCCAGGTTCCAGAAAGCCCCCACCCCAACCCCATTCCTGGCTTCCTGGCAGTTTCCTTCTTGCCATGCCTCTGGTGGAGAGTAGAGAGTAAAATCCTGTAGCTTTTTTTTTTTTTTAAATAAGGGCACAATTCCAATTGTGGAGTTTCCTTTCTCTCTGATATTTTCCTCACTGCCTGGGCATAGGATTTCTTGCATTCTTGCATTCATCTCTCATTCACTTAGATTTATGCAACTTCCTTTTTCTGACATGAGTGGCATTAATCGTGCACTTCCATAATGGCAGTGAATCCCATTTCCTCTGGGAAAATATAAAAGAAAGCCCTAGTCATAATGTAGATAAAGCATGTTGACAAGTGTTGTAGGTGGGAGAAAAATGAAAGGAAGATTCTATATTAAAGGTCTTATGGTTCAGATACACAAAGCCGTCCAGAGGGTTTTTTTTTCCAATCTATTTTCTTTTAATTTTTTTCTCATTGACTTATTTATTTACACTCCATATTTTCTTCCCCCTTTTTCCACCCTCTGACTGTTCTACATCCCATACCTCCAACCCACCCCCTGCCTCCATGAGGCTGTTCCCACCCCACACCCCCAACACCCCCCCACCCCACTTGACCTCTAAACTCTCTGGGGCCTCCAGTCTCTTGAGGGTTAGGTGCATCGTCTCTGACTGAACACAGACCCGGTAGTCCTCTGCTTTATATGTGTTGGGGGCCTCATATTAGTTGGTATGTACTGCCTTTTTGGTGGTCCAGTATTTGAGAGATCTCATCCAGACTAACTGAGACTGCTGGTTCCCCTACAGGGTCACCCTCCTCCTCAGCTTCTTTCAGCCTTTCGCTAATTTAACCACAGGAATCAGCAGCTTCTGTCCATCGGTTGGGTGCAAATATCTGCATCTGACTCTTTCAGCTACTTGTTGGGTCTTCCGGAGGGCAGTCATGATAGGTCCCTTTTTGTGAGTGTTCCATAGCCTCAGTAATAGTGTCAGGCCTTGGGACCTCCTGTTGAACTGGATCCCACTCTGGGCCTGTCGCTGGACCTTCTTTTCCTCAGGCTCCTCTCCATTTACATCCCTGTAGCTCTTTCAGACAGGAACAATTACTGGTCAGAGTTTTGACTGTGGGATGGCAACTCCCTCCCTCATTTGTTGCCCGGTCTTCCTGCTGGAGGTGGGCTCTATAAATTCCCTCTCCCTACTGTCAGGCATTTCATCTAAGGTCTTTCCCTTTGAGTCCTTAGAGTCTATCATCTCCCAGGTCTCTGGTGCATTCTGGAGGGTCCCCCACTACCTCCTACCTCCCTAGGTTGCCTGTTTCCATTCTTTCTGCTGGCCCTGAGGGCTTCAGTCTTTTTCCCTCACCCAATACCAGATTAGGTTCCCCTCTCTCTGACCCCCAACCCCTGTCCACTTTACCTCCCAGGTCCCTCCCTCCCTCTCCATTTGTGATTGCTTTCTTATCCCTCCCCAATGGGACTAAGGTGTCCTTCAATCTCATAATTTATGATGTTTAAACTGTTGGTGACCTTTCCTAAACCAATTAATTTGCTTGCACTGTTAGTGAGAGCCAATGAAGTTTCAGTACTTTTACATGCATATATGTCTTTTAAAGAAATAGAACTGAGCAGATAAGCAAAGAAGTCATAACAAGAACCTCCCTTCCCCAGATAGCCACAGCTTACTCTGAGTTTACTTCCATTGGTAAAGCCCAAGGTTACATAGACCAGACCACTTGAAGCCTTAAGGAACAAGCACCCCTGGGAGACTTTAACTGACCTGATTGGAGCTAGTAATTTTATGGACATCACTAAAGCTTCGATTGTAACAAGAATAAAAAACAAGAAGTGGAGGATACTCACAATCTTTTAAGGAATGCAAGAAACAAAGGAAATTTTCTATACTAAAGAACTTGACTAACAACATGATAACCGTTCTTTCCAGAGGGTCAAAGAAAATGGACAGTTCATCTAAACTCTACATCATCATTTCTTAATTTCTATATTTAAATACTAGTGATACACCAGACCACAGGCAATGTCATTGTCGGGGAGTAGGGATATTATATAACAGGAACATTACTGAATGAGAGGAGAGGGTCCAGTTTCTTTTTCCCTATATTACTGGGACCGCTAAACAATTTGTGGCCAATAAATACCCTCTCTCTAAATTAGTAATGTCCCTTTCTAAGGACTACTTCAAATAATTGAGACAATATTTAAAATGTCCCCTCCTTTAATTCTATATTTGTGGAACAGCGAATATATGGCTGACACTTTTCTTGACACAGTACCAGCTAGCCTTGTAGATTAAGTAAAGCAAGTGCCTAATACTTGCAAAAGCCATACCTGTCTTCAAAGTGACACCCTGTTTTACACAACACAGCTTTACAAAGCACATGAATGCTTTAAAATCCCAAAGAAACTCAGCTCAGATAAAGAAAAAGAGCAAAGGGAAGAACATTAGTTTCCCAGATATCTGTTTCTTGAGTTTTGGCAAACATATGTAGACCTGCGAACACATTCTCTGAATCCTGAATTCCTTATCTCTACTTGTTAAGAGTAAAGACAGTAATGAACGTAAAGGAGAAATCACACTGAGTCCTTATAGGGTCATCTTTTGTTGAAAACCTCTATTACTTTCTAGGCAGGTAGTAGCAGATTGCTATGGAATCAGCTAGCACAGGCTTACTATGGTGGGAATCCCCATCAAATGAATATCCCAACAGGAGACCTATGCACAGAATTTAGTCCGTCCCTCACAGGATCAATGCCTTCAAGGATTAGGATGAATAGGGGAGTGGGTGTTTGAAAAGGCAACTCTAGAACCTCCCTTATTGTTAAGCAAGGAACTCAACAGCTTTGGAACATCTTAGAAAATACACAACTGGGAATTTGTCCTCCTTTCAGCCCTGAGTTTCTGGGAGCCCCTCTCAATAAGAGGAGCCAGTGAGTTCCATGATTTTTAAACTCCTTTCTGGCTACATTGATCTAGCTTCTTACAATTGGAAGAGAGAGGCCAAATGTGGGCTCATTCTTAAGATGCTAAAAATGAGAGAGAGAGAGAGAGAGAGAGAGAGAGAGAGAGAGAGAGAGAGTAAGAGAGAGAGAGAGAGACAGAAAGACAGAGAGACAGAAAAATGGACACAGAGAGAGAACAGAAAAAATAAAAAATAAATTTACTTAGTGGCTAATAAAAAAAAAAGATATTCCCAATGATCTGAGATTTACAGAAAACTATAGTGGTCAGTAAAACAACAACAACAAAAAATTAATTCTACTTACCCTAATTTTTTATGTAATATTTTGTTGTTGTTGCAATTGGAAAAGGGAAAGTGTTTCTTTATTGAAATTAAAATAAATATATATTATACATAATATGTACTCACTATATACATATTGTATATAATATATACTATATATTATATATTATACACATACACACACATATATATACATATATATGTATATGTATATATGTATGTGTATATATATATATATATATATATATATATATATATATATATATTATGTGAATGAGCCAGGAAAATCATATTTGTTCCTAAAAGGTCAAATAGAATAGACAAGAGGAATTTTCTTTTCTTTTTTTTTTTTTAGAGGAATTTTCAAGTGGAATAAAATCACTATGCACACAAAGACACCTTTGCTATATCCTGTAACTCTGAATTGCCAACTACCAAACATACAGCCAGAGTCCTTGGCTTACTCCACTCCTTGCTCCCTTCTTGCTCTGCCTTAAAAAGAAGGTGGCAGGAAGGAGGTCACGCTGGAGAGACTCCAAATACTGTAAAATCTGTAGGATGGATGTGGGCCTGTGACTGATACCATATTGTTGTCATTCCTAAAATACTTAGGGTCTCATTTCATCTGGTAAGGACTCATTCTATGATTCTTGGATAAAAATTATAAAGTATCTTACTGTCAATCTAATAAATCAATACTTTATCTCTAGAGCATTGTATCTAGAACAGCAATGCCCTTTGACTAAATGGCTGCTGAAAGCTCATGGACGCTATCAACAGCGACACCCTCCTGAGAGAGTTTGTCTCACCTACTTCTGCTACACAGCTCTTCTAGGACAGAAATCTGTTTGTGAGGTTTGAAGCAAAATAGGAGATAACCTCTCAATCAATAGTCCAACATCATGGCCCCTTTTCACGTTGTTACTAGTATTAGGTGTAGCATAATTACAAAATCATATAGTTCAATTTGCATGCTAGATATTCCCACCAGAGACTTCCCTTTATCCCGTCTCTTCCAGTTGCTAAATAGAGACAGTGGCCTTTTTAAGATAGTCATGGCTATGACTAACTTTAGGTTTTTGTTGTTGTTTTGGTTTGGTTATTTTATTTAAATTTCTAGTTATATTTCATTAGGAAAACCAATGTATCACGATACTTGTTCCATTTATTTTAAAATATCAATAAAGAAAAAGGGGTGAGTATTAGTGTTAGAGGGGCTTCCTAGCTAGGTTCAATCCCAAGCACTATTAGAGTAAATAAAACATCACCAACAAGTCAGAGATAGGATATCCCAAAACTCAAGAGGCTGGAACAGGAATATTGTGAAATACTCCAGGCTATACAAAGAGATACCTCAGTATTTAAGGGAAGAAAGAAGAAAAAGAAATGAAAGTAAAGATGAAGAGGAGGAAAAAGGGGAGGGAGGAAGATACAAGGCATTAATGGCTTATATTTGTATATTTCTGCAACTTCTCCATGGGTTTTTCTGGGAACTCTCAACATTAGCAAGCAGGTGACCAATAGGACATTGTAATTTTTACTGAGATGGTTCTCGAAAGTACAGCAGTAGCCTAGAAGGTTAAAAGCAACAGAGCTGGTCGCCAGCACCTGTCTTTATTCCTTTGTAAGAATGTGAAGTCGTAGAATCATAACTACTAGCCAAGGTCTATCAGGTACACAAGGACGAAAGAAACCACACGGGTCTGAACTGCCAGTGCTCTATAACCCTTAGCCTAGGACAGTGCTTCTATGCCTTCCCAGTGCTGTGACTCTTTACAATAATTCCTCTTGTAATGACCCCAACCACAAAATTATTTTATTGCTACTTCATAACTTTAATTTTGCTAGTGTTGTGAATCATAATATAAATATCTGAAATGCAGGGTATCTGATGTTTGACCCCCAAAGGGGTCATGACCCACCGGTGGAGAGCCTCTGACCTAGGAGGTAAGCTTTGACAGCAGATGGAACTGTGTGGAAACCAATCTTTGATGTATTCCTTGATCATAAAATATTACAGGTGTTTGAGATAGGACCAAGTACTAATGATATAACAGGGAGAGACAACAACAAACCAGCAGCCCCGTGGAGCCTATATTTCCCAAACTGCTGAAAATCCTGATATTGCAGACTCTGGAAGCCAAAAAGAGATGAACTAGCCTGGATTATAGAAAATGCATCAGGAACAAGTCAGCAACCACAGAACTCAGGGTACTCCATCACTCCAGCTCCCTGGTGGACAATCCTGAAATGTTCACCCAGCCATAGGTCTTATGACAGCAAGTAGATCAATGCAGTAAGTGTGGGTTGGAATTGTTCCATGACATGAAAAGGATGGAAGATCAATGCAGTGACCACAAAAACACAGCAGGAGATACAGGAAGGCACTGTGGAACGAAAACTTAAAATCACAGATCAACAGTACACATGCTCTGTCATCAAGAAAAAAGCAAACAAATAGCAACAATAAAACCAGGAGAACAGGACAACCTCATATAGTCTGGCTGCAAAAAACATTCTTTGCAAGGTTCCTCTTTGAAGAAGAGCACACACAATTCCTGCTTGTCCGTGAGTGGTGGCCTTCTGTTCCCTCATCAATATGGAAGTATTCAGACATCTCAGTCATATCCAAAAGCCTGCCTCTCCTCTGTTCCTGCCACTCACTCTTCTTCCACAAGCAGTCACCAATACAGAGTCCTCATCCCTCAGACACAAGGAGCTGCTGCTGTCCAGTGTTTTGGGTGCTAGCTTCTGGTTGCTTGGCTATAATAACCTTGATCTCATAACCTTCAGATAAAATACTCCCTCACTGATGGATTAAGAGAAGGCAACAGAGATAGACTCTTGTCTGTGAAGCTGGTCCTGTGGGCTGAGAAGACAGTGATGTAAGTGCCACTCAGAGGACTGAAGGGTAGCAGTGGTCAGAGACCATGTGAGGAGATTAGAGAGATACAAGATGCAGAGTTCAGGGATGAAGGACTGTCTGGGAACAGAGCTCTGAGTTATGGTTAGGTCAGGCAAACATAACTAAGGCAGCGTTGGACCAGTTATCAAGACAGGGACTGCAGTAAATGTATAAGTGAGTCAATGGACACTCAACCCAGGGGAACAAAACCAGAATCCTGATTACTCAGACTGAATCATGAGGTAAAAATATTAGCAAGCAGGTCACCTTGATCCCAAGTTGTCTGAGAGGTTGACTGGAGTAATTTGTATTCACCTCCTTCTTTCTCTTCCCTGTCTTTCAATAAATCAGACAGACTTATTTCCAGGGAAGGGAATTGAATGATGGAAGGAGCCAGAGGGGCACTCAGGAAGAATTGTAAACCATGAAAAATTCAGAATCCTCCTTGGGGTTGGCGAGCCTCCGAGCTCCTTGCCATTCCTCTGCCCTCGTCCCATTTTAATCATGCTGCTGTTTCCCAGAACTAACACTGTCTGTGAGGCTGCTACTCACCCATTTTTAATGCTATTTTACAGTTCCCAGGCACAGCTCTGGTGTCATGCTAAGCCTCCCTAATTGTCAAAGTAATTGAAATAGCCTCATTAGATGAAACTGCTAACCCCCAGGATTGGGGGGTTGACTGTTGTCAAGGCCACCCACTAGCTTCAGTCTGTAATTCCTGAAAGTGGCTTTTGTCATCACTCTTTCAGCTCCATAATTGGCTAAACCTTCCCATTCTTTCGCCTTTAATTTAAAAACTTGATCCAGTTTTCAGTGCAATTGAATCTCCATTCATTCCTCTGGCTTCACTGACAGACCTGTTTCACTGAAAAAGTAATCATCCCCTCCATGTCCATGGGAGAGCGGTTTCAAGAGCCCCACGGAGCAAAATCTATGATCGAGTCCATTATACAAATTGCCAGTGTTTGTGTTGACCTTCTATTATATTTTAACCAATTCCAAATTACGTATGATGTCTAATATAGTGTTAATGCTAAGGATATGGTTGTTAATATATTGTTCATAGAATAATGACAAGAATCATCTTTATATATTAATACAAATGTGGGTTTCATTTTCAATCCAAACTTAATTGAACCTATACATACAGATCCTATTGGCTCTGTCTTAGGTGCCCTGCTCTCACGTTCTGTTCCTCAGTTTCCCTCCTCTCCTTTCCCTCTCTCCTTCCCTTTCTCCCTCTCCCTCCCCCTCTCTCTCATTAGAACACAAGAATCCAGGAACCCATGACTATCATTGGACTTTGCTCATAATTATCCTGTTACTCTGTCAGCCTCCCCCTCTTGTCTCCATTCTGTTTCCATGTCACATATATTTTTAAAGATATATTTATAATTTGGGAACTTCCTCCCCTCAATTTCCAGTGCTGAGTACCTAGAAGACGTTTCCCTCTATAGACTCATGTCTGAGTTTAATCAGTTATTATGGCAACTATTGACTTCTGTCACTCCCCCTCCTTATCACTGCCCCTCTATGGAAATCCCAGCATTCACATTAGCACCCCTCTTATCTTGCCTACTCTCCCCTCTCTATTTGCCTCCTAGTATTCCTTAGAAGAGATGTTCAACTTTATCTCTGAATTCCTCAGCTTACATTTTAGGACACACTTTAGGATTCTGGTCGTTCTGTCAGCTCCTCTGATTGTCTCCTCAGCACAGAATACACACCGTCTTCTAATATGTCTCCCAGGGTTTGTGGCACATTCTCGTTTCTATACCTGTTAGGCTTCCGTTTAAATGTCTGAAACTTCACTGATTTATTTGAGTATGTGTGCCTTTTGATACTTGATCTTGGACAAAAAGCTGAAAAGATGGTGCATCTTTTATTGTAGAGGCTATTCTAAAATGTCTAATTCTAAAATTCCTCCATATTGCTCATATTTGAAATGAAAAGCTGACTAGACCATTGTGCACATTGGATGTTGGATGATGGGAAAATAAGAAATCTATCTCTCTCTCTCTCTCTCTCTCTCTCTCTCTCTCTCTCTCTCTCTCTTTCTCCATCCCTCCATCTCTCCCTTCCTACCTCCAAAGACACCTGTCTAGAATTTTTCTCTCTTACATAAAAGAGTTGCCAAACATTATGACATTCCAGGTGTTGTCTGGAAGAAAATGGGCTCCACTGCTCAACAGACAGACGTGAGCTTTTCTCTATCTACACCCCAAGCTGGGCCCTGCAGGCTTGATTCTGCTACATCCAGGGCTACATAAATCACTGTGTGGGGCCATTCTGTCCACTAGAAGATATCTAATAGAGCCCTGGCTTTCACCCAGTAGAATCCAGGAACACTATAAAATTTGACAATCTGAAATCTCTACAGACATTGTCAGATGTCCTCAGATGGTCTGGGCTCTGCAAAGGCTAAGAGGGTCCTGTTGTGGACCTCCAGTTACAACGTTTTAAACTCCTCCAGAGGCAAAGCAAGGATACATCTGAAGCTCAAGGACACAGAATAGAACATGAGGGTAGATTTTCCCACAGTTTGCCAAACATATGATTCTGATTGTGGAAGGTACCAGAAGCCTCCTATCACAAAAAGCCACGGGGGTTGAAAGCAGCAGGTCAGCTTCAACTCTCCCTCTCTGCTAAAGCTGTTTCCATTCCTCCAACTCTACTTTCTGAAAACATGTGTCACCGCTACCCCACTCCTAATTCCTCCTCATTATTGGCCTTGCCTTGTATGCCTTATACCAGCATATACATGGCACGCTGAAGAGGAGCTGAGGCAAACCCTATGTTTACTCTCAACTCTGAATGGTCAGTCAGCACGATTAACTACCTGTTTTGTTGTTTGTTGAGATGAACACCTGTGGACATCCTTTAGCCATTACCCTACAGATATTGAGTGATTCTGGCTGCCATGCTATCTCTCTTTCCTAACTTAGCAACTTATTTCATGTGCCTAGATTAGCTTTAATAGTGTAAGGAAAATAGAACACTTGCCAGACCTTTGGGACTCTTTAAAAAAAAAATCTCTGTGAACTTCTTAACACATTCTTGAAAGTTAATATAAATATTGCGTTTCCCTTGAAGAAGAAAATTCTATCTGCATTTTATTTTTTAAAAAAATTATTCAAGGGTTGAGGATGTAGATTAGTTCATAGTGGGCTTGCTTAGCATGGCTGAAGAACTGGATTCAATCCCTAGCACCACATAAATCAGGTGTGATCATGTACACCTATAATCCCAGCAGTTGGTAGAAGTCAGTCAGAAAGAGTAAAAGTTCATGATCATCCTCAGCTCCTTAGCAAATTTGAGGACACTTTGGGAGACCATAGCACCTTGCTTCAGACTCATAATAACAAAACAAAATCTGTTTGAAACATACCTAAATACCTTGTTTGAATGTGGAAGTCTGTCAATATGGCAGATGCTCAAATTCAAAGGTGTATTTTTAGGAACTATGAGCTACTTGGTGGATACCCACAGTAATGCTTGGAAGAAGGCAGTAAGTAATGATAAACATGGCAGAAGGCTAGATTCTAGTAAGTCCTCTATCCAATGAAGTCTCCAACCAAGACCTACTGCCTACTGTTTTATATATATAAACATATAAACATATATATATATGCTAGTATTTAAAATATATATATATAACATATATATATATATATATATATATATATATATATATATATATATGCTGGTATTTAAAAACTAGGGCCTCCTCAAGAATATTAATCATACAGGGTAGTACAAATACTCAGCGACTGAATATGTTTTTAATGTCACTTTAGATTTTAGTAGGCAGCAAGAATAGTAATAAAATTAATTATTTCCTAATTTGTTAAGCACTTACCAAGAATAATGGTCAGTAGTATATACTTACCTTGAATGTCTATATGTCTCTAGTAATGTTGAGAAAGCAAAGAGTACAGAGGGAGAAAAAAGATTAAGGAAACATGAAAAAGAAAAATGTTTAAAAAGTTGAAAAAGAAAGATGAGTCCTGTGTATGGGAGATCTGTTTCTCTATGGCCCATAAATACATCTCCTCTATCTGAAGGCATCATGAATATTATCCTTTGACTCGGTGGCTTTGAAAACTAAATTAAATAATTGTCTCGGAACCTATTGCTCAGTGCAACTCTCCAGTCTCTTTGGAGAGGCTTCTTTTCATGCTGGACGGCTATTAGTACCAAGAAAGAGCCACAGCTTGTCATGATGCGAAGAATGAGCATCAATAGAGTCTGCTCCCCTTAATGAGACATCCGTACCCTTGAAAAAGGATACCCTTCTTCAAGATGGCTCTAAGAACATTGAAGAAGAGGGAGCAGAAAGATTGTAAGATTCAGTCATCAGTTAGGAAGGACTGTTGTAAAATAGTGTCTTCTAGACAAGACAGGGCTATTGCATATTCATCAACTCAAGAGGTTGGGGTTGTGAGACCTACACAAGATCAGGTCAGTTAAAAATCCAGCATAGATGTGAAGAGAGGCTCACAAAGCCCTACCCCTGCCTGAGGTGTTTTGGCAATTGAAGGCTGTAAGGCCAGGGAAGTAGACCCTGATAGGATGCCTGTGCTCCAGTATCCACAGGATTCTGCACCCATTGACATAGACACATAGACAGCAATAATTGGACTCAGTCGGCTATGAAAGAAGACATGAAGTTGGGAGAATAACATGTGATAGGGGACCTTGGAAGAATGGGGGGTTGATCTGCTTAAGGTGCATTGTATAGGTGTATGAATTATTAAAGAATGGATACATAGAAATTGATTTTTAAAACAAGCTATATGTTGCACAGTTGCCTGAGCAATGCAGGGGCACAGTCTCTGGCATCGTACATCACCATGACCATTCAGGACTGAGGACTGAAAGATGGTTGGCAAGTGTGAAATCTTATACAGCTGAATTAAATATAGCTCAGCCTTTCTGGGCTTTTCAGCTTTTGGCAAAGTAACCGGTGATAAGTGAAATGAGTTGAACAGCACACAGGAGCATAAAAAAAAATGGTCTTCTAAAATAAACTCAGAGGCTGCAGAAGTATGGCTTGGAGTTTAACGATGATTGCCACTCTTTCAGAGGACCTGAGTTCTGTGCCCAACACTTATGTAGGGTAGCTCACAATTGCTGGAAACTCCAGTTCCATGGGATTCAATGCCCTTTTCTGGCCTCCGTGGGCTCCTACACTCACATGCACACACCCATGCACAAATACCCATGTATGTATATAATTAAAAATAAAAATTAACCAACTATAAAAATTGGTTGATTCACCTCATTTTCTATGCTTAAACCTCAGATCCTCTTGGTGACTCGGTATGGTAGCCCTGCCTTCTCCACTGTCTCCACTCAGTTTTTACCTGCCTTGACCCATTGCATTCTTCCACTAATCCTGATTTGACAGTTGCTTTCTCTCTCCTATGACATCCATTCTAATTGAATTTCTTTGCTTCACCGGTGTGACGGCTACTCGTATTTGTCAACTTGATTATATCTGGAATGAACTATAAACCATAAATGGAGGACAAACCTGTGAGAATTTTTGTTTTGGTCTAATATGAATCTTGAGTCAGGAAGACCTTTAATCTGGGCCACATCTTCTGCTGCAAATTTATATAAGGACATGGAAGAAGAAGCTTTTGCTCTTTGCCTGATTGTCTTTGCCTTGCTAGCACATCCATTTCTTCACTGGCATTAGAGCCTACATTTTGCATTTTGGGATTCCAGCATCTTCTGAAGACCAGCTGAGACATCCAACCATGTGGACTGAGCAACTACTGGACTCTTGAACTTTCCATTCACAGATAGCCATTGTTGGATTAGCAGGACTGCAGCCTGTAAGTCATTTCAATAAGTCCCCTTTGTGTGTGTGTGTGTGCGTGTGCATGTGCATATGTGGAAAGTGAGAGGGGGAGAGAGATTCATTCTATATGTTCTATTACTCTAAAGACTGTGACTAATACAGTTGGAGTCAGGTAGCAAGAGCTGTCAGTCTCTCCAAGGATGATGGTAAATATTGAATGTCAACTTGAATCTAGAGTCACCTCAGGGACAAAATCTCTGGGCATGTCTGTGAGGAAGTTTCTAGATTAGGATAACTAAAGGGGAAAGACTCACCCCTAACGTGGGCAGCCTCCATGCAATGAGAGCATTCTGCTTTCTCAGTTCCCCAACTATGGACACAATGTGAGCCTCTGCCTTGCTCTTCTGCTCTCTTTTGCTTATCATAGTGGACTTCCCCTCAAACTATGGACCAATCTAGACTTGTCTTTAAGTTGCTTTTGTCAGTATATTATCACAGTGAAGAGAAAAATAACTAATATGACAAGCTAATCCCATGCCCTTCACCCGGTTGCCATCATATTTTAAATTAGATAGCAGGAACAAGAGAAATGTATTCACTCCACTGAGCTTGGGATGCAAAAATAATCTGTAAGTTTGAACTTTCTAGTGACCATTTTGCTTTGAGCATTGTAAAGCATCAGAACCTCACCTTAATCCTACTCCAACTTAAAAAAAAAAACGAACTTTAAGCCATATTTTAAGCCATATTACCATATTCCCATTACATGGGAACTGAAGTAATTCTCACCTTCCTGATAACTTTGGAAAGTAGACTAACAACTCATTGATGAAAAGTGTACCTTATATCAAAGAGAACAATTACTAGATGAAATGCTGCCTAAGTGTTCTCTTCTCTCTTAGAGCTGGTCATCACCTGGTCACGAGAAATACAGAGGATCTGACATTCAGAATGATGTTGAAGAGCAAGAATGGAAATAAAGCTTCCCTGTGAGACATAAGCTCTCTTTTAATTTCTGCACAGCTCCCATTTTAAATATCACTGCCACCGTTGAAATATTCTTCATCTGAGTTAAGACCTACATAGAAGGCAAACCTGTGTATTTTCTGCTCATGAGAACTTACACAGCTAAAAATGTCTCCTTTTGAATGTGAACTAAAGAGTCCAAAATTATAAACAAGTTTCATAACCTTTAAAAGTAGAAGGCTCTTTCGCAAGGATATCTTCCTGATGTACTGGACCAGGAGAGGGTGTCATATGAGAAACAATAGAGGGAATGTGCTAAACTCAAACTTTTTGACTGAAAAATAAGTCAAGTGTAAAGTCAAACAATTCCCACTGAAGTAGGTCCTGAACTCTTTATTGACTACTATAAGAAGGACATGCCCAACATTTCCAGAATAGATATAGATAATTCTGTGTCAACATGACCAGGTTGCAAAGGTGCTCAGAAATTAATATTGTTTCGGGGATAAGAGGAAATGGTAGAATAGGCTAACATAAAAAGACATAGGCTGAAAAAGGCAGATAGACTTCCCTTAGTATGAACGAGCTTCACCCAGCCCCTCGGGATCCTGAATAGCACCTGGAGTTCTAAACAGTTTTCAGTATCACAAAATGATCAATGAAAAAGCTGTAGAAGCACAAATTTACAAATTTCACAATTTATTTCACTTTGTATAGTACAATGAAGCCTCATGGGACTTTTATTACCTCAGGAGGTGTGGTCATCATTTTGTCCAATGTATCCATGGGTATATACCACCCACACACCATTGATTCCATAGCCCACAGGTATCAAAGTACTTGTGTTTAAGTATTCTTTATTTTGCTTAATAATGGCCCAAGGCACAAAAGCAGAAACTCTAATGATTCAGATATGTCAAAGTTCAAACAGGATAATCTATTTTGAGATGGAAATCACATTCACCAAATTTTAAATACAATATATTAAATGCATCACCATTGATTTCTTACTGTGCTTAATTTTAAAATTAAATATTATCATACACACACACACACACACACACATGTGTGTGTGTGTGTGTGTGTGTGTGTGTGTGTGTGTATTTATATATGATCAGTAAATCTGTGTCTAGTCATTAAGAAAGTGAGGACAAATATTCGAAGTAATGACCATGAAGAGTTGAAGCCCTCTGAGAAAAACTGGAGAGAGACTGGGTATGCTCTCAATGTGGAAGCTTGTGCCTGCGTTTCTAGCACTTGGGAGAGCAAGGCAGGTGTTTCAGGTCCCATACTAGTTTGGAGCACAAAGTGAGTTACAGATTAGTCTCTACTACATAGTGAGAACACACACACACACACAAATATATATAACATTATATATACACATATATGTTTATGTATATGAAAATAAAGATATATTTAAAATAGTTTTCATATATTTATGAAAAAATATAGAGACTTTGGTCATAGATGTGCTTTCTAGCAGCTGCTAGGAGTTTTGAAAAAGTATGGTTTCTATTCAAGTTACAGTATCCTATATAAAAACATCCAATCAGGAAATCATCTAACCCCACATGTAGGAGTCTTTTCATTGCTATTTTGTTTTCTTCTAGTTGAGTTTGACGTTTTTCAGATGAATTCTCACTATGTAGTAGAGACTAATCCATAACTCACTTTGTGCTCCAAATTGGTCTGGGACCTGAAACTCCGGCCTTGCTCTCCCAAGTGCCAGAAACGCAGTCACAAGCTTCCACATTGAGAGCATACCCAGTCTCTCTCCAGCTTTTCTCAGAGGGCTTCAACTCTCCATGGTCGTTACTTCAAATACTTTTTCTCACTTTCTTAATAACTAGACACTGATTTACCAATAATTCATCCAGCTTGTACTGTTCCCTGTTTTCAAGTAGCCTGGCTCTAACTTTTCAGTCTTTTTCATCTTCTGTGTTTGTTTCTTTATGGTAGTATCAGACCAGAAACTCAGAGTCCCATATAAGCTAAGCAGGGCACTTCCTTCAAACTTGTAGGAATTCCTTTGAGCTCTTCCTTCAAACTTTTATAGATACCTAGTCACATTCTGAAGTTTACTAATGCTTTCTTCTGCAGCCTATTGTCTACTGTTAGACTCACTAAGAATAATCCTTCTGTTATTTTGTACTTTCTGTATCTAACATAACCCTTCCATCTTTTATCTAACTTCTATCTCCTTCTATCTCTCTGCAGAGATTAGGTAGGTGATAGATAGGTAGATGATAGATGATGATAGATATAGATAGGTAGATAGATGTTAAATTGATTAATATACATGATAGATAGATAGATATAGGTAAGTAGATGATAAATTGATTAATATAGAAGATAGATAGATAGATAGATAGATAGATAGATAGATAGATAGATAGAGAAATTTCAAGTCATATTTCTTATATCTTGGTATACAATTTGCATTGTGGCTCAACATTGTAGGTTTAAATAATATTAAAAGCTAAGTTAAAATAATAGCATAGCGGTTTAGATCTAGACTATCCCTCAAAAGCCATGTGTTTGAGGTTTTGTCTCCAGTGGGAACTAATGAGAGGAAGCAGAAACTCTAAGAAGCAGGGGACAGAGGGGCCGCAGAGACAGCCCAATGCTTACGAGCACCTGCTGCTCTTCAACAAGATCTTGGTTTGGTTCCCAGCACTGGTGTCAGTGGTTTGTAGCCGTCTGTCACTCAGCTCCAGTAGAGCCAGTGGCCCTGGCCTCAGCAAGCACATGCACTCGGATGCATATACTCACATGTAGATACACACATACGCATATTTAAAAATAATAAGGATAAATATCTTTGGAGAAGAAGGCAGAGTGCAGTAGATCGAGGTGTCCAGGTCGTGGAGAATGTGCTTTTGAAGGAGATGTGATGCAGGCTCTTCCTCGTTCTCTCTCTGACTTTCTGGGTCTGAGCCAGGATCTGCTCCACTGCATACTGCAGACCATGATTGACTAATAAGGGCCAAAAACGTTAAAATTAACCATGACCTAGGATCTCTGTGATTATGATACCCTAACCTTTGTCTTCATTGATTACCCAGATATTATCAAGTGTCAGAATAGTGAAAAACTAATACATCAGTGCCCAGAAGGATTTGTCTCTGGCTGAACTAGAATGATCTGTTGAGATACATCAAAGCTGGGTACAGTTTCAGTTAGATTTGGCTAACTGTTGGCTTTAAAATCCTAAAGCATGATCACAGCTTTCACTTTTGCAGGGAATCTGGGCTTAGCGACCACATGTTCAAGCTCACCTGGAAAATCTGGGATACCACCGTCTACTTTTTGGCCTACCTGTCTACTTATAGGTCTCCAGTGAGTCTTTTTTTTCTTCAGCCTGATTACTGGTCCTGAGGGAGTAATGTTCACAATATTCTCTATTTATATCACTTCCCAATTTCTAGTCATCAGGGTCTCCACCACCCCTTCTGTGAATGCCCTGTAGCTTCAGTGTGATTACTTCCTTCCCAACTCGTCACATTCAAAGGGTGTTTGGGAAAGGGATACTGGATAAAAGCCACAATGCCTAGGAAGGATTCTTCTTATCTCTTGTGATCAATCCTGGCATTGAATGGCCTCCTTATTATAGATAAGATTGGTTTTTCCATGCATCAGGGAAAACCTAGGTTATCAGACAGTTTTTGTGTTAATTCTAGCATTTGATATAATACTTCTGTTTAGTTGGTAAGATTCTTTGAAAAAATATGACAGGTAGAAGATTTTCTGCATTTAGAGTCTCCTTGCCTCCCCCCTTTTTTTTTATTGTAGCTCTTTCTTCCCTGTCCCACCAAGAATATATACGACTTTGGGACTCTATAGAAAAAGCTTTTCACCTTCTGGAATTGAGTTAATTGTGTCTTAATGTTCAGCCTCCCTGAGTTTGAAAGGCAGAATGTTGTGCCATAAGTGCCTTGTATCTAATATCAGTGCTGATGTGCTAATAGTCTCTTGTAGGAAGTGGAAGATCTAACAGATCCTTTTCCTCTGCAGTTTAAGCATCTGGAATAGTCACTGGTGAGTCTTACCCACTCAATCCATTTTTTCTTGAGAATTGAGTACTAATTGGACACTGAAGAACCTGATACTGATCAGGACAGACATTAGTGCAGTGAATTTCCCCTGAGGCTTAGGATGCTAACCAAGAAAGAAAAACTAAATGCTAATAATGTATTTATGTAGAAAATACAGAAATTAAGACACAACTCTTTAAATGCAAAGGTTGAACTCGTTTACTGCACATGACTTTTCCAGATTTCAAATGCACACAGTTATACTAGTGAGGCCTCATTATTGCCTATAGAAGGGCCTTTTAGTTCCTCCAATCGTTTGCTCCCAACCTCATGATTGGCTATGGAAACTCACAAGCCTTAGTTTCTCCTGCTCATGCTAAGCTGAGAAGTGATGCTGAAGTATCTGTATCGTTTCGCATGTCGATGGGTGCTTTCCGATAACACCATAGATAGGGCACACAGAAGGCATTCCCTTATACAGGCTGGCTTTATTATTCAATTTAACTTTGGATAAGTAAACACATTCCTATGTCATGTAAATAGCTACCTGGTTTTACAGAGAGAAAGGAGAAGCACGGGTCAGAACAGACTGTGTACTGTAAGCAGACCAATGGTATCAAATGCTATTAGCAAGGCAGAGCCCAGGCAGCATAGTCTTCAGCCCTCCCTGAATTCAAGTGGCCTACATGCATCTCTGGCTGAGAGAACAGTGGATCATTAGGAAGGTACTTTGGATTTGGCCATAACTATACATTAATATTGATAGTCCTGCCAAGATGTTTCAGCATGGCATTGGCCAAACACTGTCTAGTGAACACCCATTAATTCAGGTTATGAGTCAACTTCAATCTGAGGAAAGTTAACACTTGGGAGAAACAATTTTACAATGAGACATTCACATTTATAAAAATAGATGTTCGTGTAAAAACACACTCTCACCAGGATACTTGGTTGCATTGGGAATATGCTGGCTTCCTGTCTGCACTCTATGGTAGGTAGTTCAAGATGTTGGCTAGGTCCTTTAAACTCTCCATGGTAGACAACATTGGTGACTCTTGAGAGTTTCTTGGTCTCTGTGGCAGTAATTAGGATCAGCTTGCAGATATCTACTAACGGTGTTCAAATGAGAAATTAGCCATTAGAATAAACAGGGTATTTAGACACACGAGCTTGCCAGGGAACGCCTTTGCCAGTGATGTTGGAGAGGCCTACTTTGACAACAAATGCAAAGGAATCAAACAAGCATGCAAACTTGTAACCAGCCAGGATGCAAGCATTGTGACACATTCCAGATACAATGTATCGCTCAGTTATAACCATCACTTGTATAAGCATCCCTCAAAGAATGACAGCAGGAAATAAAATCAAACCAGTAGATGAAAGATGTATTCTGTTTAGTGGAGACATAAGAACTGAGGCAAAACCTGCCTGTCATTCAGACAAGGCTTAGTCACTTGATACTTTTAATGAATCTATGTAGGTGCTTCACACTGGCTTGTGCGTGTTTCATGCTGGCTTTTGTGTGCTGTATCAGCTGCAAGGGGCCTGCCTGAGACAGTGATCTTAGCTGACACAAAGGACATTCAATTATATTTATCTCTTTCCTACTTTTAAAACTTTATTCTGTTCTTAACTCTTGAGTTGATGGCGGTGGGGATGTGGAGATTACATGAGATCAGTCCTAAAGAGCCTGGAAATGATTAAAGTATGAGTCAGACTTGAACATCAGCTCAGAATGAATCAGAGCACAGAAGACCTTTGGGACCTGACTTGTCTTTTGCTCTAATAAAGAGCAATGAACAACACAGACTATGAATGGCTTCACCTCAGCAGAATTAACATTGGGCAACTCTTGCCCCAGATGCACTTGGCTCTTGATAATGCCCGAGTGTTGACTGTGGCTGTGTCTAATCACTCACAGACAAGATGACAGTCTAGCAGAAGAGGAAAAAGACATAGTCCTTGAAGCATGGAACAAAATGACTTGGCTGTGATTTTTTTTTCCTGATTCTCAATTCCCTGCTTCATTTTGCTAAATGGGTTGTCAGAGTGAGGTGCTGGCTTTGCCTGTTAAATACCAGCATAATCATCCCCCTGCCTTAGTCTGTTGATTCCTTCAGTTTAATTAAATGTCCAGATGATCATTGTCCATGAGCACCCTCTCTCAGACTGAAGGATTTTGGAGAAGGAAAGCAAAAGAATACCAAGGTCAGTGCTGGTCTCGCAGAGGACTCACAATTTACTACCTGGCCTGTGCCATTTGCACATCACACAGAAAGCAATAAGTTAGTCTGGAAGGAAACCACTTGCAGTCAGGAAGTTTCATGCTCCTATACACACAATGTTCTTAATGAACAAATTATTGCGAATGTTTTGAATAAGCAAGCCTATTTCATTTCTTCTAGGCTCTTCTGCAGCACATGTAACAAAACAAACAAAAATTTAAATTAAAAAACAAAAGGGAGAGACTGGTTGAAGAATGCCCTGTATCCTTTCTACTGTCAGATTTTTCATTTTAAATATTTCCTCAGATATGCACATAAAATATCAGCTTACCAGTTCTCCCTCAAAATCTGTCTTCGAATTCTTTATCCCAACTTTAAAAGTTTCTATTCTCTTGGTAGGTATGTATTTGCTCATTACATGCCCTTATATGGATTGCTCTAATTTCTCCTATTTTTGATCTACGTCATTCTGTGAGGATACCTAAGGTTAGGCTCATCATTTTTGTCTTATAACAACCCAAAGCATTATTTCTTTCCATTTTTAAGTCTAGTAAATTCATCAGGGTCTATCTCTTTTTTAATCACCATGTGTTAGTATTTCTCGGCACTTGAATTGGGTTGAGACATCTTAGAATCACTGAAAGTTTTTCTTGAATTTTATCTTTAAATTTTTTTTTCTATTTGTCATGCCTTAAATCTGAACTATCTCACATGCCATGTTCCCCAGTTGGTGGCCTTGTTTTAGGAGGCTGTGGGTGAAGCCTGGCTAGAGGAAGTGTGTCCCTAGGATAGACTTCCTAAGCTATGTCTGAGCCTTGTTCTTGCTCACTGTGAAAGGAGACCTACAGCCACCACACTTCCTCCCTGCAGCTCCACCCACCCTCACCACTTCTGTTAGCAGAGAAATCATGGCTTACTTATCTCGTGCTCCTACATACCCATAATTCCAGCACTTGGGAGGTAGAAACAAGAGGAAGGAGGTCTTCCTCAGCTACATGGCAAGTGCAAGGCCAGTCTGGAATGCAAATGACTCTGTCTTGGGGAAACACCAAGACTAACAGATATCTGTTTGTTGAGGCACTTTGTCTGTCTACCATATTTACTACTTCTTAAAATTCATTCTATGTGTCCTTTATTTCGTTTGTTTCTCTCAAGACTGGTACATATATTGTTCTTATTTTACTTTAATTATCTTCAAGTTGAATTATTTCATCCTTATCTTTATTAATCCCCTGTGCTCGGCAGCTTATGTTCTACGTTCCATGGTTTCTCCCCGCCCCCTTCCATGATCTCTTGTAGGTAGACTTGAAACTGTCTTGAAAGTCAACTGCTCTCTTAAAAAAAAAAGAAAAGAAAAGAAAAAATTAACAAGGCCAGTATTTTGAACATAGATGGCATTCTGCCTTGTGGGACGGGGATGGAGGCTCATGGTTTTCACACATCGGTTACAGACTTCTTTTCCCAATCCTTCCCCAGACCTTGACACTCTATTGTCTCTTCAGTCACCCTTCAATTTATCAATTCATTGTGTGTCCTTGAGCAAGGAGTTAGTGAGAGGCTTAATGAGACGGGGTCAGGTATTTTTCTAGCAGCTTCAGGGGCACCTAGTGCAGAAGCGTCCACACCACTTAGCTCCCAGCTCTACTTGACAGTGCTGTCTTTTGTCATTAACCCAGACCCTCTGCTAAGTCCTCAGGCAGCAGTCCATACAGACCACCATGTTTCCTCACAGCCATTCTGCTTCTACCCTCAGACTCTGATATCTACATTGAAGATCTGTGTTCTGTGGGAACTGTGAATGCCCACTGTTGTCTTCTTAACTCAGTGTCTCCCCTCACACTCCTCAACTCCTAGCCCCTGCCCACCTTTGCTCACTATTGTACTGTGTGGTGACAGATGGCTTCTGGCTCCACAGAAAACAGATTTTGTTTCCTGTTTCTAATCTATTTACTTTCTGAGGGAAAAAGAAAGAGGAGGAGGAAGAAGAGGAAGAAGAGGAGGAATAAGCATCAGCAAGGCCATTGCTATAAAATGACAATTACAACTACTCACCCTTGGGCCTCTACCAACATTATGTGCCTTCCCCAGAATGGGACACTAGCAGTGTCTACTCAAGGCTGCTTTGTCTACACAGAGCATTACAGTCAACATGAAAGGTGGTAGAGCGCCACATCTTCTACACTTTACAGTCACACGTGGAGAAAATGGTAGAGAACTGGGGAGAGATCATTTCTGTGCATTTCCAAGATGGTTGTTAGAGCTCCACATAGGGCCAGAAGCAAGGACAGAGACCCACTTATGAAAAAGAATAGCTTTTGGTTGTTTCCACGCCCACTCAATATCTACCAACACTACCGCACTATTGTCCTCTTCAGCCCAGGCAATAATGGAAGTCTTACCTCCTCTCTGACAACCTCAGCAATGAATGGGAGGTGTCCTGCTTCTGGGGAGGACATAGGCAATGATGTTGTCCCCGCAAGAAATCAGAGTACACATTGCCTCTGCCTATTTGGTGCTGGAACATCTCACCAAACCTGCTTTACCTGCCTGCCTTCAGCCCCACTCAGCTTCTGGCCTCCTTCCCTAGCTCTCCATCTGGCCGAAACTGAATCTTTATCTCATGTCTTTGCAGCTTCCTGAGCAGGAGCCAGCCCCCTGTGGCTGCCTGCTGCCAAGCTGACTGCAGTAATTTTCCAGAAACCTCCAGGTTCCATCACATTGCTTAAAGAACAATGTCATTAAAGAGATGCCACCGTTCCATAAACATGCCACTTGCAGCCTCCATGTCCCAGTTGGTGACCTACAGCATCCACCACAATCCCTAAGGCCATTTGGGTTTTACAAATCCCTGTGAGGTGAGAGCCTGAACCATATGGATTTCTGTGTGTCATAATAAAATAACCTGCCCTGGATGCTCAAAGTCCAGCTGACTACAACATTTAAAAAAAATAAAAAAAAGCCTCTGGACACAGATGAATGAAGACATTCTAAACTGATTAATGCTGAGAAGGCCACGATGCATCCAGGAGTCTCAGCGTAAAGGAACAGGCTCTACCCATTAACCTAATGGATCTCAGAAGGTATAACTCTTCTCCAGGCATGAAAGATAAGTGACAATGATGTCATCTGCAGAATATGTAACACTCAAGTCGCTGTCCCTAGGTTCCCTGGTGTCATTTTCCTGTAACCCACAAAGCCTTGTGTTCTACAATGACCTTGAATAAAGAAAACTCCTGATTCTTTAATTTACCCTCATACGCACTAGAGTTGGACTAGGCAAATGGCCTGTGCACTATTAGGAAACAGATTCCTGTCCTGTACTAAAAGAATTGAAAACCAGGCCCAGACATAATTGCAGTGGCCGTGTTTTCTTTTGTTTTTTTTTTTATTTTAATATGGAAAAATCAAGATTTTTTTTTTATATCAGTCAAACTATTTTAAAGAGAAGTTCACCTACGAAGCTGCACATTGATTAACTAGTAAAGGCACTTGGTTCCTTATCAATTATATTTTATAGATGGATAAATTTATGAAAAATAACCAAGAAAATCTGCAAGAGCAAAAACAGAAGAAATGATCCCTGAGAGATCGTATATGCTCTGTGGCCAGGTGCTTAGAATTTCATTACATGGGGGGACTAGACTGTGTTATGTGTACGCGACAACTAAGCTCAGAGAGGTACACGGTGCCAGTGACTAATCACACTTGATGAGAGTATTTAGGCTGTGACTCTGGACCTGCTCGAAAGCTTATCAAAGGGAGCATCACCTTAGAGAATTAGCATGATTATAGGAGGACCAAATGTCTTTGGTCACCCCACTATCTCTGAAATTCCCTCTCCTTTGTCTAGTTCAGAGCCCTTTGTCTCTGAACAGAAGGACCAGGACCCTGTCTCTGGCAGGGGACCAGGAGGTTTGTTATTTCTCCTCAGAAAAGGTGCCTAGGGCAATGTGGAAAGTCTGAAAAGTTCAGCAGATTTTCCAACAATTTCATCAGAGAATTGACTTCTCTGACAATTCCATCCAATTCTGGACTGAACCATAAAACAGAGAAGCAACAGAAGGCACAGTCTCCCAGATTTCTAGACATTGGAAATGGGAAGGTGTTTGACCACAAGGAAAGGTCACACATCATTACCCATGAACAGGAAGTCACAAGATCTGCTTCTTTTTTCAAGCCAAAGACTCCTTACAATTGCAAAATCTTATGAGTGGAAGCTATGAAAAGTCACTTAATATCATCTGCCTAAAGCCTCTGTCTTCCCTGCAGACTGGTCACAGAAGCATGTCTCCAACCCTGTGCTCTGCATTGCTCATCAGGAAGTAAGCTTTGGTAGAGCATAGTTAACACAAGGATGCCTCCTAAACACCACGTTCTCCAAACACTAGGTATCAGCCCTAACCAAAACAACACACTGCACCAATCCACCCTGCCTCTGCAACTGTCCTAGTCGTTGCTGCTGCTGTTGTCTTTAGGTTATATGATGCTTTTAAATGCAGGATGAGCCACAGCACCAGTTCCACCCACCAGTAAAGGATGCTAGCAGCTGAGCAGCCATAACAGCTTGGGTACATAAGAGGCTCTACCTGCCCCCTTCTCTACCTAACTCCAACCATTCACAGTCATTTAAATACATTGCCCTTGATTCATCATTTACTCAAACAGAGTTAATCCTCTAATCACGAATCTTCTTTTTCCTGGTGGAAGATAAGTCATTCAAATTGATGCAAAAGACAGGGCAATGTTGCACTTTGATGCTTCAGAATCTGCATAGTCTGGTTAGTTCTTCCATGCATACAAATCTTTTCAAATGTCACGTTAGAAAGCGGGGCTCATGTACAGGTGTTTATAGATGAGAAGTTCATCATTTAGGAAGTGTGCGTGAAATCACGTTTCACCCAGCACAGCTTCAGACAAGATGATCAACAGGAAGCAACCAAACAGCCAGTGCCAAGATAGAAAATTCAGATGATTTGGAAATTAAATGGCATTCCAAAGAACGTGCACAAATTTCCCTCCAGCATGGTCCACTGGCTAACAGATTGGATGTTTAATGTGAATGGCTTCTCTGATTTAAAAAAAAAAGTGTGCCAAAGCAGAACTTTAATGTAGGAAATTAGCATGGCTATATGAGGTCCAAACATCCCTTCATTATGCCTCTGTCTCGGAGCGCACAATAAAAAATCATCTGTCTTGTCTTTGTTTATGCTAAGAAAGAAGAAAATTTTGTCTGCCCTTGTCTCAAGTTAGGTTGATTAAGCAAGAGGGCAAACTCTCCTAGAATAAGAATTCATTTAGTTACACCTTACTTAAATACCTTGGCATAAAGATGTAAAGCAAGATTACATGAAAGGGTATCAAGGAAGCTGTGGAGGTAGACATGGAACTTGGCCAGGAGTTTGAACAAAAGTTGTCACACTGTATAAATCTAGATAATTGATTTAAGCCCTCCAAACCTCAATTTTCCCAACTGTTAATAGGAATAGCACTAGATATTTCATTGAATAGTTACATAAACTACAAACTACACATTTACAATCACATATACACATATACATTCAAGATTTTTTGATTCTCATTTATTTTCACTGTGCATTGAAACTTATTGTTATGTTATCTTTTTAAAATATATAGCTTTAATTAAAATAGAATTGTGCTTTGCATTCTTCTACATGCTGACCTCCAGTTGAACCAGCACCATTTGTTGAAAATGCTGTCCTTTTTCCACTGGACAGTTTTAGCTCCTTTGTCAAAGATCAAGTGACCATAGGTGTGTGGGTTCATTTATGGGTCTTCAATTCTATTCCACTGAACTTCCTGCCTGTCTCTGTACCAATACCATGCAGTTTTTATCACTACTGCTCTGTATTACAGCTTGAGGTCAGAGATGGTGATTCCTCTAAAAATTCTTTTATTGTTGAGAATAGTTCTTGCTATCCTGAATTTTTGTTATTCCAAATGAATTTGCAATTTGTTCTTTCTATCTCTATGAGGAATTGAGTTAGAATTTTGATGGGACTTGCATTGAATCTGTAGATTGCTTTCAGCAAGATGGCCATTTTTACTATATTAATCCTGCCAATCCATGAGCATGGGAGATCTTTACATTTTCTGAGATCTTCAATTTCTTTCTTCAGAGACTTGAAGTTCTTGTCATACAGATCTTTCACTTGCTTGGTTAGATTCACACCAAGGTATTTTGTATTATTTGTAACTATTGTGAAGGGTGTCATTTCCCTAATTTCTTTCTCAGCCTGTTTATCCTTTGAGTAGAGGAAGGCTACTGATTTGTTCGAGTTAGTTTTATAGCCAGCCACTTCATTGAAGTTGTTTATCAGGTTTGGAAATTCTCTGGTGGACGCTTTGGGGTCACTTAACCATGCTATCATATCATCTGCAAATAGTGATGTTTTGACTTCCTCCTTTCCTATTTGCATCCCTTTGAATTCCTTTTATTGTCTCCTTGTACAAAGCTCAAGTCCAAGTGGATAAAGAACCTTCATGTAAAAACAGATATACTATAACTAATAGGAAGAGAACATGGGGGAAGAGCCTTGAATACCTAGGCACAGGGGAAACGTTCCTGAACAGAACACCAATGGCTTATGCTCTAAAAGCAAGAATTGACAAATGGGACCTCATAAAATTGCAAAGCTTCTGTAAAGCAAAGGATGCTGTCAATAGGACAAATGGTAACCAACAGATTGGGAAAAGATCTTTACCAATCCTCTATCTGATAGAGGGTTAATAACCAATATATACAAAGAACTCAAGAAATTAGACTCCAGACAACCAAATAACCCTATTAAAAATGGGGTAAAGAACTAAACAAAGAATTCTCAGCTGAGGAAATTTGAATGACAGAGAAGCATCTAAAGAAATGTTCAACATTCTTTGTCTTTTGGGAAATGCAAATCAAAACAACACTGAGATTCTACCTCATACCAGTCAGAATGGCTAAGATCAAAAACTCAGGCGATAGTAGATGCTGGCAAGGATGTGGAGAAAGAGAAACACTTTTCCATTGTTGGTGGAATTGCAAGCTGATACAACTACTCTGGAAATCAGTCTGGTGGCTCCTCAGAAAATTGGACATAGCATTACCTGAGGACCCATCTATATAACTCCTGGGCATATACCCAGAAGATGCTCCAACATATAACAAGGACACATGTTCCACTATGTTCATAGTAGCCTTACTTTTAATAGCCAGAAGCTGAAAAGAATCAAGATGTCCTTCAACAAAGGAATGGATTCAGAAAATGTGGTACATCTACACAATGGAGTACTACTCAGCTATTAAAAATAATGAATTCATGAAATTCTTAGACAAATGGATGGAACTAGAAAATATCATACTGAGTGAGGTAACCCAATCACAAAAGGACACACATGGTATACACTGGCTGATAAGTGGATATTAGCCCAAAAGTTCACAATACCCAAGATATAATTTACAGACCACATCAATCTCATGAAGAAGGAAGACCAAAATATGGGTGTTTCAGTTCTTCTTAGAAGGAGTAACAAAATACTCATGGGAGCAAATATGGAGGCAAAGTGTGGGACAGAAACTGATGGAGGGGTTGTCCGCAGACTGTACCACCTAGGTATCCATCCCATGTGCAGTCACCAAAGGCAGATGCTGTTGTGGTTGCCAGGAAGTGTATGCTGATAGGAGCCTGATATAGCTGTCTCCTTAGAGGTCTGCCAGAGTCTGACATATTCAGAGGCTGATGCTCACAGCTAACCATTGAACTGATCATGGGGTTCCCAATGGAGGAGTTAGAGAGTAGACGAAGAAGTTGAAGGGGTTTGCAGCCCCATAGGGAAAGCAACAATACTAACCAACCAGAGCTTCCAGGGTCTAAACCACCAGCCTGGGAACACATAGGGAGGGACCCATGGCTCCAGCTGTATATGTAGGAGAGGATGGCCTTGTCAGGCATAGGTGAGAGAGTAAGTCCTTGGTACCATGATGGCTGGATGCCCCAGTGTGGGGAAATTTGAGGATGGGAAGGTGGGAGTGGGTGGATGGGTGGGTTTTGGCACGTCCTCATAGAAACAGGAGAAGGGGAAGATAGAATAGGGGATTTCTGGTTGGGGGAAATGGGAAAGGGGATAACATCTGAAATATAAATAAAATATCCAATAAAAAAAAGTTTAAAAAAATAAAATAGAATTTTGTCTCTTTCCCTCCTCTTTTTCCTCCCTCTAGCTCCTGCAGGCCTCCCAGCTATCCCTCAAACCCTTCTCCTGCCCCAGCCCATTCTCAAGCAGATAGCCTCTTTGATTACTATTGCATGTCATTGTGACTTAGAGATTGGTGAGCTTGTGTACAGTCGGCCACAGTGTAATTGCATTAGTAAGTTGCCCAGGTAATGTACTAAGCACACAGCCTGCTGCAGAGCGAACGCCCACATTTCATTTATGCTTGTTGTTACCCAACTGAAAGGATGTCCAAAGAGAAAGACAATGGTAGCACTTCTGTTTCCTTAAGAACTGAGATCGGTAAAGGTAAAAACATGAGAAGATCAGGACCAGCAACATAGACACTTCGAGAGCAGAGTTGGTGCTCACAACTGGAGAACACAAATGAGAAAGACCATGAACTAAGCTCCCTGGAACATCAGGGTCGGTTTTAGGAAGAGATCATTTGTGGATGAATCTTAGAGACCTTATAGGGACTGTTTGATGTGTGGGTCATGGTTTCTCTTAATTAGGCCTCTCAGTTGAAATATATAAGAAAAGATAAATGCCATGCAAGACAATGTGCTGATACAGAATCCTGGAAGGGCTTCTGTTAGTCACCTATTTTGGGGGCTTAATTAAAAATTGAAAACCAGGATGAACAGAATATAGTTACTGCCTAAGGTAATGTAATGATAGCCACTTGGATGAGGGTGGAGCTAACCTTACCCTCCCCTTTAGCTCAGACAGTTCCAACAGTCTACCACAGAGCTGGGAGCTTGTCTATGGCCATTGAGTCAGCCACTGTGCCTCTCCTTTAGTATATATGACCTATTCTATAGCTTTTGAAAGAGATCAGGTCCCAGAAATATCAAAAGCAAGCTAGAATAGGATCAATTAAATAAACAGTTACTTCCTACAGACTAGATACAACTTAGACAAAAAGGTACAGAATTCTGTGCCATGAGCTTTGGGAAAGAGGCCTGGTAGCAGGTGACATGGGAGATTGTAGAATATCATGTACTTCTTTCTCCATTTTGTGAACGAGAGAGACAGTAGGGACAGAAGAGTCATTTAATGCAACAGAACCATGCAGGCTATAGGACTAATAGCTATTCACAGCACTCCACCTGGGAAGAAGTGACAAGCACTCAGGCCACAAGTGGAACAAGCCACTCTGCTAGGGCAGGACATTTAATCAACTTCAAATACTTCCCACCACAAGGGAATGAAATCATTACTCTTAAAAGATAGAACAGAGGCAATGATCTTAAAGCGACAGCAGGAAACTTTCCTCTTCAAAAATACTCACTACCCAGGGCTGAGATTATAGACAAGGAGTGAGATGCTTATCCTGAAAACACAGAACCCCAGTTTATATGCACAGTAACACACACACACACACACACACATACACACACACACACACACACACACACACCATGCATACATGCACACATGCACAATTGTGAAGTTACAATACAATTCAACCATAACTTGTAATGACATGAATTGCAATTAAAGTGCAGAGCTTCTGTGTGGATGAACACACATGTTCTCAAGTAACAGTTCATAGGTTAGGAAATTCCTGCAGAGGCAAGAATCAGGTTGCATGACAGTAATCTTAGAACTTAGAGGGTCTAGGCAAGAAAATTGCAAAGGCAAGACTAGCTAGAACATGTGTCAAAACAATCAGCCAGACTCTGTGTCAAATAAATAAATAAATAAATAAATAAATAAATAAATAAATAAATAAATAGAGGCGAGAAGGGAAAATGTTATCAAGGACAAGTCAAGGCCATATGAAAGCACAAGCTATGCCTACTAAATGTCCAAAGTTCTGGGTGTGTGAGGGCAAAGAACGGTGAGGCTGGAAGGAGAGACTGGGCTCAGACTGAACAATGACCTTGAATCCCTACCCCATTTAGAGCCACTTTTACAATTAGAAGTTTTGTTCTGTCAGGAGTGTGTTTTAAGTACTAGCAAATGCTGTTCGTGATGGAGGTATGTGTTTGAAGGTTATTCTTATAAGTCTCTGTCATTAGTTAAATGGCTGCTCTGATAGTCCAAGTATCAGGCAGTACCTGAGTGGCCTAGAATTCTCATGACAAAGGAGGACACAAGGTAGGTGTGGGCATCAGATATAAAACAATTGACATAAATATGAAGAGTCTGGGGAAGAAGGGCAATGGCCAAGGAAGGCCTTGAAGGAGAGTCCTGGACCACTGTTCACGGATCTGCACCAATTAAACAAACTACAGGAGGGGATATATAAACTCTGTGGTGAACACATTGGGTTTAGTGTTCACGGGGTATCCTGAGAAGATTCACTGGAAGTGGGAGATGTGAATCTGTTACTTGGGGGAAAAGCCTGAGCTAGAGGCACAATTTTGATTATCAGATATGAGCGTTGATAAGGTAATGAAGAAAGAACAATGCAAAGAGACAGAAGGGGAGGATAAAAGAAGTTTTAAAGGAGAATAAGAGAGGGAAAGGAGAAAGTCCTAAATGACTACACAGCAGAAGAAGGAAGAAAAGTTGCTTCTAGCACACCAAGAAAAAAGCAAACAGGTTAACACGGGCTGCAGCACACAGCAGAGCTGAAGACCTAGTAAATGGGGTCCCAAGGATGCTTAGATGCTAAACAAGGAAGTGAAAAAAAATAAATGGCTACCAGAGATGCCTAACAGGAAGCCAAACAGCAACAACAACAAAAAAGAGCAGTCAGAAATCATTTTGTAGTTGGAATAGAAATGTATGTATCTGTGGGGTGCCATTTTTATCACCACTTTCCTAATCAACATGCCACCTTTTTACTTCAGAGGGCCTGGGGAGGGTCATCTCCTGAGTGTTAACAGTTTAAGGCTGTCACCACAGCAACCAACAGACCAACTCTGCCTGGCACTAATGGCATCCCAGCCTGTGGCCTGCCTGAGAAGGAGACTGTGCTTTCAGACAAGGCTGAACAGAACACAGTCTAGATGCTGGTGTCTGAGTACTGCCTGATTCCAGGTATAGTCTGTAATTACAGGAATGCTGAACCCTGTCATACAGCAAGGTAGCAGGTAGGAGAGATAAATTAATTCCTCGCTTCCTGAGTAAAAATACATATTTATCAAGTCCAGTTGGATTTGTTTTTTAATTAGCTGCTTTTTAAAAGCCAGAGTTTTAGAAACTCCTTTATCAAGCTGTCTCTTTTCCTAATATTAAGGAGGGCACTTTCACACCTAACTGATTTTTCTTCAAGGGCGACATGACTGCTCTGACTCTGTCTCAGCAAACCTTCAAGGGCCAGCTTGCAAGAAAGAAGAAGAAATGCTTCTTTATGCTATTCTCTTCTTTCATATAAACCTATGCATCAATTCATGTCCCCAGGCTGAGGCAATGTTAAAGGTGATTTGAGGGTCTATTTTCCATTTAATTATGGTTTACTGTAACACCAAAATAAACAGTAAGCAAAGCCTGCTTGAGAGGAGTCCTGTTGAACAGCAATGGATTTTGTTTCCTTTGGTAATCAGACTCAGTAGAAAATTGCCATAGGTACACTAGGGAATTGTCACAAAGCTTAGTCACCTGACCATGGCCCTCTTCAGGCAAGGTGTTCAGCATTATGAATAAAACACGGAGGGTCAGGAAAGCTACTGACCAGAGCACACGAAGAACATGCCCAGGCATTCCGTGGGTGTCTGGGTTAGAGCAGTGGTAACTAATCTCACAATGATAGTCTAGCCTTCACACTATTGTGACATTCACATAATGTCATTTGTCAAAGTTTCCTTTGACTTATTAATTTTTGGCTCATTTCTTCCAAAGTAATCAAAATATCGACCTTGGACTAGGGCATAAGGCGAGTACACATAACCTGATATAAAGACATAATGGAATTCATCACTTCACTGGTGTCATGGTATCATTAAGTTTATTTATATTTTATCAACAATACCTGATATTGGACCT
>JANHMN010000015.1:62191591-62193347 GCA_030674055.1 Rhabdomys pumilio
CCATGATACTAATGGACTAAACCTCTGAAACTTTAAACCAGCCCCAATTACATGTCTTACTTTACAAGACTTCCTGTGGTCATGGTGTCCCTCCACAGCAATGAAAGCCTAGCTAAAACACGTATGTCTGCCTAGCTAAAACACGTATGTCTGCACTTGAAATGTCCCTACTCTAGGCAGGCCTCTCTTAGCTCACCCTCCTTTTGCTATGTCAGAGCACTCAGCACACTGTGCCATTTATCAGAAGAGAGATGCTCTCAGTAGAAGAAGGAACCAAGACACAACTTTAGAGAAAATGCTTGAGTCTTAAAAAATAGATCAAAGAAGCATCACATCAAGACTCCTCCTGAAAGAGCTTGTTTCTTCCTGAATAGGTCAAAAGCTAAGTAAACAGCTGAGCAGCGCCACCCACAGGAGAGCCAAGGCTGCTAACCTTCAGAGACATCAGTGAACATGAAGACTCTCTCCAAGTCCCCAGAATTCTCATCTTGTCTTCTGAAGAAGTTATATCATCCCAGAGAAAGAGGTCAGTTGTTTTTATTTGGGCAAGATAGATCAGTGGGTAAAAGCACTGGTCAGAAAGTCTGGCAATGGTAATAGTTTACTCAACAGAACCCACACAGTAGAAGGAGAGAACCAACTACTATAAGTAAATTGTCTGCTGACATGTTCCTTTTCACAGACATACACACAAATAGACAGGTGGTGGATGGATGGGATGGATGGACGAACAGACAGACAGACAGACAGACAGACAGACAGACAGACAGACAGACAGACAGACAGACAGACAGGGAATATAAAAATAGATGTAATCAAGCCAACTGAGATGTGCCTACTACATTTTGGGATACTGCACATGGAACTCAGCAACTAAAGAAAAAGAGATGCAGTCCAAGTCCCTAAAGGGAACTAAGCTGCTGCAGGAATCTCTATAGACATGAGGAAAAGCATTTCTCATCCACTTTCATTTCAACTCCATTGTGGACAAGTTTAGGCAAAGCAGAAGTCCCCCCCAAAAAATGGTAATATGTAAACTGAGCCAGGAGATTGTGAAATGCTTAAGTGGCCCTTTCTAAGCTCTAACATTTCCAGGGTTATTAACTGACACTGTTCTGTAAAACAAGGGCAGAGCCTCTATGGTATCACTTAACTGCCATACCCTGAACATACCATGCATGCCTCTTACATGATACTCACACGTTTTTAGCTCAAAAATACTACTGTCTCAGTTGCTACAATCAACGTAGAGAACTTCATGAATCTAACTGTCTCAAACAATTGCAAAGACTTTCTTGGCGGCTCTCATTTCTGAGAACTTCCTACATCCATTCCATCATCAGCCTTGGCTGCTATGGCAACCAGAATAGTTCAGAAGTGATTTGAAATAAGTATGACTACACATCCAGGATTCCTGCAGGAAACCGAAAGACTATGAGATCTAATCCACTCCAAACATTCAAAATAAAGCATCAATCTTCACTCTGAAACCTATTTATGCTCCCATTTGCAAATCAATAGATAACAACCTGGTACAATTACACAGAAGCACCAGGAGAAGCCTTTCATTTTACTCTGAGCTAGTCATGAGAGTGGCACTTAGGTGCCCTCCTCCTCCTCCCAGTTTGATTAGGCCTTTTAAACACAGCCTTGTTTTTAGTAGCTTAGATTCACAGCAAAGCTTAATTGGAAGCACCCATTTTTATTCTCTCTCTCTCTCTCTCTCTCTCTCTCTCTCTCTCTCTCTCTCTCTCTC
>JANHMN010000015.1:62193357-62214933 GCA_030674055.1 Rhabdomys pumilio
CTCTCTCTCTCTCTCTCTCTCTCTCTCTCTCTCTCTCTCTCTCTCTCCATACACAGCCTCCTCTGCTACCAAATTCCTGCATGAAAATGCCCCAATTATTACAATCAGTCAGCCTAGAGTAGTACATTATCAGCACCGAAACTCTAGAAGGAATGGAAAGAATCAGCACTCTCTCTGTCTTGCAATGGCCACTGCTAAGTAAATTAGCCCTTTGCTTCTGAATTTGGCCACATCCAAATTGTAAAGTCATGGGCAGAGCATAGCTAAATTCTTTGCCTAAATGTAACATGAATGGCCCCTAGGACATTTGCTCTCTGAAATCTCACGAGTAGCCATTACAGTTCGTATCTACATCTGTATATCGCCTGTCTAATCACCCACCAGAGTTGCCCAGCAGGTTCTGCTTTCAACATTTTATGGATTCTCTATCCCACAACTCCAAAGTTGTCCACCCTCATCTCACAAACCAGTTCCAAAGACCTGTGCATCTCCTTTCAGTTTTCATGTCACATATCTGCTGGGTTTCTCACAGCTATGACAAAATACTGGACAGAAGGGGCTTACAGACAAAGTGGTTTGTTCACCATCATGGTTCACAGGACACAAGGCACAGCATCATGAGTTCCATCTCTGTCAGCAAGAGCATGAAGTATGGTTTGCACCCATCAGAGATCAGGAGGCAGGGAACTCAGGCAGGAATCAGCACCAGCCTAAACCTTCAAGCTTGACTTCAGAAGTTTTATAACCTCTCAACACAGCAGGACCATATGGAGACCAGGTGTTCAAACATATGAGCCCATGAAGGACATTTCATATTCAAACTATAACACTTGCAGTTGTAAGGATGGGTGATTTGCCGGAGTCTGGAGAGGAGAGTTGTCAGATCTAGTCAAGAATAACTCTTATGGGTAAAATTAGATATTTTGTAAATTAAACAATAATTACTGTGTATTATAATTATAATCTCTTAGAGCCTTGTCCAGAAAAGATGCTTTATTAGCTAATGACTGAATTTGACAGCAAACCTCATTCTGACATATTATTCAAAGGCTTCCAAATTTGCTCAAATCTTCTAAGTACTACAATTGCTTAAATTCTTCAAAGAATTTCGTGTCTTCTTTGGTAGAATCCTGAAAGGTTTTAAGTGTTTTTCCTGCTACTTTCTAAGTGTTAATGAAATAATTTACAAATACATATTTTTCCAACACTTCTAAATAGTATCTCTTGATTTAGTTTGAAAGAAAGAGAGGGAAGTAGGGAGGGAGAGGGAGAGAAGCATTGTCAGAAACCTAGATCTGAATCTGCATCACATTGAGCCAGGCTAGACCAAGATCAGGCCTGCAGACTGCCCACACTCAGAATGTCAGCCTCATCTAATGTCAATAATGAGTATTTGGGACTGTATACTGCAAAATAGAACATGTATTTATAGAAATAAGAGGCTTCCCCATCTCCAACTTTTCTGCTCATGAGAAAGACATGAAACTTCAAGATGACATATCACTGCAAGGTGACATATAACTGTAAGTTGATATACCCTGAGAACATCCAAATACAGTACGTGTGTGTCCTGAAAGTGTACTCTCAGCTCCTCCCAAGAGTGATTAAGAGGTTAAGGGGTTACTTTCTAAATTTATTGCCTATTCTTAAGACTACAATGAATAAGAGTCTAATGGAAATTTGGTGTGGTCAACTGAAATGAGAGATAAATAACAAATATGTGCAATTTAAAAATAAACATGAGACTGTTTGGAGTGCATCCATTACACTGGTACTCCCTACAGAGGAAAGGCAGTGAGCAGGAATTCTGTGTTTATTTTTATCAAGTGACTGATAGATTTCAACACTCTACTCCGAGAGCTCCATGTATCAAGGTCTTCAAGAGGGCTCCATGGTAAAGTCACATGCCAACAACTCTGAAGACCTTAGTCTGACCTCCAGGACCCACACTGGTGGAAGGAGAAATGCTAACCCCAATCACCACATGTGTACCATGGTGTCCATGTGCATGTGTGCGTACACACACACACACACACACACACACACACACACACTCCAATGGTCACATTCAAAATAAATAAATAAAATATAGTCTTTATGAAGAAAAACAAAAACCACTTCAGGTATCATTCAAACCCCCTAAAGGACACAGCTGTCACCAAAAATACTAAAATTCAGAAAACAGGATGAGAATGTGGTGCTGCCACCAACCACCCATCAAGCAATAAATATCTGGCTGAACACCACTCATTAATGATATCAATATGTGAATGCCCCTGCCATGGAAGAGAAATCCCACAGGAATGAGAGCCACTTCTGTTCACTCTTCTGCTGTGTCTCCAGCACTGGACACATAAGAAATGCTCAGCTAACCACTGAATAAATATTAGAACGGATGGGATGGCTTCCAAAGAAGTGACTGTCCATAGGCTCCCTGGTACTTGGGGGCTGACCTTGTGAAGGCTCACAGCACCCTTGGCCTGTGGGCCCAGACGTGATGCTCCAGCTCTTCACCTCCCTCCCACAGTTGGTTCTATGCTCATGACTTCACAGGCAAAGGGCTTCTATGGCTGGATGAGCACACGCATCCTTGCTGAGGAGAAATCAGTGATGGCTTTGGAGATGACGGTGATCTTCATCCTTTTTCAAGGGCCTGCTTCAGACAAAGATGCCACTTAGAAACAGTGTCATTGCAGTTGCTAGGGAGATGAGGAGAATGCTCAGGGTGAGGGGACAATGAGTGCTTACAACAGCCTGCAGCCCAGGGCACAGTGACCAGAATGGAGACAGAGGGCCGGCCTGGCCTCCTAGCCCAGTCCCTTCCAGTCTGCCCAAATTGTCCTCATTTGGTTTCCTGCTTAGAACCTGTAAATTAGTAGCCTGCACCTGATGCATTCCAGATATTTACATTATTGAATTCATTGACTGCTAGAGCACATGGCAGCAAAAGCAGAGCAGGAACAAGGCACTTAGCTATTGACTTATTTCTCAGTAACCCTCCCTGGTAATAGTCAAGGTATGCAAATAGAAAATGGGCATAAAGTAGGCAACCCAAGAGGTCATGAAGCAAGACTATCACCTAGTCACCACAGTCCTATGGACATTACTGGGGATATTCAGACACAGGGTCTTATGTGTGCCATAAGTGATCTATAATCGACATTCTCAGCCATATAAAATACGATTTTTAATTTTGCAGCCCTCCCCCCCCCCGTGTGTGTGTGTGTGTGTGTGTGTGTGTGTGTGTGTGTGTGTGTGTACATGCAATTGACTTTATATGTGTGACTACAGGCTCAGATGATAGTGGTCAGAGGACAACCTTGGGTATTGGTCTTTACCTTCTATTCTTTTGAGACAGAATCTCTGTTGATTTTCTACTTGATATCGGAGGCTAACTGGCCTTAGGCTTCCAGAGATTCTCTCTCTTTCCACCTCCCATCTCTCCATCCATCCATCAGAGTGATAGAATTACAAAGGTTTCTGATGCAAACCACACAGGGTCCCATCCAAGACAAAGAAATGATGGCAACCAGGACTATTGAAACAGGGAAAACCCTCTTCCCTGGGGAGGTACCTCCTAACTGATTATTCAACACCAGGTGGTCAGCTCTGAAATCATATATAGATAAATAACTCCAAACTCAACACTTTGTATTTATATATTTATGTACTTTATATACATATATATGTTTGTAACAACAGTAATTAAAAAAAGAGAGACTGAATTAGAGAGGGAGGAAAGGGAGTGAGGGGGTAGAGGAAGATCAGGGAAGATGAAATGATGTAATTATACTTTAATTGCAAAAAAAATGTTAATTAAAAATAGTCCCACTACACACCTGTCTTTTTATGGATTCCGGAGATTCAAACCCAAGCCCTCAAACTTACATAGAAAGAACTTTTTTGCCCTGAGATCGTGTTCCAGTAGGTAAGTTGTGGAAGCCAGAATACTGTTATGCTATAGTGTTGTCACTCACAGTGTCATTTCCTATAAAGGAGTCCTGCTGTACTTAGAAATGAGGAAAGATACAGATTGTGACATTTGATTCTCTGGCATGGGAGGCAAGGCAAAATGCAAATGTTCAAATCAATCTCATATTACAATAGCATTTCCCACGTACAGATTCCCGAATTACCACAACTGCCTTGGTATAATGGCTCACCAAACAGGACCCAGATTCCTTTAAATTTTAAATTCTTTAAAAGAATCAATTCATCATCCTGAATAAGTTAGTTTAAGACCCAGTGAATGGGGTTAATGCTGTTCACAGTCACACACACAAATTATCATTCCAGAGTGAATTAAGAGCTGTATCAGTCAAAAGGCAATTTTAATGTTATCCCATGAACAATAGCATTATGAGTTAACAAAGCATCATTCCTAGACATTGTGTTTGCTTTTCCTTCAAGCCTAAAAAAAAAATCAGATTTTTTTATTCAAAGAACTTAATTTTTTCACAAAAAAAAAATCAATACTTGAGTCCATTTTTTTCTTTCTTTTCACATGTGTATATATGTAGTATACATGGATGTTTGTATGCATAGTCACATGTATGTGAATGAATACATGGGCAATGGTTGGCACTGAATATTTTCTCAGAGCCTTTCTTGCTGCATTTGCTGACACACGGTTTTGGAAATGGAGTTTGCTAGTTTAGCTAGTCTTACTAGATAATTTGTTCCAGGAATTCCCTGTCTCTACCTTCCAAAGACAGGACGCTGTGGGGCACTATACCTGCATTGACTATATGTGGGTGGTACAACTACAAACCCTAGTCTTTACATTTCTACATAAGCACACTACCCACTGAGTCATCTCTCTAGCTCTATCAGCTTTCCCTTCATGAAGAAAGTCAAGAAGTTAAGAATATTAACTCATGGCAACAAACCTGTCATCAAATTTATTCAACCCAACTATATCCTGCTAAATATACTTGCCTTTGGAAATGGCATAAAATGAAACCTAAATAACAAAAGAGCATGTGGGGCTTGGAAAGGGATGGTGAGAACAGAAAAGGAATGGAAGGTAGGGACAGATCAGAGGAGCATGCCCTTTTAGCCTACATATAGGCCATGATGGTTAAGAAAGTCACCAAACTCCAGAGTAGAATCCCAAAGGGGTCAATAAAAACCCACAAAAAGGAGCTCATGGAAGTGAATAGCAAGGTCACCAACCTCCACTCATACCCCTTCTTCACTGTTTATGAACTGATCACTGCTATCTACAACTGAAGAACCCCTCCTTTAAGGTTATTTTATTGGTTGTGGAGAGATAGTGTGGTGGTTAAGAGGGTATACTGTTCTTCCAGATGATGCAGGTTCGGTTCCAGAACTCACAACCTTATGCAATGCCAGCTCCAAGGGATGCAATGCACCTGGCCTCCCTCAGCGAGCTCCTGTACTCTCATGTATGTGCATACCTACACACAGACATATCACTTTGAAACAATATTTTAAAAAATATTAGTACAGTGTTTTTAATTCACTGACTAGTCAAAAGTATCCCCTTGGGCTACAAGAATATTATCCTCACAAAAGGTTAGGGAATACATGCTTTCAAGACAGTGGACAAAGAAAGGAAGCCACATCTTCCCCAGTATGGTTCACACAGCTGGCAAAGCAGAGAACTGCCTCAAGAAACTTGACTGGCTGGATTAGGCCACCATTTTGGCACTGGTTGATTTTTGACTCTGGACAAATACAAAGTACCTTCCTTGAAAATCAAAATAACAAGATAACAAAAAAATAAAAACTTCAAATTGCAAACTGTAAAATATTCTTCTTAATATACATTTTGCTAGCCCCTTCTGGAAACACTACTAAATAAATACAGTTTTTTGCTGTACAAAATATACAAAATGTACAGTAAAATACACAGAGCTTCTGGGGGAAGAAAATGGCACTAGAGACACAACACTCTGAAAAGTAATCATCCATAACAAATAGAGTAAAAAAAAAATAGGGACTTAATTAAAATGTCTGCATGGGTTTTTTTGTTTTTGCTTGTTTTTATTTTTTGTGGGTTTTTTTTTTTTTTTTTTTTTTGGTTTGGTTTGGTTTTTTTGGGAGGGGGTTGTGGTTTTTTTTGTTTGTTTGTTTTTGGTTTTGTTTTTTTTGTTTTTTTTGTTGCTTTTTTTTTGTTTTTTTTTTTGTTTTTTTTTTTTTTTTTTTTTTTTTTTTTTTTTTTTTTTTTTTTTTTTGTTTTTTTTTTTGTTTTTTTTTTTGTTTTGTTTTTTTTTGTTTGTTTTGTTTTTTTGAGAGGGCTGAGATAGTCTGACTCCATTACAGACTTCAAATTGACAGTTCAGACTAGGCCTAGATCACTGAGCAAGTCCAGGCAAGTAAGTCAGTTACTGGAAAAAGCCTAGGCCTCAGGCAGCCAATCAGAAACTGACCTGCCATCAGTAGCTGCCCTGCCACCTGGCTTGAGGCTAGTGCAATGAGTCAGCAACAGTTTCCAGTCTTCCCCAGCAGTAGTTTCCAGCTCCCCAACCCCCTTCCCAACAATGATTCTGGAATGTTCCAAGTTATAGAACCAACCAAATAAGGTAAAGATCACCTACCCCTCCCTGAAATTTCCTTAATGTGCTTTAAATTGGGCCTGCAAGCTCACTTATGTGTCTCCATCTTGGTAAATGGTAAACCCTAGCTAGCATATTGGACTTGCAGAATATAACTCTCTTTGCTTTTGCATACTACTTGAGTCCAGGGTATCTTTTGTCAGTGAATCATAGACCCTTAACATTTAAAAACATTAATTCTCTAAGAAATACAAAAACCAGGCTGGAGAGAGCTCAGCCTTTAAGAGCACTGACTGCTCTTCCAGAGGTCCTGAGTTCAATTCTCAGCAACCACATAGTGGCTCACAACCATCTGTAATGAGATCCAATGCTCTCTTCTGGTGTGTCTGAAGACATCAACAGTATACTCATATACATAAAATAAACAAAATCTTTAAAAAAAATACAAATACCAAAGAGTCATGTATTTTGCAGATAATACACACTTCCCAGATTAAAAAAGTCACAAAAGTTGGCCTATAGAAGAAAGCATCCCAAGGGTCTTTGTTGTGGGTCATTTATGGTCCTGGAAAGATGGCAATCTGAAATTTGTGTCAGCAAAGAGTGGTGGGAGTCTAAATTGTGAAAGGGCCATCAGACGGTTGAGAAATGGCTCTTTGTGGGTTTCTGTGGGGCTGCGTCTGTCTGGCTCTGTGACCTTCATCTCTCCAACAGAGAAGCTGTGCGTGCCCAAGTGTAAGAGCCACATCTCATTCAAACTGAATCCTAATAAGGCAGTTGGACTGGGACGACTTCGTGTTTGCAAATGAGTTTTAGAGTCAGAGTGACTGTGTTAGGGAGTGCTTCTCCAGACTGGAAAAAACAACGGCAAAACAGTTCAATGGGCTCATCCCCTTTGCCCTTGCTATTTGTGTAAACACAGACATCAATATCTGCTCTGAGCTATTCCTTTCCTCATGAATACTGGGCTCCGGGAAACTTTGGAAGCAGGCTTCTCTGAACCACTGAGTCTTCCTTACATATTGTTACCTTTGAGCCTCACAGAGGATGTTTGATTAGGGAGTTGAGATCACTCACTGGTAGATTTTTATCTGCCAATTATGAATAATTTTTAATAGAGTACAAGGTTAGCATAGTAGTACACACCTGTAATCTCAGCAATGAGGAGGCAATGGTAGAAGGAATGTCGGTTTGAACCCAGCAGTAGCTATTTAGTGAAGACACCTCTTAAAAATATTCAAAGAAGAAAGGAAAGACAGAAAGAAGAGAGGACGGATGAATGGATGAAAGGAAGGGAAAAAGTGATGGATATGTTAGTGTTGTTTCCTTTTTATATAACTTACTGAACTTAACACAATTTAATATTAGATAGTTGCTGTATTTAGCAGTCAGCACAGCACATGAACTAGAGAATTTCATAATTGGCTCCTGTGTATCAGTAGCTTCATTACCTTACTGTAGCCTGGTCTCCAACCAGCAGCTTACTAGGATGCTCTGAAGCCACTGGAGAGAGACTTGCTTCTACTTTGCTGCCTTCTTCTTTTGGAAGCATGTCTCTTTACATTGCTGAGAAAAGTTCCTATCAGCAATTCAACTGATATCCAAATCCAACCTTGAGCCTTCAAACAGGCTTCCTAGAATTTCTCTAGGTATCCATGGCCCTAAGGACCACACATCCTACTAGGCAGGTCTGTGATAAAGGTCTGAAGAGGGAAGACTATCACTGGATATCCAAGCATGAAAATATGAACCTGTATAAAACACCACATCACAGAATAATCAACTCTATTGTTGACACTTGTGATGTCAGGACATTAGAATTAGTTCGCTAAGACTACCAGTTGCTACCCATATATATATATATTTAGATTCTGAACTGATTTTCCAAGGACAATAACATCATCATTCCCTTGCTTAAGCAAAAGATAACATTTGACAGTCAACGGTGAGTCATATGTACCATCCTAGTTGTGTGATATTCCCCTTCAAAGCCTTGGCTTTTCCTCCTCCCTTGTGTATTTCTGCACAGAAAAAAAGAAAGAAAGAAAGAAAGAAAGAAAGAAAGAAAGAAAGAAAGAAAGAAAGAAAGAGATAGATGAAAGAAGGATGAATTGAAGGTAATTATTTTGATCAAACTGGTGCGTAAAAATTTATATAGAGAAAGGTTAAATGGTCAGTGTCAAAACCACACTAATATCTTCTTGTCAGGATTGGGTTAGTATGTGGGTCTTGGTCCCATGTTGTTGAGAACCATTCTGCCCTATGTTGGGGCCAAAAATGTTGAGAACTGCACTAGCCCACGTTTGGGGGCCAAAATGTCACGAACCACTCTGTCAATGTTGGGTTGGCACTGCCAAAAGCCTTGGGGACTAACTTGTTAGCCCAAACTGCCCCAAGCTGCATTGGTATGCGGGTCTGGGTTCAGTAAGAGAAAGAGTGAGGATGGACATGAACAATGGAGACCAGACAGGGTGTGATTCAATCCCATTTATTCTTCAGTCTTTCTTCCTAGTCCAAGTCCCAAGTCTTGAGTTCCTAGTCCCTAGTTCCTAGTCCCTAGTGCCTCCAAGTTCCAAGTTACTTCTTCCAAGTGCTAAGTGCCTAATGTCTAATGCCTAATAACTAACTCCAAATTGTACTGAACTCTTCTGTCTGCCTCTCGCCTTTTATATGTCTCACTTCTAAGTCACGCCCTTAAGTCATGCCCTTAGGTCTTATCTCTAAATCACACCTTAAGTCACACCCTTAAGTCTCAGTTCTAAATCACACCTTTAAGTCTCACACACCCAAGGGAAGATCCTGGGTATCTAAAACAAGATGGTATCAGAGTGTGCTCAGCTGTTGTAGGCTATTGTAATCAAGTCTCTTATCAGGGTATATGGCTCAAGATGGCTGCAAGGATGATAGCCGCTTTCTGTTGGCTCCCCATACCATGTCTGTGTCCAACATGGGGTAAGGCCCTCTCAGGAAAGATCAAGATGTGGGAAGTTTGACTGTGTTCTCCCTATGATGGCACCAGGTGGGCATCAGGCTGTGTGAAGCCTCGGACCCCTCTTTGGGGGGAGTAGGGGAGCACAGTCTGAGGTCCTGTGGGGAGCCGGAGCTAGCTCATCTGGTACTCAGGCTCTTGGGCCTCCAGGTGCCACTAGAGGACTGCAGAAGGGCCAAGAATGATGTGTGGGCATATGGGCTGGATTGGCCTGCTGCCAAAGGGGAGAGAAAGGGAGAGAGTCTTTGGCTGTGTCCCACAGGGTTGAGTCTTGCTTGGCTGGGCCACAGCTGCTCACTTCGCTTGGGTGGCTGATGGTCTTTGTGGCTAGGAATGAAGAGAGGTCATCTTCAGGATATTAGACAGTGGCTCTATAGGCTAAGGCCTGTTCCCCAAGGCGGATCCCGAAGAAGAGAAACAGTCCATGTCTTAACATGTTTATTATCATGGCAGAAAAAAAATGAAAACTGAACCCCAGTTCCCTCAGGGCCGGCCTGAGGTTAAATACCTTTTGCAAAAAGGAAGGTCTGGGAAAGAATGTTTTATTGGCTATGCTCTTCTAGCTTTTAGGTACCTTATTAATATGGAGATCTGCCTTGAGACTACTCCACGGCCTGTAGTCATGCCTTCTACCTGGAGGGGCTAGTGTACATTGCCCTATGTAACAAAAGGACCCAAATCTATGAAGGGCTGTGGTCTCGTGTCAGGAGCCTGGAGTCTGGGAGCATAGCTGTCCCTTAGGGTCACCTATGTCCCACCTGGGGCTCCTTAGGATCACCTGGGGTCTCTGGCAGTTTCTAGCCTGTGTTCAACCAGAAATCAGTCTACCTTTTACAGTCCTACATCAGGGTTTGACTTGGAAGAAGGGAATAAGCCTCACATGTGAGAGACTTGAGGTTCCATTCCTAACACCATCAAAAAAAATCCTCAAAATTTAGAATTCAAACATTACACTCCCAGAGTCATCTAACTTTTGATAATAACTCTTAGAAACTGAAAGCAGGAAGTGCTGGCTTATCCCTGTGGAGTGGAGGCAGGAGGATCGAGAGTTTAAGGTCATCCTCAGCTATATAGTAAATACAAGGCCAGCACAGGTTCCAGAAACACCGTCTTTACCTCCCCCAGCTCCCTACCACAAAATTAAAATAGCAAAATGATAGTCATTTTTAGCATCTCACCCTAAGCTAAGTAAACTTATTCAGTGAGGGCTTCACAAATGTTCCTCTAAGAGTCAGTTCTCATATCTGATAGCATCTGAAACTCACCTAGTCTGAGGCAAGCTTTGGCCAGCACACAAGCATTTAACCTACCAGTATGACGGCTTGCAAGGAGAGGCTATTTTACAGTCAGACATGATCAACTCTTGCCTTGTTTTGGATCATTGTAATGCGTTAAGTGTTTGTTTATTCAATATTTATTCAGTTACTTCATTTTTATAAGGCTTCATGGGAGTAATCTTTTCAACACAAAGGGTAGACCACATATGGTGATGCATGCCCTATGCTCCACTATGAAGTATAGATAAGACAATCATATGTTGAAGGCCAGCCTCAACAACATAAAGATCTGCATCCTAGCCTGGGCTACTGGAGACCTAGTCTCAAAAACAAAAGAAACAAACAAACAAACAAACAAAGTAATAAGTAGACTGGCAGGTAGTGTATGCCTTTAATGCCAGCAGAGCCAAGTGGATCTCTGAGTTCATGGCCACCCTGGTTTATGCAGTGAGTTCCAGGCCTAGCAGAGTCACACAGTGAGGCCCTGCCTTGAAATAATACAAATTAAATTATAAGTAAATAAATACACATTTTTTTTTCTGGAGAAAAAGGCAGAAGGAGTCCAGATGTGATGGTGCACACACAGTCTCAATACTCAGAAGCTATGGCAGGAGAGAGCTTGAATTCTTCATTCCAAAAACAGTGAAAGGAAAGTGGAAAGGAGTGATTCACTAAAGCCAATAAAAGACACTGATCCATAAATGCCAATCTAAGGAGGACGAGTGGGTCACCTGCAGGTTTCCAGGTGATTTATCACCATCAGAGGAAGAGTAAACAGGTGGGGCTGCACGAGGAAGCTCTCAGGCACTTCTCACCCCATGCTCTCACTGCCAGCGAGTGGCACCATTTAATGTGAGGATTGCAGCAGGTGGCTGGCATGCTGACTTCCCTCTCCTCTCTCTGACAGAAGCCATTTAATGATCTCTTACCAAAGTGTGGTTTGACTTAGACTCTTCTCATTCTGTAAATTATAGAGATGTGAAATAGTGGCAAAAGGAGCTTATTGGGTAAATTTCCTGCTATACAAGTATGAGGAGGTACTTTCAGGTCTCTAGAACCCATACAAAACCCTGGTGTACCAGCATCCATCTGTAATCACAGCACTTCAGGGGCTGAAACAATTTCTGAGGGCTTGCTAGCTGGTCCATCTAGCTGAAATTACTAACTCCAGGTTCAGTGAGACACCCTGCCTCAAAGTTAAGGTGAAAGAGCAATGGAGGAAGGCACTGAGGTCAACCTCTATCCTACACACACACACACACACACACACACACACACACACACACCTACCTGTATGCACAAGCACATGCCCTCGACACACATATGCACATATGTATGTATGCACCACACACACACAAATACTGATAAGACTGTCAGAATGTACTAGAACATTTACTAATCTGTTAATGGCATGAAGAGTTTCCTAAGAAAATACATCAGACTATTATAATAATGCTAGAACTCTGGGGGAATTCTGAGCAATGCTTTATGTAACTATTTTTTCTGTTGTCCGTGTTTCCATGGTTATGCATTAATCTTGGATTGGGGAAAAACATTCTAAAATAAATAAAGATGAAGTGAGAAAGCATACATAATTGTATAGTACTTGTTAAATTAAATCTCTCCCAAAATATTTTTAAATTTTATTTGCATTTTTATTTTAAGATTTTTACATTTATTTAGTGGTGTGTGTGTGTTTTTGTGTGTGTGTGTGTGTGTGTGTGTGTGTGTGTGTGTGTCAGAGACTATTTATAGAAGCTCATTTTTCCTTCTACCATGTGGGTCCTAGTAATTGGTCTCAGTTCATCAGGCTTGTTGACAAGTGCCTTTACTTACTGAGCCACCTTACAACCCCATAAAAAGTATTTAAATGCCCAAAAAATGCTCTCCCAGCCTTTCCTTAACCACCTGTGACAATGATTTGAATTCTCTGAATCATCATGCTAACTCCAACGCTGGGCCTCTATAATTCTGATACTTTTAAGTATGGTTCTCTGTGCTCCTTATTTACTTCCAGTTTTCCCTCCAACACTCCTAACAAAAAGCTTTTCTGAGATCCCCAGTACATTACAAATGTTCACTCTTTGGAAAGAGCCCTCCAGCATTCATCAATAGCAAGCACTCCTTCCTTGTAATAACCACAGAAAGTATGTTATTCCCAAGTGACTTAGCACCGTGCCTGCTGAATAGAGAGATGAATGAATGAATAAGTAACTTTGACATTTTTATAATTTAAACAAATGGCTGACCTTCTTTCTCTCACTTAAATGATCGGCTGTTTAACCAGAATGCTAAACCAAGTAGGTGTTTTCAAACCAGAAACGGAGTTGCAATTATTTGCATAAGTTCAGTATATCAATGTTACTAAGAGTACTTGCTCAATAAATATTAACTTATTTTACAGTGAGTGCCTGGATCTGTGTGAAGTACAGAAGAGAGAAACAGAGAGCATTTTTTCTCAGCAAACTGCAAGACCACTACAGGCAGAGAAATCTACAGTCATAGTAGACAGGAGGAGGGCCACACTGAAGCATGCACTTTCCATCGCAGTAGCAAAAGGTGGTCTGGAGTATGGTGACACACCTTCTGGGATCTAAAGATACAAAACTAAACTGTGGCTGTGTCTGCAGTGTAAAGCAAAATATGGGCAACTGTCTGACTAAAAATAATCAATGCAAAAGACCAGTGGTAATTTGAGCTGCACACATTAGTGTATGCCTGTAATGGGTGCTCTTTAAGGTCATAAGCAGGAGGATCCATAGGGATTAAAACCCAGCCTGGGAAACAGGGAAAGATCTCAACTTAAAAATAAAACAAGGTTTGCTAAACTTCGGTGACTGGAATGGACAGAAGGAACAGCATAAGTCAATACACTCTAACGGTGATTCGTGGTGCAAAAAGGCAGTGTGGCTGACACTCAGAGTACAAACCTGGGAAGTGGAACTTTATGAAGATCTTATGAAGATTTACATGGCTACCATTATTATTTCCAAAGTCAGTTTCTCAGTCCAAAGTTGAGACGGGAAGGAAGTTATATGAATCTGTCCTTGGGGAGGAGAGTAAATCTCAGTGGCAGAGCACATGCTTAATGTGTGAGACCCTGAGTTGATCCTTAACCTGAACTGTCATTGGGGGCTATTCCTTTGGATTCCATTGTTGTGAGAAAACAGTCACTCTTCACAAGTACAAGCACTAAAATTACTACCCTTTCTGGCTCCCAAAGAAGCAAATTGAGGATATAAGCTAGGCTCTTTCTTTCTCTCAAAAAATTAACTAAATAAATAAAATTACAACATGCCTAAGTAGCTTCTTTGTTCTCTCATCTTTGTTCTCAAGCACTCCAGTATTCCCAGCTGGATTTGAATCTGACCTCCCACCCCAAGCATCCTGGCTCCCTCAGTTCCACCAGCACACCTGAGCCACACTCTACAGACGTGATGGAAAACCTTCTCAGGACCACAAAACAAACCTTTTCATTTCTTCAACTTCCATCTCTTTCCAACTTTTATTTATCATCTCATTACCTCTCACCACAGAGCACTGTCATTTACACTGGACAATACCAAAGTAGGAGGTGTGGGCTGCTTCAAGTCACGTCTCTGAGAATTACCACTTACTCATTTTCTCCTGGACTGGGAGCACAAAGTTTACCTAGAATTAACAGCTATAATAGGAAATAAACTTCTGTCACCCATTTCACACAGACTACCCAGGAGGACTTCCTAAAGCATAGTTCAAAGTGTTTCCCTGGTTCATGGTGTGTAATTCTTGTTTACTGGTATGAAATCCAAACTTGTGCTTTGAAATCAACATTCTTTGAGAGTGGGCCGAATATGTCTCCTTTGTAGATGAGAGCCGTGTGCTCCTTACTAAATCTACATCTTTCCCTAGAAATACGCTCTGTTCTCCCCATCTCTATCACTTTCCTGCCTCCATGCCTGCCTTTTGTGATTGTTTTTACTAACCTAATTCTCTTCCGACATCACCTGTCTCTACCTTCTAACCATCAGGTCACAGGCACACTTGGCCAGTTAAGTATCAGACCTTTATTCGCCTTATAAATGACATCAGAGGCTGTTTTAATGCCTCCGTCTCTAAGAGCAGGCTCTTTGCCACTTGTGTTTTGATGTTTTTCTTATATAAAGAATAGGAAAACAACTCTGGTATTTGACTCTCTCACTTGTACCTATTCAGTTCACACTGGAGTTTAGTATATTGCCACCTTAAATTCAATTGTGGACTACACGAGTCGTTTATGGCAGGGAAACTGGCCCTTGATGCTAAGAATATACTCAGATTTCTCTCTGTTTCAGCTTCAGAAAGTTTAAAAGTCCTTATTGAATAGAATGAATGATACTTGGCACTACAGCTTTGCCTGAAGATGCTAGTCTGGAAATCAGGTTAGATAGTCATATTGTCAGCAGCTTCACAGTTCTAGAAAAATAGCCCATAAAACAGATAAAAGTATTGGGACTTGTGAATTTGTCCAAAAGAGAAACATAAAAGTCGAATTGCAAATGTTGCCCAGGCTTTGAATTTTCATGCCATATTCTAAGAACGTTCTGGGGAATGGAAGTCAGTACTGTTAGGACCAGAAAGAAAATGGCTTCTAAATTCCAACTGCTTCAAAACACAGAAATGCAAATTGCTTCAAGGTAGAAATAAGAACTCCAAAGTACTTTTTGCTGATTTAACATAATCATTTGAACTCCATTTATTCTTCCGCATCACAAACCCTCCATGCTACTCTGCTCTTTACACCTGGAAATAAGCTAGAGACAAAAGGAAGCAGGTGATTTCACTGTCGCCAAGTGGGTGCCACCCAGGGCACAGGCAACTCCCTACCTTGTGATGGAGGAGGAATGGGAGAGCAGCCTGGTAATGACCTACCTCCTCCCCTTACTGAATTTCAGGAACCGGAAGTGAATCCTCCTCTCAAGACTGCCAACCACAGCCTGCCCAATGATGAGCCTATGATCCTGCGCCCAACTATTAAAGGATAAAATTAAGTTCCAATCCCAAAATTTTGGATCAAAATGACAAATGAGCTGCTATAATATTTTAAAGCAGTGGTTCTCAACCTGTGCGGGTTGCAACCCCTTTAGGGAGGTCACATATCAGACATCCTGCATATCACATTATATTTCATATATATCACATTATATTTTATGTATATATATATATATATATACATTATATATATATATCACATTATAATTCATAACTAGCAAAATTACAGTTATGAGGTAGCAACAAAATAAGTTTATTGTTGGGGTCACCACAACATGAAGAACTGCATTAAAGGATCACAGTATTAGAAAGCTTGAGAATCCCTGAAGTAAAGGAAGTAAAAAGACAAGGAAGAGGGCGACTGCCATCGTACAATAAGCCAAAGAGACACCAGAAAACCATCAGAGCTGCCCAAGTTCCACCAGGATCTTCTTTCCACTAACTGGCAGGTTCACAATTATTCTAAAACTCCTACTGTGGAGAGCCTTATGGCTGATCTACACCCAAATCATTTGCACAGGTTTAAGAAGTTTATAATCCTGATATTAACTTACCTTGGAGCAATGAGACATGAGAAAACACTTAACTTTTGGGTAGATAAAAGAATTCATATATCTTTACTTGGTATCATATAACTGGGTGCATGCATACAATGTATGATGGTCAAATTAAAGTTATAAACACACCCATCCCCTCAACATGTATCGTTTCTGTGCTGAGGACTGGGATACCTCTCTAGTTAGTTTGAAATTCATTACAAATAAGTGTAAATACTAGTTACCCTACTGGGCTATAAAAAAACGGAACAATCCCTCATATCTTATAACATTTGGTATCCCTTATCTACCTTTCTTCTGATCCATAAGTTATTTCATCTCTGTCCCTGTATCTCGTGGTGTAGGAAAAGTACCTCAGAGAGATGTTAGGAGTGATAATTTTCTGTGGTCAGAGCATCCAGTGTTTCTGTTATAATGTATCACATTCTACTTAAAACTATGACTACATTCTTTAGAAATACAGATATAGTTGCAGATGTCCACATCTCCATCCATTTCCTCATTTGGAGGACAGAAGAAGAAATTCCAGCTATGCCAGAAACAAAAGCAACCAAAGATGCTGTCTACTTCAGTGTGACAAACTTTCCCCCAAAACCTCTCCTTCTGAGCTCAGCATGGTGGAACCAGTGACATGTGACATGCCATGCAACTCTTTTAAATGAATTCTTACTAAGGGATCACACTGATCCAAGTCAGCAGAAAACCCTTGTACCTACTGGTCACAAAGAAGTCACATGTTTAGTCCTGTGCTGCTGACTGAATTCAGAGTAGACACAGAGCTGCATATGAAAGTGCAGGATGACAATTAATGAGGTAATCAATTTTTTAAAATTTTTTTATTAGGTATTATATTTACATTTCAGATTTTATCCCCTTACCCTACTTCCTCCCACCACTCAGAAACCTCCTATCCCATCCCCCCTCCTCATGCTTCTATGAGGCTGTGCCCCCACCTACCCCCATCCCTACTACCCCCTCCCCACCCTGACATTCCCCCACACACACTCTGTGTTCGTTTTTCATGGGACCAAGAATCTCCTCTCCCACCTATGCCCGAAAAGGTCATCCTCCCTTACATATACAGCTGGAGTCATGAGTCCCTCCCTATGTGATCCCAGGCTGGTGGTTTAGACCCTGGGGAGTTCTGGTTGGCTGGTATTGTTGCTTTCCTCATGGGGTCACAAACCCTTTCTGCTCCTTCAGTCTTCTCTCTAATTTCTCCATTGGGAACCCTTGATCAGATCAGTGGTTAGCTGTGAGCATCGTCCTCTGGATGTGTCAGTCTCAGGCAGACCTCTAAGGAGACAGCTATATCATGTTCTTGACAGCATGCATTTCCAGCCATCCACATCAGTGTCTAGCTTAGGTGACTGTACATGGGATGGATACCCAGGTGGAATGGTCTCCAGATGGTCCCTCCTTCAGTTTCTGTTCCATGTTTTGTTTCCATATTTGCTCCCTTGAGTATTTTTTTACTCGTTCTAAGTAGAACTGAGGCATCCCCACTTGGTCTTCCTTCTTCATGAGCTTCATGTGGTCTGTGAGTTGAGTCTTCGCTATTCCAAGCTTTTGGGCTAACATCTGCTTATCAGTGAGTAAATACCATGTGTGTTCCTTTGTGATTGGGTTAACTCACTCAGGATGATAATTTCTAGTTCCATCCATTTACCTAAAAATTTCTCAAATTCATTATTTTTAATAGCTGAGTAATACTCCATTGTGTAAATGTACCACACTTTTTTGTATCCATTCCTCTGTTGAGAGACATCTTGGTTCTTTCCAGCTTCTGGCTATTATAAATAAGGCTGCTATGAACATAGTGGAGCATATGTCCTTGTTATATGTTGGAGCATCTTCTGGGTATATGCCCAGGAGTGGTATAGCTGGATTCTCAGGTAATGCTATGTCCAGTTTTCTGAGGAACCACCAGACTGATTTCCAGAGTGGTTGTACCAGCTTGCAATCCCACCAACAATGGAGGAGTGTTCAGGAGGTAATCAATTAAAGGAGAATTTTTGTATTGTTCATCTGAACCTTTTAAGTAGGATCTACTTGAAAGGACTTAAGGAATTCTTCATGTTCTCAAAACTCATGGCAGACACAATCGTATAGGAAAGTAGTGACTTCTTCCCAATGGACAAATGTGTATACACCATTTAGGTCACTGGTGAGCTTTGTATAGAGACTATTTGGCAGACCCCACCGTATCATGTGTAGAAAAGACTCTGGCATAGATTTTCAAGCTGAGATTTCTATGCAGGTGTCTCTTCTGTTTTAGGGTGCATTCTGCTCACAGGGTGCTCCTTCTTTGCAATCATCATCCAGTACTGATGGGCAGTGAAGGGGAAAAGAGGAAGGGGAGGGAACAGGAAGAGCCCAAGTACCCATTATTTAAGAGGCTACACTGTTAAAGAAACCAGTATTGGTTGGCCAGGATCTACTGGTAAAACAAAGTAATCTCTCTGCTGCTCTACCTAGCAAAGGTCAGCTTCCCCGGGAGCCAGCAGCTTGCTCAGGGAAACCCATGAACTTCTTCCAAGCACAGAAAATCCACATTTCCCTTTAGGCTTTGTATCAGAGAGGCCTCCTGCGGAATCTGGTACACAGAGCTTTGGCAACTGGGGGGCAGTAGAAAGTGCATCCCAATGTTTGAAAGCAAATGCAAGTGGCCATAATCTATACAGTATCAGAAATAGACTTCCTAAGATTTTGTTTGTTTTGTCTGAGTTCATTTGCAGGACTAAATGGCCTGAAATGCAAACATCTATTGATATAGAATTATGTTTTAGAATAATGCATACTATCCGCACCCTGGGGATGCCCTCCTCCTCCTGCCCCTCTCCTCTTCTCCCTCCCCTCCATCAGTAACCCCAGGTGTGTTAGTTCATTTACAGTGAGCAGAAAAGGGACCCCCAGATAGCCTGGCTGCTTCACAGTCTCCAGGAAGAACTGGGTAGACAATATGTATCTTCTCTGCACAAATGACCTCCACCTAATTGGCATCTGAGGTTAGTGAGCACAGAGAATCAGCCAGCTATCACCTCCCTCCTCTACTCTTCTGTGGCCTCAGTGGGTCTGGCCACCGCAGCACCAGCAAACTTTGCAAGTATATGTCTCTGGTGGGTCAGCCAGTACCTTTAAAAATACAGCTGAGATTTATCTAAATTTTTATTTGCATGTTTTACTCTAGCTAATTGAAAAACTAGACAACAGAAATTTGTCTTATCTTATTTGCCTTTTCTTAATAAATCTTATTTATTAGATGTGAAGGGCCCATGTGTGAAGGTCAGAGTACAACTTGCATCCAGTTCTCTCCTTCTGCCATGTGGGTTACAGAGGCCAAAATCAGTTGTCAAGACTTAGCAGCTGAACCACTCCACCTGCCCACATTTTATTTTTAAAATATAGAAGGTTGGTTGTAATGATGCATTTGTTTTTACATCGTATGCATATGTGTGTGCATCTCTCTGCATGTATGAGTGTGTACACGTGTAGGTTTATGTGTCAGGTAGAGATCTACTTCAGTACTCTTCAGTTGTTCTCCACTTTATCTTTTGTGACAAGGTCTTTAACTGGACCTGGAGCGTGCCAGTGCAGCTAGCCTGTGTGGCCAGTAAGTGTCAGGAATCCTCCTATCTAAATTTTCCCAGCAATGGAATCACATGCCATCCAGCTTTTCTATGGCCAAGGTTACAAAGGCTCAGTCTTCGGACCTCATACATGAGCAGCAAGTACTGTACTTTTCTGGCTGAGCCATCTCCAGCCCAAGACACATCAACCCTTGATGCTTAGAAAATCCCAGGGAAGCAAAAGGTGACTGTAGAAAAAGGAGAATCCAGTCATGGGTGACGTAAAGTAATTACACCACCTGCCACCTTGTCACTTATACTCTGGTAGGGACAGACCACAGATATCTTCTGAATATCATTATAGCGTTTGTGGGAGACACAATATTATCAACATACTACTTCAGAAGCGAACTTCGTAAGTCCTAGTCTAGGACTCGGGGAATAGCTCAGTATTTGCAACATCAGTGTGAGGATCCAAGTTTCCATCTCCAACACTACATTGCATTCAGCAGCGTGCATCTAGGACCCGCAGTGATGGGGTTAGAGTAGACAGACACACAGAAATCTGGGGCCTTGTTTGCAGTCCAATCTAGACAAAGTAGGAAGTGCCAGATTTATTGGAAAATGCCATCTCAAAAATTAAGGTAAAGAGCCATAGAAAAAGACACCTGAATTCAACCTCTAATGCCCACACATGTATGCAAAAGCAGGCTGACACCCCCCATTCACACATTAGGTGCATATATATGCATACATATGCATATAACATGCATATACATATACACACACTTTAATTTTAAAAGTAAAAAATTAAGAAAAATAAGCTGTAAAGTATTTAGCCTGGTTAGTTTCAGATTGTCATGTTGAAGAAGATGAACTAAGCAGTCTCAGAGTAAAAACCATATTGGCATAGGATGATGTTTAAAATAGTACCCAAGAGGCAAGAAGGAAAACCTACACAATTCAATTAAGCATATGGACATCAGTATGTGAGTTACTTGATCTCCATCATGTGAGTCATTGCTACAGAGAGGGAAGTGCAGCCATGAGGGCTGCTTCCCACGTCACATCTGCCTGGGAGGCTGTTACTCATTGGTTACTGGTAATCAAGACCAAGTTGGCTTAGGGGTAGTTAGGTTCTGTGCCTAGCTATACATATCCGTCTATTTTAAAAGTCCCTATTTCTTGTTGGAATTCCTACAAGACAAATGTAACAAGTGTGGATCTGAAGTTCTTTACTGTCACTTTCCCCAGTGAAATAATTACGTTTGTAACTTAATTCTTAACTTTTTGGGGAAAAGGGGTTTCTCAGGCTTCAATCATCAATACAGTTCACAAGGCAGACTGACCATATGTTTAAAAGTAGAAATTAAGACATATTAGAACTGTGGGTTTATTTTTAGTAAAGCTTACATCTGACACTCAAATCACCTTTGATTTTGTATTTAATGGCTTTCTGGAAAATTTTTATTAAATAAGAATTGTCTGGATTGGAGAGAAGGCTCAGGGGTTAAGAGCATTGGCTGCTCTTCCAAAGGACCCAGGTTGAATTCCAGCCTTACGTGGTAGCTCACAACTGTCTGTAGCTCCAGTTCCAGAGAGAAACTCTCTCTCTCTCTCTCTCTCTCTCTCTCTCTCTCTCTCTCTCTCTCT